>AP025044.1:8528690-8541489 GCA_036186865.1 Eustoma russellianum | reverse complement strand
TGGTTCTCCATTCCTTTGTGCTGATTGTCTGCACTATTCTGTTTAACCATTGCATTGTCGCCTAATTAGGAATGTTTCTTGGTTCCAGGTTTGGGGCTTGATCCATCAAACTGCAATAGGTTGAGCATGGACGAAAAGAGGCAAATAGTGTATGCATTGTCAGATTGGTCTCATGGTGCCCCGGAAATGCTACAGTCCTGGAGCCGTCAGGAGATATTGGAGGTCCTTTGTGCAGAATTGGGGAAAGAAAGGAAATATACAGGTTTGACCAAAATAAAAATTATTGAGAATCTTCTCAAAATTGTGTCAGAGAAGAAGTCTAGTAGTCGTTCTGTTGCTACTGACTTTGAAGAAAAGACTTCAACAGAGATATCTCAAAGAAATCCAAAAAGACAGAGGAAAACTGATAAGCCTAGTCACCTTCCGTTCGCTGCTAATAACGTCAAAACTGATTCTGTTGTGGTGGATGACGATGGAGATAGTGCGATATTTTGCAAAAATTCAGCATGCAAAGCGAGACTGTTGCGGACTGATGTCTTTTGCAGAAGGTGTTCATGCTGCAGTTGTCATCAGTACGATGACAACAAGGATCCTAGCTTGTGGTTAACTTGCAGCTCAGAGGCTCCATTTTTAGGAGAATCATGTGGCTTGTCATGCCATCTTGAATGTGCTCTTACACATGAAAGATCTGGCATTGGAAGAAATGACAAATTGGACAAGAGTCAGGATGGCAGCTTTTTTTGCATATCTTGTGGGAAAAGAAATGATGTAATTGGGTAAAGTATTCTTCCTTCCTCCTATTGTTCATTACCTTGGCAGTTTTCGACTGTAAGCTTGGGAGTATGCTTTCCACACTAGAAATATGTGGCTTTATTTGTTGTTTCACCTTCTCTATGGGATACTTACTGGTTCTCAAGTTACACGCATGAAGATACTTTGTGTCTATCATACACCATAAATCAAGTTTACATTGACTATATATTCAGTTACAGTTTAATATCAGTTGCTTAGATTTGAAAATAGTTTAGTATGAGTATTCATGTAGAACAACTTGGTTAGTCTGGTTTTTTCTATAACTTGTAGGTAAAACTGGGGTTTTCTTCCCTCCTTGTCCTTGAAGTTCAAGGAGGGGGAAGGAGGAGAGAGAAAAAGTGTAGCCCCCTGTATTGTTACCCCCCTTCCCCCTCTCATTCATTTCACTGAATGGAAGTAAACACCAGTAAAACCTGAACCATACTGCAAACTTTAGCAACTTCCACCCCTCTGGGTTGGAGTGTGGTACGCAGTGGTAATCACAACAGGTACTTTACCTGTAGCAAATACTTTCTTCATCAAGCATCCAATTACAAGTTGTCAAGGATCTCACTGCTAGAGTGTTCATTAGTAGGTTTAATCTTCCTTCTTCCGATGCTTTTGTTGCCTTTGGTGAACTGAAAAGAAAGATCGGGAATGGAAGCAGCCGTCTTTAAAAACAGTAAAGGCTTTTTGATTATTTCTTCTATCCTACATGAAGCGGTGCACGTTAACGAAAAGTGTAAAAATTCAGTGTAAATACAGTATACGTACATAGCACAAAGACATTGTATATACATATAAGTAATACACACATAGTGTATACACAAAATACACAATATAACTGTACATATTTGCATCAAGTCACTCAAATCTGTGACTGACAGAATAAGAAGGAATAAAGCTCTTGAAAACAGTACAGCGGTCAGAGAAAAAGGCATTGTAGCCGTGAGAACAGTTAGCGTACTTAGCATGTTGTGAACTGCCTATATAAGAGCCATCACTTGTACGTTTGAAAAATATAACCGAGGTATATATAACTCCCAGTTTCTATATAGTATCAGAGCAAAATTGAATATGTTTTTTTTGCCTTATTTCGGTTATGTTAAACATTTGAAATCAAATATGACAACTTCAGCCTCTTCTCCTTCTCCTACCTCTAAACACACCGAGGCCTCATACCTTTTGATTAAAGCTTAGGAGCGGGTCCTCTTAACAATTCTGTTAATGATGATTCATCTGCTGTTATTACTGACCACAAGCTGAATGGAAATAAGTACTTATCTTGGTCAGAGGGAGTCGAGATGTTTATAACTGAAAAAGATAAAGAGGAATACCTATTTGGAACCGTTATAGTTCCGGTTGAGAATGATCCGAAGTATAGGATTCGGAAATCAGAAAATAACATGATCAGATCATGGCTAATTAGATGAATGACATCAAAAGTTTGTGATGACTTCATAATGTATGATACAACAACTGAGATTTGGGCTGCAGTTAAAGAAATGTATTCAAAGAAAGACACTACATCTGAACTATATGAGCTAGAGGCTCAACTTCATGAGGTGAAGCAAGACAATTTATCACGAAATAAATATTACACACAGCTGAAAAGAGTATGACAACAAATTAATGTATTTGAAATACATCATTGGTCGTTTGCTTCTGACTCTTAGTTATACAAGAGTATCATTGAACAAAAGAGAGTTTTTAGATTTTTAAAAGGGCTACAACCTGACTTTGATGGTGTCAGGAGTAGAATCTTGAGTACTAAACCACCGTCTATGTTAAAGTAGCATTTGCTGAGATTAAACATGAAGAAAGTAGAAAGAAAGTGATGATGGGGGCAAGTATAAACCTGAATATAAAATCTTCAGCCCTTGTTACTGAAAAATCATCTGTACATATTATTGAAGCCTCAAGTCTTGCAGCAAAGATGCAGGTAACTTCTGGAGAAACAAGTATTGCAACAAAGAGGGACATACAATGGATGATTGTTGGAAATTACAAGCTAAGTTGACAAGAGAATGAAAACCACCACTTATGCCTAACAATGCTCCTTGGGAGGCAGCACAAAAATGGATCTTGGAGAACCCCATTCAGGCCTACTAATGCTCCTTGAAGGCAGCACCACAACCTCAGAGACCTCTTTCAAGATTCAATTACGGTGAACAAAGTAAGGCTCATTTTGTAAACAATTCAACTCAGACGACAGGGACAAACAACCTCCTTACAAATGAACAGATTACATCCCTACTCCAATTATTAAACAGACAACATAAATCAACTCCAATCATACAAGCTTCTATGGCTAGCTCAGGATAATATGATCCAGGAATCTCTTGGATTGTTGATTCTGGAGCTACAGATCATTTGACAAACAAAGATACACTTCTTTCATCTTACCAATCTTTTTTAATCCCTAAAACAATTAGCATTGCTAATAGAACTTTATTGAATGTTAATGGTAAGGGTAATGCTAGACTAAATGATAAGTTAACACTAGACAATATGTACCTAATATTAACTTTAATCTACTGTGTATAGAAAAACTATATAAGATAGTAATTGTTTAGCATGTTCTTCATCTTCTGAATGCTGTTTTCAAGAGAACAACATGAAGGAGATGAGTGGCAGTGCTAAATATATTAATGGTCTCTTACTACTTAAGGGAGAGAACTCCAAAATCCAACGCCATCAGTCAACACCGTTGAACAAGATCCAAGCATGAAAGAAAGTAGTTATATAGGAATTCTACATGTATTGCTCGCATTCTTTTGTGTCATAGGAGACTTGGCCATCTAAAATTTTTATATATGAGACGATTAATGTCAAAGTTATTTGATAATATTGATGGTAACACTTTGATATGTGATCCTTGCCAGTTAGCAAAAAACACAAAGCAATATTATCCTTCAAAAGTTTATCTGCCTACGCAACCTTTCAACCTTGTTCATTCTGATATTTGGGTCCTTCAAGAACCATAAATATCAATGGAACAAAGTGGTTTGTTACATTTGTTGATGATCACTCTACAGTGACTTGGATATACCTTATGAAAAATAAATCAGAAGTAAATCAGATCCTTAGGACCTACTTCAACTTGATAAAAAATCATTTTAATTGTACAATAAAAACATGAAGAATAGATAATGGATCTGAATACTTGGACGAGTCGTGAAATCAGTTTATGAATGACAATGGTATTTATCATCAATCTTCTTGTCTGTATATCCCTCAATGAAATGGAAAGCTGAGAGAAAAAATAGACATTTTCTTGAAGTTATTAAAACTCAATGTTTACAATGAAGGTTCCCAAAATTTTATTAGGGAGAAGCATTTCTGACAGCTACATATCTAATAAATAGAATGCCTCTAAGATCTTAAAGTTTAAGACACACAAAGAGACTTTCTTGGAGACTCTTATACAAAACTTCTATCTAAATTACCTCTGAAACTGTTTGGTTGTACTGCCTACGTATATATACAACCTCATCTAAGAGGAAAGTTAGATCTTAGGTTTGTTAAATGCATTTTCTTGGATATTCAGGATCTCAAAATGGGTATAAATGCTACTGTCTAAAGATTAAGACAATTTATGTCACACTAGATGTTTTATTTGATGAAAAACGTGCCTTTTATGACTAAGTAACAGGACCACAAAGTAGAATATAGAATGATGTTTGAACTATAATTGCTCTTGTTAGGACAATCTTGTCTTCTCAGCCAGAATCTAATAATTATATCGAGAACACAACAGAAGCAGAACTTGATAACAACATAGAAGATGAACCACAGTCGAATAGACCTCTCACCACTCAAGTTTATACTAGGAGAAATAGACAATCTGCTACAAGTTCAAGGGGAAGTATTGAAGGCTTGGGAGAAATTTATATACAATGTATGAAAATAGACCAGAAGAAGACAATAGACTTATTGTACTTAGACAGGGGACAAGATAGTGTATTAGACACCCACTTCATGACTTTCTTTATGATAGATTAAATTTACAACTGAAAGCCTTACCTGCACACTAGATCTAGTGTTGTTCCAAAAGGCATATATGAAGCAATGAGTATACCAGTATGTAAGGAGGCAGTGAATAATGAAATGAGAGCATTGACACAAAATAACACTTGGGAGTTTGTACCAAGTATAAAAGGTGCAAGACCTATCGGATGTAGATGGATTTTTACAATTAAGTTTAATACAGAGGGAACAATAAATAAGTATAAGACTAGGTTAGTAGCTAAAGGCTTCACACAAACCTCTCATATTGACTATCTAGAAACCTTTACTCCTGTAGCCAAACTAAATGCGATAAGAATCCTATTCTCTATAGTTGTGAATCTTGATTGAGAACTATATCAACTTGATGTAAAGAATGCATTTCTAAATGATGAATTACAAGAGAAAGTCTATCTGACCATACCCTCAGGATTTGAGAATCAAACCAATGAAGGTCAAATCTGTATCTTAAACAAGTCACTGTATGGTTTAAAACAATCACCAAAGACATGGTTTAGAATATTCTCAACCAAAGTAAAAGAATATCAGTTTGTTCAAAGTCATAGTGGCCATACACTCTTTGCTAGAACCTCAACAAAGGGAAGAATTGCTATTTTGCTTGTATATGTTGATGATATCATTATAATAGGAAATGATACTCAAGGAATACAATTTATTAAGATACAGTTGTGTAGTAAGATTTGAGATGAAGGACCTTGGTAAACTTCGATATTTTCTAAAAATGGAAGTAGCAAGAAATAGAGACTGTATGAGTATTTCTCAAAGAAAATATATTATAGATTTACAAACTGAAGCTTGAATAATAGGATGTAAGCTTGCTAATACACCAGTAGAACCTGGGCATAAGCCTAATGAATTATGGGACAACAGACCTACTGATAAGTTATAGTATAAAAAACTTGTAAGAAAATTAACATCTTTATGACATACAAAACCTGGTACTTGTTATGCTGCAGGATATGTTAGCCAGTATATGTATGATCCTACTAATAAACATTTGCAAGCTGTTTTAAGAATCCTAAGGTGCTTGAAGAACGAACCAGGACAAGGATTGTATTTTCAAAAGACCACAGATAGATCCATCAAGGTTTTCGCTGATACAGACTGCGTTGACTCCAAAACGTTCACAACAGAGTGTGCAACATACTTATGGGGTAATTTAGTGACACGGAGGAGCAAAAAGCGAATTGTGGTATCAAGGAGTAGTGCAGAAGCTGAATTAAAAGAATTAGCTCTAGGACTTTGTGAAGGCCTGTGGATTAAAAGAGTAACAGGTGATATTAGATAAAGTATAGTGTTGCATATGAAGGTATTCAGTGAGCTATAAGCATGATAGAACACTAGTATATCATGATAAAATTAAACATATGGAAATATATAAGCATTTCATTAGAGAGAAGATTAAAGACGAGATAATCACTTCACAGTACGTCTCTACAAAAGTCCAGATTGCGGACATTTTGGCCAAGCCTGTTTTATTCAGAATCTTCCAAACTCTATTGTCCAAGCTTAGTTGTATAAACATCTATACAACTAAGCTTGAGGGAGAGTGTAGAAATTCTGTGTAAATACAATATACATACATCACACAATTACACTGTGTATACACATACGGAATACACGTAGTATATGCACAAAATACACAATATAACTTGTACATATACACATCAAGTCACTCAAATCTGTGACTGATAGAATAAGAAGGAATAAAACCGTTGAAGACAATATAGCCGTTAGAGCGCAAAAGACATTGTAACCGTTAGAACAGTTAGCCTTCTTAGCATTTTGTAAACTGCCTATATAAGAGCCATCACTTGTACATTTGAAAATATAACTGACATATATACAATTTCCAGTTTCTATAAAATGCTTTAGTTTGGTGACTAAATGGCATTTCCCTCATGTAGGACTCAGGTTTGAGTCTCCTTACTGTAAAAGAAAAAGATAAAAATCAAGAAACTGATTGATGTTGTCTTCCATCAGAGTAAATCTTATCAAGTGCTGGAAGTGAAGACTGTAATATTAGATTATCTAAGCTTGTCCGATTTTTCCATGTTCTATTGGGTTCATTTGGTACTGTTCCCAGGTGGTTTTTATACAAATTTCACTGAGACATGTTCTTGGTAATATTAAAGCCAATTTTTCCAATCTCAGAAGTTTAAGAGTGCCACATTAGAGGTGGCAAAAAGCCTATTCAATGGAGTGGTGGCGCTGTTCCAAATGGGGCATAAAATTTTCTGTGAAAGCTGGGAAAGGAAATATCGTCTTGATCATGTGCAATAGAAAACATCTGTAATTGTTGATCTTTGAGGATAATATCTGGGTTTATTATATGACAGTAGACAGGAAAAAGACATGAACTGCGTGCGGTGTGGTTGTTGAAGATCATTTGTAAGATGAAAAAGAACTCTGGGATGGTATCACTTTGAGTGTATGTCAAACATCTATGCTTTCCACCCCATTAATTGTTTGAGATTCGAGACACTTGATTAATGAACTGAATGCTTTTGGAGTAATTATGAATATATCATTAGGTTTTCTTTTTTTCCCGCCTTCAAATGGGTCTGCATTTTCTTTCCTTTGAGCGGATAAGGCGCACTTCAGTTTGGTTTTATCTCCTTCAGATTTTTTCTTAATCTTTTTATCTTTCTTGTGTTAGGTGCAAATCTTCATAGGCATTTTGATTCATCTAGCCGATGTCATGTAGAGGATATAAGATTTAAGTGAGAATTTTAGGTATTTAGGCACGAATCGCGGTTGAGATAATAAGATAGTTTTGAAAGATGCGTATCCCAAATGCGCATATTATGCATTAGGTATTATGAGACGCATAAGGAGGGTAGGATTTAGGTTACTAGTCAAAAACAAAAACGAAAAATGCAACAACAAAAACACAAAAATAAAATACAAAATAAAGCGCAAGAGAGATGATTGATCCATACAGCCGATCCCACATAATGGAAAAAAGGCTCTAAGTGTTAGTTGTATGTGTTCTATCAGTTTATTGGTTCTCTGTGTGATTATTAATTCATTATCTCTTGATTGTTGATAAACTGTTGTCCATCAGATAATCAGGAGCAGGCTTGTATTCTCTTCTCTAGAATATGATAAATTCTTGATATGGGATTATTGCATCTGCTCTGTTTTTTTGCTGGCTATGGTCTATAGTGAAGCAATCCATATTTTCTCTGTCATCTAATTCATTACGTGCTCAATCTTCCTAATATTCTCTGATGCATCTTTTTATCTGAAAATCTTTCAGACCTTGTAGAAAACAACTTCTTATTGCAAAGGAGACCAGACGAGTTCACACATTGTGTTATCGTGTGTCCTTAAGCCAGAAAATTCTTCGTGGCACCAAAAGCTACCGAGACCTGTGTGACATTATCGATGTAGCAGTGAAGAGTCTTGAAGCAGAAGTTGGCCCTTTGACTGGATTACCTGTAAAGAAGGCTAGAGGGATTGTTAACAGGCTATCTTGTGGCCCAGAGGTGCAGAGGCTCTGTGATTCTGCCATCAGCTATCTTGACTCCAAAGTTTCCGAAAGAGCAGCTGTGTTGTCTGGTATGTAGTTACGTTTTCCCCCTCTTCCGTTGCTATGCAATCGGTGATCTTTCTACCTTTTTTATGACATTTCTGACGGATAGATTTCTTTAAAGCCCATTAGAGTTAGGGGCCGAACTCGTAGCCATGAAGTCAACTATAGACCATAGTGTGTGGTTCTTCTACTCATTATCTTCTCAGTCTAGACGTGTTCATCTACATGTCCCCCCTTTCATAGTCTCCTATTCATATTTTGAGTCTCAAACTTCATCCATTTTTTTATAAGATAGCATTACATTATGCATAATTCTCAAAATATCCTTGTTGAGTTGAGCAAACAAAAGAACATATCATTATTAAAAGGAGAGAAAATATTTAATCTGGTTGATATTTTGAATGTCAACAGCTCATTAAATAATGGGTCCTATTAATTTGTAGTTCCAAAGGTGGACAATGAAAGTATGTATTTTCAAGAAAGTGCATCTCTCTACCATATGTACTCTGTAGTAGTTCTTTCTTTATTGACAATAGTTGGCTACTGTCTATTATTGGGTGCTTACATTTTTGTAGATTGCAAGATGGCGGTTCCTAAACTTGTGATTCTTGAAGATGTCTCTGCTTCATCTGTCACCGGGACTCTAGGGTCTGAACAGTCATCTGTGGGAAATGTGGTTGGTTATACCCTATGGCATCGAAAAATAGATGATCCAGACTACCCAACCGAACCTACGTGTACACTGTTCGCTCCTTATACCAAGTTCTTCATATCCGGCCTCAGTCCCGACACTGAATATGTTCTCAAAGTTGTGTCCCTTGAAAGCAGTAGAGAGTTAGGTGTGCAAGAACTTAGTCTCAGAACAGTCAGCTCTGAGGTTGAAGCATCAAATCCCGCCTCGAAAAACTCGGAAGGTGGTTTAAATGAAAATGGAGCAGCCAATGTTAGCAGCCTTTCGAACTCTTCTTCAGTGGAAGATGAAACTAGCAATGACATCCCCTGCAAAAGCAGTGGTGAGACTAGGGGAGAAAATTGTCTTGATTATTGTCGCAGCGCCCTTCAGAAAACATGTTCAGCTAATCGATCTATGAGTAGTTACTTGGACGAAATTGATAGAGGAAAAACTCTCTCGACCACATCTCAGAAGGAAGACAACCAAAATACTGAAGATCTTGATGGCAAGAGCTCACCAGATACCCAAACCATTGAAGATACCAGTACTGATAACGTGTCGAACACTCCTGTGCTGATTGCCAAGGAATCCATACCCTTTTTAACTACTTCTGCGGCAGCATTGCCAATTACGCCATGCAAAGTAGATAACATCAATGGTGTGCCCAAGAGCAATTGCAAACCTAAGTTTCATGGCAAAGATCTTGATAACGGGTCAGGGAAGGATGAGCCGCATGCTGGTAGCTCGTCAAAGAAGAGAAGCGCGGAAAAACTGGGCGATGAATCCACCCAAGATGATGGCAAGGACTTTGGGTACTATGTGAAGGTGATTCGGTGGTTGGAATGCGATGGACATATCGAGACAGGATTCCGACAGAAGTTCCTGACTTGGTACAGCTTGAGGGCTACAAAACAAGAAGTGAAGATTGTGAAGGTGTTTGTTGATACTTTTGTAGAAGATCCCGAGTCGCTTGCAGCACAGCTGATTGATACTTTCTCGGATCTCATTTCAAACAACAAATCTACAATTGTACCAGCTGGGTTCTGCTTGAAGCTTTGGCATTGAGGGATTAGATGGCATCCTACTCTTGCCCCATTTTCCAATACGTAGAAGGAGAAGGCTTCATCTATTGATTCTTTTGAACACTATGAAAAATTGCCATTCTTCATCAATCATCTATTCTAGCTTCATTATTAGGTCATTACCAATCATAACCTTTTGATATGATTTGTTTGGGTATTAAAAGTCGCTATTTTTGTATTTTACTTCATGTTTCGTATCTAGGTTTCAGTATCGTATTCACTATCCAATCTAAAACGACGTGTTTTTGGATTAGACACTAGAGGATGGACACTGTTTTTGAAACAACCTACGGTTGACGAGACATCTCCTCTATTACCTATAAAATGATGTTGATTCGCTGTGAGATATTGTATTAGTTGACTTTGTAAATTACGATGATGAAAAATCAATTGGAACAATATGTATACGATAGATAGATTATATGACATGAGGATTACAGATCTCTTATACTACTCTCGATCGACAGAGCGGAACAGTATCATAAGTGGCGAAAGGCTCATCTCTTCTTTTATTTGGACCTAGACTTGTGAAGTCTATAATATAAATCGAAATAGAGTGAGCTAGATGAGAAAAGAGCAAGTGGAGAGTCAACATAAATCTTTTTATGTGCCGGTATGACATTGGTACGACATGATTTGAGTTTTTTTAGGTTGCATCAATGAAGTCAAATACACTTTCTTTCTTGACTTTTGAATATGATAAAATAAAACAAAATGACTGACTAAACTGGCTGCATTTTTTGTATTGTGAAGTAGCAGTTGATCGACATATCTTGATACAATTTTCATTATGAGTCATCGGAAAACAAACTTTATGTATTTTTAACACACGTGTATGGTTGTGTATATCTGGCCCTTTATAATCTATCATAAGCGGAAGTCTCCACGACAATGAGAGTAATGTTATTGTGGTAATTAGGAGACTTGAAATCGGACTTGGAAAAGCTAGACCATGATTTGTAACATAAGACATAGTGGTCACTATCGTACCGTTTTGGGCGGTATCGATCGGTACATATGATTTAGGCTTTTGTTGGAATTGCCTTGGCCTTTATCGATTGTGACAGAGTATCTTGACTCTTGTAAGAATACTTAAATGTTGATTTTGACAATGAGAGTAATGTAAATATTAGTTTGTATCGAAAATTTTTAACGATATCTCAATAATGCCGTTTCGGTCGTCTCGACAGGGTATCTTACTGTCATATGTTTTATATTATTGACGTTAGTGTCTTATTGTTATTTTATTGCATGTTCATATGATTTTGCTGTGTGTGAAACTGCGTACAATAAAGTAATAAAAGCATACAACAAAACAATAATATACAATGCTGTCTCTAAGAGCATATTGCAAAATTATGGAAACATACGACAAAATCATGAAAAAAATAAAACATTTTCTTTAAAGATGTAGACATCTACAAACTGAATGAGTGAGAATTCTCATTTTATTGAACTCAACAAAAGAAACTATTTTTCTTTTTCTGACAATCACTAATATGACCCTTTCATCAATGGCTTTTTATATGTGAAGAGGCTGGAAGGTGAGAGAAAATATGAGGCATCTAATCACACGTCGTCATGTTTAAAATGCAGTTTTTTAAAGAAGAGATGCTGTTCTTTTTTTTATTTAAAAAAATGTTTTTTATACGTGACGATACATGATTATAGACATCATATTTTGACTCATCCCAGATCTGAACCCTTCGTATTGATGGTTCAGAATGTTACCGACACAAAACAATCAAATCAAGCTTTATTCTTTCCGGGTTCAGTTAGAGGAGGAGAAGGGGCTGGGGGTCTTATCTTCAGCTAGATTGAAGGGCAGAAAACTCCATATATATATATATATATATATATATATCAGGAATATGATCCCTTCATCCAATTTCTCTTACTCCACGTATTACCGTACGAAACGGTAGCAAAGAGAATGATGAGACTAGATGAGGGTAACCCGCATCTAGCCTTACCATCACACCCTGCTGCCACGTGTCGCGTGATCATGAGTAGGGTGAGAAGATTGAGGGGCAGGAGATCTCATCCCTATATATCATGTCTACTCTATGTGAAATTTTGAAATACTTCCAGTACAAGAATCATTCTCATATAAATATTGAGAAAAATCAAAATGATCATAGTTTTAATAAAAAAAATCCCACATATGTTGTGAGGATAAGGATAACTACAATATTTTTGACCTTTTCTGTATAACGTGTCAACGACGAAATTTCTGATATTATAAATAGGGCGCAATTAAAACATAAGCAAAATGACTAAAGAAATGGCATTGCAAAATTGATACCTTTGGGTTGTTATACTTGTCCTCTTGCGCCCTGAATTTGAACGTTCTAGCTTGTGAAGAATACTTTTGTGCTGACGTCAATAAGGTCATTATGGACTGTTTTTTCTTACCTTTTATTTGGTATGGAAATATTGCTTCAAATTCTGTTTACGTTCTTCCTGAATTTTTTAAAAGCGTAGTATAATTTATAAATTTGTTCAAGCATAACAAAAAGTATTTTGTAACGAGAGTATATGGTCAAAGGAAGAAAATTAAGAAAATCGACTATATAATCCGTAACGGTTCATCATAAGGTATGATGAGCGAATAGTGCACGCTAAAAAAGAGCATGCTACCAAAAAAAAATGATACAGGTATTGGATAATATATGTGAACCCCCC
>AP025044.1:8508148-8528680 GCA_036186865.1 Eustoma russellianum | reverse complement strand
ATGATTCATCGTGAAATAACATCGGATTTGAATTTTAATATGCAAAATACAAATATGTAACGTTAGTTCTATGACAATCACTCTAAAGGAAAAAGTGAGTGGGTGAATAAAGTGTTAGACTATTTTTCGGAATTTTTTTATCAATTTTGCTCATACCAATTCAGATGCTCTCCAAAATAAGAAAGAGGAAGATGAGAAACAATGAATGGAGATATAAGATTTAGAATGATTCAGATCTCTTTGATTCTAATTCACTACCACGTTGTCTCCAAAGCGAATTTTTAATAGCAACTTTTCGTATTACCTTCAACAAAGAACAATAACAACACTTGCATTAATAATTAGTGCAACAACAACTACATCAACATCAACCATTGCATAAACTGTTTCTTCTAAAATTACAGTCTATACATAGAAAACATAAGAGTCGCTGCCGTTTGAAACCCATTAGCAAAATACATGTTCTTGCTACCAACACGAATACAGCAAAATGTTAAGTTGAAAAAAAGAAGGAAAAAAAAAAACGGAAATCTAGCTATTGCTTAACTAGCCGTAGCAAAAGCTTGCATTTCGATATCAATAATTATGTGGTGGCTAATTTCAGTACGTAACTTCGAAGTTTCATGTAGTGTTAAAACAAATGCTTAAAAATAACAGGAATTTCAAGTAAGAACCATGTAGTTGGGATGTGAAAAAAATGAAGCCAATATTGATAAGTGATGAGACTATTTTTGGCTCATCAATAAGTAAATTGTCGAATTTGAAAGAATTTAGAACTCATTCAAGTTAAAAGTAAATTGACATAGTTGGCTCTTTTTATAGAAGTTTTTTATGCCTATAACATTTTTATGTTACCACTTATGCAGTGGCTACTGTTTATCTACAACGTTGCCTAACGTATATGAAGATAACGACTAGTTCCCTTGTCTGCTCAGACATATGTACAATAAAAGTCCTAAGTTTGTTATTTATACTAAGTGTTGCAGCTCTGTCATAACTTCGTTACCTGTCTTGTGCTTCACCTCGTCATCTCGGCTCAGCACAATTTATTCTAGTTCTGTTCTGTTGTCCTTCTTCACCTCGGCTACTCTTAGGTCTGGTCTGCTCTTCACCTCAGTTCTTCCTGCCTCTGTTTGATCACCTAAGGTCAGCTCTAGTCACTTTTCTAATTTCTTTCAGCGCGGCAAGTACTCTATTCAGGTCGGTGCATCTTGACTGAGCTCGGCACACCTTGGCTGAGTTTGTTTCTACACTCTCTCTCAAACTTAGCTGTATATATTTATACAACCAAGCTTGTATACTAAAAACTGGAAGTACTGGAATATATTCGTTGAAATTGGCTTCGCTAGAATGCCTGTAATTTGATCTTTGGTGGAGATGTGTACTAGGCAGACCTCATTTTCTTTTATCGTTTCGCGGCTGTTGTGTCTGTCTATTTCTATGTGCTTTATCTTATCATGCTGAACTGGTTTTTCGGCCATACTTATTACAGAGACACTATCGCAAAAAACTTTGATGGGTAATCATGTCTCTCTATGGAGATCTTCAAGTACTCTTCTGATCCAAATACCTTCACAGATTCTTAGTGCAAGTGCCCTCAAATCTGCTTCTGCATTGTTTCTTGACACGACTGGTTGTTTCTTGCTCCACCAAGTAACTAGGTTCCCCCATAAAAGAAGGTTCCATAGCTAGTTGTTGATCTCATGTCAACCTTAGATCCAGCCTAGTCTGCATCTGTAAACACCTTAACACTTCGGTCTGCACTTTTCTTGAAACATAGTCCTTGTACTGGTGCATTCTTAAGATACCTGAGAATTCTTAAAGTAGCTTAAAGAAGTTTCTTAGTAGGACTATGCATAAATTGAGATACAAAGCTTACCGCATAACAAACGTCAGGTCTAGTGTGTAATAGGAAGATTAATTTTTCAACTAGTTTTTGATAACTAAGTTTATTAGTTGGAGAAATGTCCCGCTGATCTCTAGGCTTATGTTTGGGTTCTACAGGTGCTTGCTGGTCTATATCCGAGCAGACCAGTTTCTTTTAGGAGGTCCAGTATATACTTTCTCTTGGATATATACATTCATTCTTTGTTCCTAGCGATCTCCATTCCTAAGAAATATCATTTCAAATTGCTTAGATAGTTGTGCTTAATACTATCTATCCCATGATTATCATTCCCTGTTATTATGATATCATCTACATACACTATTAGAAGAGTTAGCTCTCCCTCTGATGAAATTCCTGTGAATAGTGTAGGGTCAATATGCTTTGGGTAAATTTCAAATCTATCACAGATTTAGTGAATGTTTTAAACAAGGCTTTGGCTATTGTTTCAGCCTATATATGGATTTTCTTAACTTACAGACTTTATCTTTGTTGTTCTCATTACTCAACCCTAGTGGTATACTCATATAAACTTCCTCAGCTAAGTCTCTATTTAGAAATGCATTTTTTCACATCTAGTTGATATAGTTCACAATCAAGGTTCACTATAGAGAAAATGACCCTAGTACTATTTAGTTTAGCAACTGGGGCAAATGGTTCAAAATAATCTATGCCGTATATTTGTGTGAATATTTTGACCACTAATCTTGCTTTATATTTGTTCACGGTTTCATCATTGTTGTATTTAACTGTGAATATCTATTTACACCCTACTGGTTTTATAGCAACCGAGCTGGGAGTTAGCTCTCAAGTTTGATTTTTTTATTAAGGCATTCATCTCTTGCACAACGTTTCTCCATTCAGGTCGGCCTAGTATTTCTTCTATACTTTTGGATATGATTTTATTATCAAGTGAGCACACGAATATCCTAAAGTTTGGGTTCAACTTGTTATAGGATATGAACTCTTCTATAAGACATTTGGTGCAAATAGGATTCTTAGTTCCCTCGTTCTTTTTCTTAATGCTATTGGTCTGTCATCTGTTTGAGATTCAGTTTCATATTCAACTTGAGCTTCTTCCATAAAACCCTCATCTTTTGTCGTGAGTTGTGCTTGTTTAGGTGTATCAGGCCAGCTACCACATCCTAAGACTTCCGGATCATTGAGATCATATGAAAGTTAGTCCTGGGTTAGGAATTGGTCATGCCGACTTGAGATACCTAGTTGCGGAGCTGCGGTATGCAGCTCGGCTGGTCTTGTAAAAATGAGCTAGACTGAGTTCTGTCTATACTGTCTATTGTTTTCTCATAGTCATTGTGCCTTAATTCTTTTATTTCTCCTAAGGATCTGTAAAATACATGTTTTTCATCAAATGCAACATCGAGTGTTGCAAACATTTTTTATTAGCTGGGCAGTAACACTTTACCCTTTTTGCGACCTAGAGTATCTTAAGAAAATGCACTTAACTGCTCTTGGATCTAACTTTCCTCTTTCGTTGGGCTGAATGTGTACATACGCTACACATCCAAATAGTTTGAATGGCAACTCTGAGAGTAATTTAGTGTGTGAAAAGTGTCTGAGGAGTATTTCTCTGGGAGTTTTAAATGACAAAGTGTTACAACCCTTTTTTTTTATATGTATTAAATATTTAGTTGTCCTAATTATTAGAGATAGAGATAGAAGATGCAAATTACAATTTGCAGATACATAGGAAACTAAATTCAAACCTAAGTAGGAAACTCTATACCTATCCTACCATTTCCTATCTCTATAAATACACACACCACACATTACACAAACCCCAAACCCCTCCCTTTGCCCTGCTGCCGCCCAACCCAACAAGGAAAAAAAAAAGAAGAAGAAGCACAGCAGCCAGGCGACTGCCACATTCAAGAAAAGAAAAAAAATATAATAAACCCTCAAATTTTCCCCTCAAGCGCAGCCACCCTTTTGTTAAATACTTAGGGAGAAGAAGAAAAGCGCATAGGAAATTATTCGTTCGAAAAGGTAGGTTATCTTTCCATCTTCTCGGATTGTCCGCACTTCGCGTGTTGAATCATTTTGCTTTAATTTTTATTTTGTTTTCATATACATGCTATTTTATTATGTTCGTATGTGGTGGTATATTTATTGTGTGATAATGCTGTTCGTATGATTTGAAATTAATTAAAAAGAATCGATTTTTATGCAAAAAATAAAAAATTACATGATTAGCCTTAGAAATAGCTCACGTAGCCTAGGAAATACGCACTGACATGTCCAGATGCAAAAGATACGTCACATTAAACAGAGTCAAATGCAATTGATTTGGGTCAATTCGGAGTTAAAATGAAGATTTTATTGAGGTTAGAAGAAAATAGGAAAAAATAAAAAAAAAGGAAAATCCAGGTCAGCCAAGTCGGGTTTGACCCAGGCTAACTCGGTTGCAGAGCTGAGCTGGCGGTGGGGGCCTCGCCTGAATAAAAAGAAAAAATAATTTTTAAAAATAAATAAATAAATAATCTATTAAAAATAGTTTAAAATTCTAAAAACAATATAAATAAATTCTAGAAAATTATAATTAAATTTCAGAAAATATAAATTGCTAAAATAAAATAGTTTTACCTAATTTCTGAAGTTCAATTAATTTAACTAAATAGAATAATTGGGAAATAAATATGAAATAAATAGGAAAAAATAAGAAAAAATAGTATAAAGTCACGAAAAAATTAATAGAAGCTAGAAAAAATATAAGTGATGACTAAAATTATTTTCATGATATTTTCAATAATTAAAGTAAAGGAATTGGATGAGAAATAATTTAAAAAGTAGAAAAATAAATTCCAAAAAAATGTGAAAAATACGAAAAAAGAAAAATGGGGGTATACGTACAAGTATACATGCACGTGTATGGGCACGTATATATATAGGAGTATGGATGCATCAAAATAAATTGAGGATATACATATAAGTATATATGTACGTGTATGGGCGCAAGTATATATATGAGTATAAATACTCTAGATTATGTGTGAAGCATTCATGACATGTGCATTATATTACATCCCTTCGGGGCATGTGACCCTATGATATAGGTGCGTGTGATTTTCTTTCGGAGCGTGTGACCCTACGATACAGGCATGTGTGATTCCTTTCAGGACTTGTGACTCTACGATACAGGTGCGTGTGACCCTTCAGGACGTGTAACCCTACGATACAGGTGCGTGTGACCCTTCATGATGTGTAACCCTACGATACAAGTGCGTGTGATTCCCTTCGGGGCATGTAACCCTACGATACAGGTGCATGTGACTCTTTGGGACGTTAAATTCACGTTACGGTGCGAGATCTACGTTGACTCCATGATACGGAGTGAGAGATATGCTGATTCCATGATACGGAGCGAGATATACATTGACTCCACGATACGGAGTGTGACCGTTCGGGGCGTTGACTGTACAAAACAGAGCAACGAGTAGGACCCGGGACATGCATGGCATATCATGGAAAGCAATAAGCATATTGTGTGAGATAATAATATTGTTGCGTGTGACACGGTAGTGAGAAGGAGCATGCATCATGAAGTTGCACATTGCATTTAATTCGGTGATTGTGTGTTTATCTTACGTTTCAGCTATTGGTGTTATTTATGTATTTATATAATGTTGTTGTTTTTTCCTTTATGTGTTTGTGTATTTTGTGAGTATGATTCCTTTCTGTGAAAAGATGGGTAACCTACGAGTGATTTCTCAATCACTCACCCCTATTACTAACCCCTCCACGGGTGAGCCCGAGTACGAGTATATTTTCGTAAAGGACGAGTTGGACTACGCGAGTTGGGACGAGTGAGCTTTGCAAGATCTTTGGGATACTTGATGGTTTTAACATTTATTCCGTTTTTATCAAACTTTTAGAATTCCATTTGACATGTTGGGTTTCGTCAGCCTTAAAATCTAATTTATTGTTACATTGAGATTATTTATATATTGAGTTTGACTTTTTAATTATCATTTTCGTGAAAAAAATTTCTACATTATGTCTGACGTGTAAGAAGTTTGAACGACGCCTTATAGTTCTCGTAGTAGACTATAGTGGTGCATCGTTCCTGATGCTAGGGTTTGAGAGCGAGGCGCTACACAAAGTTCTAGACGGCATCCTATTTATTAACTATGTGGCTGTTAGCAGGGCTTCTCCCTAGTAACGTTTAGGTATATTCATTGATGGTTCTAGTTACCTCAAGTAAGTGTGTGTTCTTTCTTTCAGTAACACCATTTTGTTGTGGAGTATAGGGACTAGAGGTCTGATGATATACACTATTTTCATGTATAAATTTTTGGAGTTCGTTATCTAAATATTTTTCCCCATTATCTGATGTGAGAGTTTTAACTGTGCAGCCGATCTGATTCTTGATGAGTGTAATGTACCTCTTAAATACTTGTCCGGCCTTGTTTTTATTTTTGAGGTAAACCCAAGTGACCCTAGTGTGATCATCTGCAATGATCAAAAACCATCTTGTACCATTGATATTAGCTACTCTAGATGGTCCCCGTATATCTAAATGAACAAGATTAAATGGTGCAGATGATCTGTATGTTTTAGCTGGGTAGCTCTACTTAGTGCATTTACCTAATTAACAGGTTTCACATGTAATGCTCTTAAGATCGATAGAGCTGAATAAATTTGGCATTAGTCTTTTTAGATATACAAAATTGGGATGACCCGTCTAATATGCCACAACAAAATATCCCATATACAAGAATTTCTGGGGTGCAAAATACTAGTACTCTGATCATTTGGCAGCTCGGTTGTGCTAATTTGAGCTTTGTTTTCTGAACTCCAATCGAAATAGATCTATTATATTCTTAGTACTGCGAATCATCTTCTTCATTTTTGTTTTCTTAAAAACAACAGCATGTGGATGAGAAGCAGGCTATGCAATTATTACCCCTAGTGAGTTTACCCACTGATAACATGTTGAAGCTTAGGCCAGGACATGAATGCCATCTTTTCGAACGATTTTATTATTAATTATCGCATTATTCCAACAACTTCTAAGGAAGTTCCATTAGCAATCTTAACTTTTTTAGGTACTGAAAACACAAAACAAGAGTTTAGAAGGCTACCATTTCTTATCTATAGTCAATCACCCCAGAGTCTAGGATCCATGAACTGCTAGAGCTCGGCTAGACGTAGCATGCCATTGTATTTGATTGATTCAGCTCGTCCATGTTGTTCGCTCAGTAAATCGATCAGAGTAGCAATCTAATCCTTTGTAGGGACCTCAGCTTCAGCTACCTGAGCTGAGCCGAGATGTGTTGTGGTTTGCCCAGCTGCGCAACCTGTGCTGAGCTCCGACCTGGTGTGCAACACTTTTTCCAGCAACAAATGGTTTTGAATGAGGTCTCCAAAGGGGATTTTTAGACTTCAGTGGTGGTTTCTCTTCTCGTACTAGATTTACTTGCAGCTTCTAACAGTCGTCAACTATATGCTCTTCATTTTTACAGTATTTACACACTTTACTTCCACCAGAAGTAAAGTGTCGTTTAACAGCCATCCCAGATAATTCCGTTTGTTGTTCAGTATGCAGTGCTGAGTTCTCCGTATTTGGAGCACCTGCCATCATGACCTTCTTGTGGCTCTCTTCGCGTTTGATCTCGGCGAAGGTAGCCTTCAAGTTCGGAAAGGTGTTGTGCTCATA
The DNA here is from genome assembly GCA_036186865.1 of Eustoma russellianum. Lineage (NCBI taxonomy): Eukaryota > Viridiplantae > Streptophyta > Magnoliopsida > Gentianales > Gentianaceae > Eustoma > Eustoma russellianum. The sequence goes on along the minus strand of AP025044.1, from coordinate 8,521,118 downwards.
ATTCGACTACGAACACTGTCAAATTCGGGATTCAGTCCAGTAAATAAGTGAAATATCTGCTTCAGTTCTGTTATTTCTTTATATATGATTGCATAGTGATACAAGACTACTGATGTGTTTTGAAGGAGCCAATCTGCTGCCATGCCTTGGTTAGTAGAGTATAATATTTGTGTACCGCCAGATTGTCTTGTTTAAGCTCATGGAGCTGAGCTTCCATCTCATAGAGCTCGAAGATGTTGTCTTACTTTGAATGCATCTCCTTAACTGCAGTTTATATTTCTGCTGAAGTGTTATACATTATGTAGTCATCAGAAATGTCGGGTTGCATAGAACGTATCAACCATGATATTATCATGCTGTTCTCCCACTTCCATAGCTTGTAGTTTACATCATTTTCAGATGGAACAGTGACTGTTCCATACATATATTCGTCCTTGCCTTTACCAGTGATGAACATCTCCACCCCTCGAGATCTCGAGAGATAGTTATCTCCATTTAGTTTGTGGCTGGTGATGACAATGGCGGAATCATCAGAGATTTCAGGACCACATACCACTTAGGATGTTTGATCGGAAGTGGATGTGGCCTCCGTACATTCAGCTGAGCTGAAGGTTGTAGCCATTTAAGTATTGCAAGAATTTCAGAAAAATAGAAGGTAGTTAGAGAGAATCAGATTAGCTCTAATACCGTGCCGAGATTGAAAGAATATAGAATTCATTCAAGTTAAAAACAAATTTACATGGTTACTTTCCTTTTGCAAGAGTTTTGTTTATGCCTCTAACGACTTTATTTTACCACTTTTGTAGTGGTTACTGTTCATCTACAATGTTTCCTGACATATACAAAGGTAACGACTAGTTACCTGGTCTGTTCGGTCATATCTACAGTAAAAGTCCTAAGTTTGTTATTTACTAAGTGTTGCAGCTCTGCCTTAACTTTGCTGCCTGTCTTGTGCTTAACCTCGTCACCTTGGCTCAGAACTTTTTATTCCAATTCTGTTATTTTCCTTCTTCACCTCGACTACTCTTAGGTCTGGTATGCTCTTCGCCTCAGCTCTTCATGTCTCTGTCTTGACCACCTCAGCTCGGCAGACTTGCTTTAGTCACTTTTCTCATTTCCTTCAGCTTGACAAGTACTCTGTTCATGTCGGTGCACCTTGGCTGAGCTCCGCACACCTCAGTTGAGTTTGTTTCTACAAAAACTAGTTTGAGAATATGTCAAGTCAGAATTATCCTCAATAAATACTGTGCCTGAGGGATAGTTAAAGAAATTGGACCTACCTAATAAGTTGATAAAGAAAATCTGACATCAAATGCTGCAGAAATAATCATAGCAAAATTCTCACCTGCAATACAACAAAATTTGCATAATTCTTGTAGCGCTCCGCTCCCGAACCCTAGCATCGGGAACAGTGCGCCCGCAGTATCTCACTAAAGAGAATACAAAGAGTCGAATCAATTTCCAACATGTCCGAAAAGACACAGAAATTTTTCTCGCAGAAACGAAATTCCATAACATTAAATTACTTGAGTAAAAGAAAATCCTCAGTAGAATAATAAATAACACATGACAATAACATCAACGTGCTAACATCTAGAGTCTATCGAACTATGCAAGGTGATGTCTGATGGAAACCCCAATGAACTAATAACGGACAGTCGCAAAGTCTCCTCGTATCCTAGGTGCGACCGTCAGTCTGCCCGTACTACCGTGTCAGCCCCGTCGTCAGCAAAGATATAATCGTACTCTTTCTCGTGCTCACCTGGTGGGGGGAGTAAGGGTGAGTGACGGAAAATCACCCAGTAGGCACCGCCTCCAACTAGTACAAGACGGGCATACAAAAATGATATAGGACATAACACATAGCACATATCACATAACATGATATCATATAAGCATATGAAAGAATACGAAAAGGTAATTCACTCCAAATAAAGAATGTGCAACATCATGATGCATGTCCTACTGCGCATGTCACACGCAACAAAGTCATGTCACACAAAATATCGATATCTCTGTCATGCAATGCATGATCCCGGGACCTACTGAGTGGCTGTGAGTCGTACCCACCTACAGTCACCATCCTGAGTGTACTTGGCCCCACCACCGTACACCATCCTGAGCGCCCGTGACCCGTACGTCATGACCCACCATCAATGCAATGCACGTGCCATGAATGCAAACAACACAATCGTCTGAGGCCCCTGACCCATCCTCACCATCCTCCGGCACTCAAATCTAGGTTCATTTATTATCTGAGAAATGATTTAATGTTGTTTGACGTTAAACTTACTTTCCCATGGCTTGTATACATTTATTGTGCATTTTCTATATTTTTTCCTCATTTTCCCTAATTTATTTCTATTTATTGACTAATTATCTTAATTCAATTAATTATCACAAATACTGAAATTTAGAGAAAATAAGTTAATTTGAGCATTTTATAATTTCTGGAATTTATTTATAATTTTCTGATATTTATTTATATTTTTCCTATAATTATTACTATTTTAAATTAATTAAATAACGTTTATTAAATTTGGAAATAATAATATTTCAAAAATTACAATCTGGGCTGGCCCTTACCGCCAGCCCTTGATCTGCGTCACCCTTTTGGTCCGACCCGCCATGGTCCGGCCTGCAGTTCTTTTTTTCATGAAATCGCATTATTGGGCCGGCTGGCAGCTGGTCTGGTCCGTTGGCCATTCGGCCCAGTCCGCTAAGCTCAGCCAGCCTTTTTTTATATATTATAGAACTGGGCCAGGACTGCTGAAGTGCAGCCAGCCCGTTAAGGCTGGCCTGTTCGGCGGTCAGGGACTTCGGCCCTTTTGTATATATATATATATATATATATATATATATATATATATATATATATATATATATATATATTATAAAAACTCCAAATTCCAGCGCTGAACGCCATAGGCGCGTGCATCCGCTGCGCGCACGTGAAGGCCACGCACGGTGCACCGGCGGCCTCCGACGACTGTTTTTCGACCCCGATCTACATTTCTGCCTATTTTCAGTCTATGGGAACCTATTCTAAGGCCAAAACAACATGGAAAAATTCCTAATCTTGCAACAGTTTAACTATTTTGATTATCAAATTTTCCCCTAAAATCAAAACCAAAGCACGCAATATCATCAAACGCATTGCACAGACTCCAAGATCTCATGCTTTTCACAGATAATTAACATGCTATAGATTGCAACAATTAAAACAACTAAAACACATAATATATCATCAAAGAATGCTTGAATTTGTACCAATTGGAGGAGGAAAAAGAACCTACCTGGTTGCAGTCTATTTCACAATTATCCGAGTACCAAATAGGTTCGAATGCCGTGATACCGCTTTCTCCTTCCCTTCTCTTCTCCTCCTCTCTTCCTCTTTTCTTCCTTCCCTCTCTCTTCTTCACAGCCTCTGTTCTTCTCCCCCTCTGCTTATCTTTTTTTATTCTTTTTATAATTCTTTTTGCCCCATTGGTAACTGAAAACTCCCCTCCCCTGCGCCCTTTAATTCCACTCCACCGAAATCTAAGGGGGAATGGTTATTCCCCCCAACCGTACCCTATCTTTTTCTTTTTTTATACTTTATTCATTAATTATCCACTCATTTATGATATTATTTAATATTAATTATATATATATATATATATACTCCCTTATCCCACGGCACCCATTTTAAAATATTTATATATTTTATTTATATTATTTCTTTGTGCACATCTTTTATTATACCCTTTATACATATATATATATATATGTATATATACATATATATATATATATATACATATATATATATACATATATATATATATAGACATATATATATATACACACACACTTACACATATATATACATATATATTTAACAACAATACATAATTATGGAACCACTTGGACATAAACGATTTGCTATAGTTACTCCATTAAAAAGGGTCGTTACACCCAACTGCTACTCTAATTTAAATTGACGTGTAATGGCTAGTTCAAAATTTTCAGGGTGTAACATCCTATCCTCCTTACAAAAGGTTTCGTCCTCGAAACTTGTCGTACCTAATTCGAAGAGGTAGAGATAGCGTTCGTGCATTTGATCTTCCAACTCCCAAATCGCTTCAGTTTTGGCTGTGATTGCTCCATTGCACATTGACATACGGAATGATTCTCCTCCTCAGCTCTTGATCCTTGCGATCCATGATTCGGACCAAAGTCTCTTCATACGACGCATCTGGTCTGGTCCCCCAAAGGCTGGGCTTTACATGCATAACTCGGATCGTAAATGTACCTTCTTAGTCGAGAAACATGGTATATATTGTATACTTAGTCTAGTGCCGGAGGTAACGCCAAACGGTAAGCTAGCGAACCAATCCTTTCGATACCTCATAGGGGCCTATATAACGAGGCCTTAGCTAACCTTTCAGATCAAAACGTGCAAAAACCTTCGTAGGCGATACCTTGCTAGTAAACCTTGTCCCAGACAGCAACCTCCAAGGACGCCTCTTCAAACGTGCCCAACTCTTGCTTTTGTCTTGGGCAACCTTAAGCCTTTCTCGAATCAACTTTATCTTCTATTTGGTATGCTCACCCAGTTCTGGACAGGTAATAGTACGTTCTCCAATTTCGTCTTAATGGACAGTGGACCCACACTTCTGCCCATAGAGCGCCTCCCATGGTGCCACGTCGGTGGCGTTATGGTATCTGTTGCTGTTAACAAACTTGATCCACGTGATCCTTACCATCCCAGTTGCTTCTGAAGTCCAGTGCGCAAGCCCTCCGCATGTCCTCAATAGTATGCATCGTCCTCCCTGACCACTCATTGGGTTGGGGATGAATGCAATGCTCAATGTGACTCTGTCTACTATATATCAGCATACACGAGCTTAACATGTGTTGTCGTTTTTAATTGTTAAATTGTTAAACATGTTTGGCATAGATATCTATATAGTATGTTGTGTATCCTTATGTCATACGCATGTATGACTTATGTATCAAATGTAGCTAATGAATTCACGATCGTTATCTGTAGTTTGTCACATGTCTTATATTTATATTGTATATTAGTTGAGTTTTAAGTGGTACACATACTGTGTGCGTTAATTTTATTTATTTATTTTTACTTTTATTATTATTTTTTATTTTATTTTTTTTTGTGATTCTCTCCTTTTTTTACTTATGTTAGTCGTTAATAATTTTGTTACCTATACTCGATATTTTTTGTACTAGCTTATCTTATCGTCGTATAAATATCGTTATATAGATTACGCCGAATGAAGTGCAAATTGCCTAGATTTTACTGTAATGTACGTGTATAATTTATTTGGTGTTGAAGTACGATATATGTATATTACCGTTTGTTCTTTTATATGTCATGTTATTAAGTTGTTTACAATTTAATCTATTTCTATGATGTCATGCCATACTATGTCGTTCCTAACTCGTAGTTAGCATGCTTACGTCAATTGTGTAGGTTAATGTTTCGTTTTAAACTTGTAACTGTATACCTATATCATACCCCATGTCTTGTATGAAAAGTCATTGTTATTGTATTCTTTGTAATTGTGTTGTATGTTGTCGTTATCTACTATGATGTTTATTACTGCTATGTACTGGCCTCATTGAAACAGTAGCGTGTATGCTTGTGCATATGTACTTAGCATCGTATAGTTACTTTTGTTTCGTGTATGTTTTTTTTACGTTATATCATTGATGTTGTAACCAATTGTGTTTGTCTATTTGCTTCTTCATTGTTGTAAAAGACTGAGTGTTTTTTTTATAATTATGCATTACTCTATAGATTAGTAACTCAAGATATATATTAACAGCTTGACGTTTATAAATTTATAAGTTGGTTACTTGGCATGGGTTCGTTTTTAATTATAGTGATCAGTCAGCACATATAATCCTGACTTATTGTATATCTTTTATATGTTCGCTACTCCTACTTTGTTATCGTATTCTATATATATTGTGAGCATTTACCTATTACTTCATGTTTTTGTGTTGGTCGCTTTGGATGTATATGTATATATGTATATATTTACGTATATGTATGTAAATGTGTGCGTGTGTATATATATTGTTGACTTATGTTGTTGTATATTTATAGTTCATTATGTTATGTGATATCTTTTTTTTGTACTGTGTTATATCTCTTGGCATAACCATGCTAGATTTTGTATGTTAATGTTCTAGTACGTAGTTGATATGTGGAAACATGTTGTTAAAGTATAGTGTTAATCAGTGCGTGTATATATAGTTAATTAGCAACATTGTGTCTTATGGCCTTGTGTTTAAGTTTTTTTGATTACTATTTTATTTATTTTTATTATTTTTTTTATTATTTTTTCTATTTTTGGCTCAACAAAGCTTTGTTGATATCTTTGTGATATCAACTGTCCACTCTAACTTTGCCTTCTTATGCTTCTGTCTGCTCAGGGACACCAGTATCGACGAAAATCCTTAAACGAATTCCATGTAGCAGCTGGCCATACTAAGAAAACTCCTTACTTCAGTCACCTTGTTCGGTCAGGCCTACTCAGCGATATCCTTAATCTTCTTAAGATCCAATGAGGTTCATTCTTCTGAACTTACATGACTTAAGAAACCCACGCTCCCGCTACGCAACTCTGATCATTTATCTCTGGTTTCATCATCTGTACTGATGATGAGGCATTGATACCTTGTCGCCGGCGATTGAACTCCGCTACGACGTCGCCAGCCTTTCTGATGTCCGCATCAGTCATCACGTGGATACGGCCCCTGATCCTTGCTTTCCTTTATACTGTCCTTGATTCTGCTGTGATGGTGGTGCCGACCTCTTCTCAGTGTCCCTATTCGTAAAACGTCCTTGTTGTTGCATTCATGCTTGCATAATCCTCCCACACTGTCCCAAACGTGGCATCAACAATGAGCACATGGTGGCCGCGGTGTTCATGCACTCTTCTATGGTTGTACTTCCTTCACGAGCGGTCTTGTAATTATTAACGGCCATGTCACACATTTATGCATCCCCGATGAAGGGTCCTTCTAAACATCAAATTCCGGAAGTCCTGCATTTCCATGTAGTAGATCCTCATATCTGGTGGTGGCAGTGGCGGAAGCCACTGGTTGAACTGCTACTGCCGCTATTCCGCCGAAGTGGTGGCCATGGTGTCAGCCAATGTTTGGAGAATGACCTCCTGATTCTGGTGGTCGTTACCACTACCACCGTTGCCTCCTTTGCTAGATTATTCACGACAAAGCGGTATTTTTATGGGTCTCGTGCGAATCTTGCCAAGAATTCGGACGGGAGTGATTGACGGATTTGAGCCTTTATGAGGCTCATGCGAAGGTTTGAGGGTTCAACGATAATTAAATAGAGAAAGCTCGCCAACGGCACACACCTCCCTTAACCCGATAACAACTTAGATCTACTTCATTTATTAGGGGTATGTTTGTCATTTCTAGGAAAGGATCATAGCTTACGTCTAAGTGATCTAGTTAATCCTGCGTTTCCGAGGCGGATCTGAAGCCTCGGCTCTGATACCACCTGTAGTGCCCCGCTCTCGAACCCTAGCATCGGGAAAAATGCGCGTAGTATCTCACTAAGGAGAATACAAAGCGTCGAATCAATTTCCAACATGTCCGAAAAGATATAGAAATTTTTCTCGCGGAAACGAAATTCCATAACATTAAATTACTTGAGTAAAAGAAAATCTTCAGTAGAATAATAAATAACACATGACAATAACGTCAACGTGCTAACATCTAGAGTCTATCAAACTATGCAAGGTGATGTCTGATGGAAACCCCAATGAACTAATAACGGACAGTCGCAAAATCTCCTCGTATCCTAGGTGCGACCGTCAGTCTGCCCGTACTACCGTGTCAGTCCGGTCCTCAGCAAAGATATAATCTTACTCTTTCTTGTGCTCACCTGGTGGGGGGGAGTAGGGATGAGTGCCACGAAATCACCAGTAGGCACCTGCCTCCAACTAGTACAAGACGGGCATACAAAAGTGATATAGCACATAGCACATAGCACATAGCACATAGCACATAGCACATAGCACATAACATGATATCACATAAGCATATGAAAGAATACGAAAAGGTAATTCATTCTAGATAAAGAATGCGCAACATCGTGATGCATGTCCTACTGTGCATGTCACACACCACAAAGTCATGTCACACAAAATGTCGATATCTCCGCCATGAAATGCATGATCCCGGGACTTACTGAGTGGCTGTGAGTCGTACCCACCCACAGTTACCATCCTGAGTGTACTTGGCCCCGCCACTCTACACCATCCTGAGCGCCCGTGATCCGTACGTCACGACCCACCATCAATACAATGCACGTGCCATGAATGCAAACAACACAATCGTCTGAGGCCCCTGGCCCAACCTCACCATCCTCCGGCACTCAAATCTATGTTTATTTATTATCCGAGTAATGATTTAATGTTGTTTGGCATTAAACTTACTTTCCCATGGCTTGTATACATTTATTGTGCATTTTCTATATTTTTCCTCATTTTTTCCTAATTTATTTCTATTTATTAACTAATTATCTTAATTAAATAAATTATCACAAATACTGAAATTTAGTGAAAATAAGTTAATTTGAGCATTTTATAATTTCTGAAATTTATTTATAATTTTTCGATATTTATTTATATTTTTTCTATAATTATTACTATTTTAAATTAATTAAATAATATTTATTAAATTAGAAATAATAATATTTCAAAAATTACAATCTTGGCTGGCCCTTACCGCCAACCCTTGATCCGCGTCACCCTTTTGGTCCGGCCCGCCAGGGTCCGGCCTACAGTTCTTTTTTCTTTATTAAATCGCGTTATTGGGCCGGCTGGCAGCTGGTCCGGTCCGTTGGCCATTTGGCCCGGCCCACTAAGCTCAGCCAACCTTTTTTTATATATTATAGAACTGGGTCATGACTGCTGAAGTGCAGCCAACCCGTTAAGGCTGGCCTGTCTGGCGGTCAGGCCCTTCGGCCCTTTTGTGTATATATATATTTTTTTATAAAAACTCCAAATTCCAGCGCTGAATGCCAGAGGCACGTGCATCCGCTGCGCGCGCATGAAGGCCACGCGCGGCCGCTTGTAGCGACGCGTGTGGTGCACCGGCGGCCTCCGGCGACTGTTTTTCGACCCCGATCTACATTTCTGCCTATTTCCAGTCTATGGGAACCTATTATAAGGCCAAAACAAAATGGAAAATTCCTAATCTTGCAACAGTTTAACTATTTTGATTATCAAATTTTTCCCTAAAATCAAAACCAAAGCACGTAATATCATTAAACGCATTGCACAGACTCCAAGATCTCATGCTTTTCACAGATAATTAACATGTTATAGACTGCAACAATTAAAACAACAAAAACACATAATATATCACCAAAGCATTCTTGAATTTGTACCAATTAGAGGGGGAAAGGGAACTTACCTGGTTGCAGTCTATTTCACAATTATCCGATTACCAAATGGGTTCGAACGCTGTGATACCGCTTTCTCCTTCCCTTCTCTTCTCCTCTGTTCCTCTTTTCTTCCTTCCCTCTCTCTTCTCCACAGCCGCTGTTCTTCTCCCCCTTTGCTTATCTTTTTTTCTATTCTTTTTATCCTCATTGGTAACTGAAAACCCCCCTCCCCTGCGCCCTTTAATTCCACTCCACTGAAATCTAAGGGGGAACGGTTATTCCCCCAACCGTACCCTATCTTTTTCTTTTCTTTTTACTTTTTTTTTACTTTATTCATTAATTATCCACTCATTTATGATATTATTTAGTATTAATTTTATTATATATATATATATATATATATTCTCCCTTATCCCACGGCACCCATTTTAAAACATTTATATATTTTATTTATATTATTTCTTTGTGCACATCTTTTATTATACCCTTTATATATATACATATACATATATATATACATATACATATATATATACATATATATATGTATATGTATATATATGTATATGTATATATATATATGTATATATACATATATATATATATGTATATATACATATACATATATATATATATATATATATATATATATATATATATATATATATATATTCTCCCTTATCCCACGGCACCCATTTTAAAACATTTATATATTTTATTTATATTATTTCTTTGTGCACATCTTTTATTATACCCTTTATATATATACATATACATATATATACATATACATATATATATACATATACATATATATATATTTACCTATATATTTAACAACAATACATAATTATGAAACCACTTGGACATAAACAATTTGCTATAGTTACTCCATTAAAAAGGGTCGTTACACCCAACTGCTACTCTAATTTGACGTGTAATGGCTAGTTCAAAATTTTCAGCGTGTAACAATTCTCGTAAACGATTTTTCCCAGCTTCTCACTTAGCCACCAAAGAACACTCGTCTTACAAGTATTATCTATAAAGAGTGACGGAAGAAGAGTTTTTTGAATGAGAAATCTCCAATAAACCAAATAATCTCTCATACAACGACCTCTTCTTCCTTGTAACCATGGATATGGCCTATTTTTTTAATTAATTAATTTTTTAGATTGTCGTATCAGCCTGTCTGCAGATTGACCCGATCTACAACTTTGAGATCACTTTTGGCTTGGACCTGAATAGCTGAAGGCCAAATATTAATCTGTAAGAAATGCGTGTACGTTTGTGTGGGTTGGTAGTTTTTTCGAGGATTGCCGGTCCTAATAGAAATCAAGAAAGAGTCAGTCAACAATAAAAATATATGGTTATATCTCTGGTTGACTCTTTTTCTATTTTGTAACATTTTCGATAGTTACGATGACTTAACTTTATCGAACAGTTATGGGAATTAAACTATTTGGTTTACTAGAAGTTTTGACCCTTTCTCCATTGGTGCTTATGCATTCATCTGATTCAATTGGCCACATAAAAGGTACCATTGCTCATTATTCATGTGCTATAAGCCGGGAAAACTATTTTATATATGTTGAAACTTGGGCTTACAAGAGGTGAGGTCCATATCTACTCAAATTTTTAAGGCAATAAGTGGTTCTACCTCATTTTTATATAACTCATGTATTTTATCTCAAAGTGACCGATGTGGCACAATATTCTCAACATCTGTCCTTACGTGACAACGTGGCTTGACATACACACGCGCCTTAGAACCCGTCCTCAATCACAAACCATAAGTAAGACATGAACATCTGGACTTGGTGAGGGGAGACAATAAATGGCCAACCATGGACGAGGCAAGATGTGAGTCTACATTTTAAACCTGCACTGATACCATGTTGAAACTTGAGCTTGTTGGAAAAACAATTTCGGACAAATTGATTTCTGTACCACAATGGCCGACCTGAGCTGAGATCAGGGCCCACCTGAACTGAGCAACACTTCAGAATTGCTGTTCTGTGCAGTCAGCCTGACCTCAAGTCGATCTTAATCGGACAAGTCTAATCAGTCCAGTCACCGCAATTGAATTTGCGTTCTGGACAGACTTCTGACCTGCCGATCTCGGCACCTCGGCACTCCTCAATGAGTTGTTCTTTCAGCCGCTTCAGCTGAGCAGAGCCCAGCACGGCAAAGCTGTAGAACAAAGGATGTCCTCAGCCAAACGGCAGAGCTCAATACAAAGCATAGCTCAGCAACCGATACTTCAGAACAACGAATGTTCTCAGCAGAACAGCAGAGCTCGGCACGCAGCAGAGCTCAACTCGGCAACACTATACCAGTGCTGCCTTCTTCCCACAGATAGCTGAGCTCGGCACACAGCAGAGCTCGGCTCGGCAATAACCTTCTCAGCTCAGTAGAGCAGAGATCCGAGGTGAGTCCAGGACTCTGTCCTTAAGACGTTATTGCTCCGGTACACTGTGCCCAACCAGAGGAGCAACCGTCTCCCAGGATACAACGGAGACCAGTTCAGACGTGCGGCACTGCAGCGCTGAACTCCACGAATATTTAAGAGTGTCCTCACCTTCTCGATATACTGGAATGCAGAATGTTTAGGAGGGATGAAGATGCCGAGAGTGATTGCAGAGAATAGAATGAGTGATTTCTGAGTGTGTTCTTTATAGAACAACCTTGGCCACTATTTATAGGGAAATTCTGAGGTCAGTTGTTACAGTCGCTCCAATCTCGGCCGTAGGATCAGGCACCGGCTCGGCCTGACCCGTAGGATCAGATAACCGTACCAGGTTTGCTTCTCAGCCGTCAGATTAACTTAACTGTTCAATCTGAGCCGTCAGATTACAACCACTTTAGGTCAGCTCGGCCGAATAAATCTGAACGACTTTATTCAAATTAAACACCATCCTATCTCAACAACCTGGCGAGTTTAAATATAACAACTCTACCCAGGTTGTTAAGACCCGACATGGTGCTACTTGTCTCGGCCTGCAGTCTGCAACCCGCAGTCCGACCTATAACCTAGTCCATTTCCTAAGCATTTCAGGTTGGCAGCTCGGGCCGCTACCTAGGCCCACTCCTAGGTCCGGGCCGAGCTGAGCTGACTTTTCTTTTATTTTGAGCATTAATTTCTATTCACCCGGTATCATAATCGAGTGACTCAAATGCCTACAATTATCTACTCATCGTGTAGATAATCAAGGATTCTTTAATTTCTGCTAATCACTAGTGAAACTAATCATAACATTGGCTCAAATCGCATTGCAACACACAGTTTGTAACTTGACCCAATTGCACTATATTCACACTTTTCTCCAATAATCCCCCACATGAATGGGAATTAATGCAGAGTGTTTATGCAGACTCTACCGAGAAGTTAGACAAGAAAATATTACATCAGACAAGGTAGCTTTTGACTTTGAACCTTTCTTAGTGAAACACTATCGGATCCACTCGGCTAATGAGTGAACTAACCTGCCTTTAGTGTGAACCTAATGTCTTGAACTAACCGGCCTTTAGTGTGAACCTAGA
>AP025044.1:8481119-8492879 GCA_036186865.1 Eustoma russellianum | reverse complement strand
TCTAGTAGAGGTGTTAGGCTCAGAATTTTCACTAGGAATAATAGGCAAAAGAACTTCAACGCCAGTACAATGATGCACTGTCAAAGGAGATGGAATTGAAGTCGAAGCTGAAGGACTAAAGGAGGAAGCATACAGATCACCAGATGTACCATGAAAAGAATCCAGTATGGGAATAGATGGTGGTGCCATGTGACCTGAAACATAATTAGAGGGTGAAGCAAGAGAAGGAGAGGGTGAAGTAATTGGTGCAGTGTCATGCAAAGAAGTTGTAGGAAGAGAGGAAGGTGATACATGAGTAGAAAAATCAGAGGCAAAGGGAAATGTCTGTTCATGGAACTGAACATTCCTGGAAATGAAAATATATTTGATATTCTGTTTGAGTAAAAGATATGCTTTAGTATGATGTGGTATACCCACATAAACATAAGTGATGACTCTCGGATCAAACTTATTTTTGTGAGGAGAAGAGTTGCGAGCAAAATCTAAGCAACCAAAAACTTTGAGGTTTTGGTAAGTAGAAATAGTGCCAAAGAGAAGTCGATGAGGTGTTTGTTGTTTGAGTAAGGGAGTAGGTAAAATATTGATGAGATGAAACGCATTTTGGACGCAAAATCCCCAATAGCAGATATAAATATTGGCTTGATATGTGAGAGCTCTAGCTGTGTTGAGTATATATTGATGTTTGCGTTCTACAACTCCATTTTGTTGTGGAGTGTAAACACAACTTGTCTGATGAAGTATTAATTTGGTCGTAAAGACATGCTCCATCTTAAACTCATGACCATTATCTGTCCTTATGCATTTGACATAATTATCAAAATGTATAGTGACATATTGGCAGAAACTTTCAATAATGTGTCTAGTTTCTGATTTCTGCTTTAGCAAGTACAACCAAGTGTATCTTGTATGGTCATCAACAATGGTTAAAAAATAGCTTTGACCATACATAGTGGGGTACTTATAAGGGCCCCGTATGTCAATATGCAAGAGATCAAAAGGATGTTTAGAGGTAGACTAAGAAACAGGAAAAGTATTTCTTCTCATTTTTGCCAAAGGACATACAGTACATTTATGAAATGAGATATGACCACATATAGAACCATCCATCTTTTGTATCTCTTTTATTCTAGATTGAGATGGATGTCCTAATCTATAATGCCATAACAATGATGAATTTGTGGATTGAACAGCAGCTAATAAGCAACCAGCGGAAGACTGAGTTGCTTGCTTGTGAGTGCCATGAAGATAGAGCAAACCATTACATTGACCAGCTGAACCAATCATCTTCAAGGATACATGTTCCTGAATGATGCAAGAATTACCCAATAATTGAATATGTATGGAAGGAATACAATGTAGCTTACTGAGGGAAAGAAGATTATAAGCAAAAATAGGAACATACAACACATTATGGACAGTCAGGCAGGGATTGATAATAACTGTTCCAATGTGTATAGCAGACACTGAATAATCATTTGGCAGTCTAATAGATATGTGTTTAAAAAGTTTGTAAGAGTGAATCAGTTTGGGTTACAAGCTATATGATTAGTAGCACCTGAATTCATAATCCAACTATTAGGGCAACACTCACATTGATCATTACCTGAGAGTTCCAGCAGCCTGTCTACGAACCATGGCATTCTTTTCTCCATCATTTACCTCAAGCAATGCCAGAAGTCTTTGAGTTTGTTCTGTTGTAAGTAAGCGTGCCTGATAACCGCTGCTGCCTTGATCTAATTTTACAGACTTACTCTTACCGTCAGCTAACTCAGTAAGGTTCACTTGACTCTTTGGTTTGAAACCAGGAGGAAAACCATGTTTACGATAGCATCTTTATTCAACATGTCCAATCATACCACAATGTGTGCATTATGGTCTCCTGTTGCCCTCAGGAAAAAACCTTCCACTTCCCTTCCTATAACTGTTGTTTCCAATCCTGCCAGTATAAGAACTAGCATTTGCAACCACATTCATGCCATCATAGTCTTTGGCAATAAGAGCTGTAGGATTGTTATTAAAAGAAATATGTGAATTCATGCCAATTAACTTCCTTTCATACTTCAAGGCCATAACAAATAATTCATCAATTTTAGGTAACGGTGACATGACAAACACTTGTGACTTAACTGGTTCAAATTC
Organism: Eustoma russellianum; assembly: GCA_036186865.1. Classification (NCBI taxonomy): domain Eukaryota; kingdom Viridiplantae; phylum Streptophyta; class Magnoliopsida; order Gentianales; family Gentianaceae; genus Eustoma; species Eustoma russellianum. The sequence goes on along the minus strand of AP025044.1, from coordinate 8,490,740 downwards.
TTCATTTAGTCCTTTTAAGAATTTTATGACATAGTCTGTCCCCACACACTCACGCAAATTAGACCTAATGTTACATTTACATCCTCTGCATGTACATATGGGAAGAGGCCTCAAAACCATCATCTCTTCCCACAGAACCTTCACCTTGGTGAAGTAATCATTCACTGTGATACGTGCAAGAATGGACCTTTCTTTAACTCTAAAGCTCCTCCTCCAAATATGGTTTAGGCACAATGAAGATAGCTTCACCTTACTTCCAAAAAAGTTGAAGAAAACCTTTTGAACATAAGTCCTCCAATGAGTTTCACATAACCCAAGCAAGATACCTCTCTCTTGGATGTTTCCCTCCCCGGAATTGGACAACTCTCACAAGGATGTTCAAGCCTTGAAAGATTCTAGCCTTGATTTTAAATATGAACCAAGAAAACACACAAGAATTTCTCTTGAAGAAGAAGAAATTTTCATTAAAGGTGTGAGATTACAAAGCTTCTCTTATGTGCCTTTTATAGGCAAAAAATATCACAAGACAACAAACTATCTTACAAATTGAAATAATGATTGAAAAGACTACATACTTCTAAAAACTATTCATGTAGGCTCCATAAAGACTAGTCTTGAAAGTCTTGAATGATGATTTTCAAAGTAGGTCCCTCAAGTACTATTCATGGAAGACTTTAAGCATTTGTCTTCATCTTGAAATCATTTCTGGATTGTGACTGATTTTTGAACATCTTTCAATCCGAATTAGGCCTTGTGCTTTCTTATAGTATTGTAGCCAATTGAGTGTAGAAAATAAGCATATAAAGTTCTTTGCATTTGGCCCAACCATTGAGGAGATACATCCAAATTACTGAAGGTATGTCACAGAATTCGGTAGAAACAGTACTTCCATTTGCATTGTCTTTTTGAATGCCAAGACGACCGATTTTGGAAAAGTACAAAACATGAAAGTTGTAGATCTTTGTCGTAGCTTTCGAATGCATCCTGAAACTCTTAATTTTGCTTTGTGGTTGGAGAGATACGTCAATTCTACCAAAACGGGTCCTGCAGAAACTCACAATCCGAGATGGGCCTAAACTAATACAACATAAATATTTAAAAAAAAAAATAAAGAACACATTCTATACTAATGATATTTTACAATGGTTCTAAAATTTCTTACAAATCATGTTATAGGTTCAATTAGGTGAACCCAATGTATAAGTTCCCTTGGTTCATCGTGCACATGTTTAAATAGGAAGGCCCCCACTTCATGCATTAGTTTCTTAGTTTTACTTCTTGTTAAGGGTCCTTGATCTTGCATTTTTGTAAAATTATGTGCATTCTCATTATCTTGGCATTTATCAGGGTTATGGACCTCATCACACTGTGTCACTCTCTTGCTTAACAGAATAAAGGTTTTCAAGTAAATCAGAAAGTCTGAAAGCATCTCCAGTACCATACCTGCGTTTCAAGTCATTTCAAACTTCCAGTGCACTATCATATCACATCATGCGTTGTGCAATGGGGCATTACGCTATTCATGATCCAGGGGTGCACCATCAAATTCACCTGCCTCCACGCATTGTACTGTGGATCATTCACCACTGGCTGATCAATGGTAACATCAATAAATCCAATCTTATTCTTAACAAGAAGCGCCATCTGAAACATTCTACTCCACAAATGGTAATTGTTAGGATTCAGAGGTGGTTGTGCAAGAATGATAGCAGAATTATCATTAGGATAGAGGTAATACAGATTACTAGTAATATTTTTTGCTGGTTGTGATCCACCTGACCTCTGACTACCCGAAGTTGAAGCCATAATAACAATCAACAATTTTGTAAACAGAACAACAATTCTCAATCAACAAACCACCACAACTATATCAGTAGTCAAGTATAACCACTCTGATACCATGTCAAAATTGACTACTGAGATCAAAAAAGACTAGAACAAGGAATACATTGAAAGGAAACCGAGAGAATTCAATGAAGAAAACAGGAAGAATTTTTCATATCATTTCATCGGGTTCTGTTGAATGACCCGCTCCATTTATACATTCAAATTGCGAGGGAAGAAAAAAATAAATGAAAATACAAATCTACGTTTACTTGCTAACGTTATACAATTATTAAAGTAAGGACAATGTAGTCATTTCACTAGTTTTAAACTTCTCCTGCCAGCACTCTTCTTCTCTGGCTGACCTCCCTTCCTCCGACGTGTTCTCTACCCCGTAATTCTTGGAACCTGTAGCGTACCAAATGGTTACAACTGCTAAAAAGACTGCCAGCTCATCATTTTAGCATCTTGGCCTTTAATTCTTCATTTGATCCAATGGCTGCTACTGCTCTAGTGCCGCTTGCGTTGGATTGTGCTTCTTGGTATTTCTTGTCTCCATGATTCTGCAACACAACTTTCCTGAGCATGTATGCAACATTTCTATCTGTGTGTATCTTCTACCACTGGAATTCTTTCTCCTTCACAGCAAGCCTTAGCCAATGATACCTTATGTCGACGTGTTTCGTCCGTGCACGATGTTTTTGCTTAATCCTAAAGCACTTTGACTATCGCAACTACGTACTCTTCCTGCTATACATCCAGTTCTTTAAATAATCTTTTTAATCGAAGCATTTCTTTCCCTTCTTTTGTTGCTGCAAGCTATACTGCTTCTGTAGTTGATAATGAAACATATGTATGCAATCTTGATTTCCATGAGATGGCTTCTCTTGAGAATGTAAATAGATATCCTGATGTTGATCTTTTTTCATCAAGATCTCCGAATATGTCTGCACCTGTGTAGCCAACAAAAGCAGGTTTTTTCCCTTCAAAAATCAGGCATAACTTTGAGGTTCCTCTCAAGTAGAAGACCCACTTGATTGCTTCCCCATGTATCTTCTGGGGATTTGATAGAAATTGGCTCACAACGAAACTGCATGAGAAATATCTGGTCTCGTAAACACAATCTGCTTCAAGAGAAACTAAAGTTACCTCACCATCTTTTCCGGAGACTGTAGCAGATGTGTTTTTGTCACAGTCCACTTTTTGGTTTGAATTCTCCTATTCGAGAAGCTAACAATTTCTCTTGAGATGACATGCCTTGCCACAATGATAACGCTGTCTCTTCTCCCTGGAATTGGATCCAGCCTTGAACTTACCATAACCACGACCCCTACTCTTGCTCTGACCCTTATTCTTCGTGACTAAAGCTTTCAAATAGGTACCGACACTTTCTCTTCTGCGTAATTCTTTGTTGAGCAGTTTATTCTTTGCCATAGAAATCGATACCACAACATTTAGGGCAAAATTACTTAATAATATAATAAGTGTATCCCAACTATCGGGTAGAGATCCCAACAGTAGGCGTGCTCTCATATCGTCATCCAAAGACATGCAACTAACTGCTAACTCAGTTATGCAAAATCGATCATGTGTTCTGTAACTGATTGTCCCTCTGACAGCTTCAAGTTCATGACTTTACGAATCATGAACACCTTTCCTTAGGCATTCATAGCCTCGTACATACCGTCTAATTTTTTTCCAGAGAACTTGAGGATCTTTTTCATTCCTTATACGGTTGTATAAGCTTGCATCAACCATTGGCGTATCGTATCCAATGTCTGCTTCTTTTAACTTGTCCCACTGCCTATCCTTTATATCGTCGAACCTTACATCGTCACCTTCAATCGGATCGTATAGGTCTTTGCAATTAAGGTAGCCCTCCATTTGAGATTTCAATATAGAATAATTCGAATCCATCAACTTGATCATTGAACCTTCGTTCGCCATACTGAGCTCTTATCCCAGTTGTTGGGATATGAACACCAATCTCGAGTAGGCTCAATAAACAGTGAAGTGAGCCGTTTCTGCAATACACAAAATCACAATGATCCACTAGACAGTATTATCATTCCATTTAAAAGTTTATGATAATTTTCACAAACTAATCGCGCACAAACAAAATTGATTGAGATGAAGAAATCATGGTTGAAGAGAAGTCACCGAGAGAAAAGAATCACTACCGGAATTGGAAGGAAAGCCAATTGATTTCTCTACTCTTTCAGCTCAATAACCGTTCAGCATATAAGGAAGAAGACAACAAGCAAAATCACAAAAATAACCCTGATAACTAACTACCTACTGTTATTAACGTAAGGGCAATATGGACATTTCACACATTTAAACTAACTCCCGCCTTCCTTCTTCGCACACTTCGAATGCTCTTCTACAGCTTCTGATCTCCTTCGCAAGCTCCCTTCAATCACGTGGGTTGAGCCAACCATTTGCTCCCAATTTAACACCTCAGCACTTCTACATCCAGCCTAATCCAACTACCAGCTTCTCCAATGCACAGCAAGCTCCCTTCAGTACTGTTTGTCAAATTTTCCAAGGTGTTCGACCAAATGCCTCTTGCTACTCCAGACGCACATCACCTTCATCTTCAACACCCCCCCTCAAGCCATGCTTGGTATAGATGTTACAGAATCCAAATATGCTGAGAAGGTCATTCATCCTCTTTGAATCTAAGGCTTTCGTAAAAATGTCTGCAGCTTGAAGATCAGTTCTGATGGGCATCAATCTAATAACATCATTTTGCACCTTCTCCCTAACTATATGACAATCAATCTCGATGTGCTTGGTTCTTTCATGAAACACAGGGTTTTCAGCTATATGCATTACACTCTTACTGTCACAATAAACCTTCACTGGCTCTTGTTTCTGGATCTGCAAATCTTCAGACAAATACAACAACCACTGTATTTCACACACTAAGGAAGCTAATGCCCTGTACTCTGCCTCTGCTGAAGACTTCGACACAGTTGATTGCTTTTTAGCTTTCCATGAAATCAATGCATCCCCTAAGAACACACAAAATCCTGTCACACTTTTTCTCGTTTCACTACACCCAGCCCAATCTGAATCCGAAAATGCCTTTAGCTGCAGTTGAGTGTTAGCCGGATAGAATAACCCTTGACCCACTGTTCCTTTTATGTATCTGAGTAACCTGTGAGCAGCTTTGAGATGTTGCTCCGTTGGACTATCCAGAAATTGACTAAGCTGTTGTACTGAGAATGATATGTCTGGCCGCGTGATCGTAAGATATATAAGCTTTCCTATCAATCTTCTGTAGGCTGAAATGTCTTCCAAGGCAGGTGAATCTCCATGGATCAGCCTCAAGTTCGTTTCCATAGGAGTTTTGGCAGGCTTGGCACCTAGAAATCCAGTTTTATTCTTTGCTTCCAGAGCACGACGCACAATTCTGCTCCAACCGTGATAATTTTGTGATGTGAGCAAATTTTGAGTAAGAATAAGTGATGGACTGTCAGAAGGATGTATATAGAACGGATCCTCATGTGGATCTATGGATCCAAACGTGACTGACGAAGAAGCCATTCGAATCAATACAAACTAGTGATTATACTCTCTGATACCATGATAATTTTCACAAACTAATCGCGCACAAACAAAATTGATTGAGATGAAGAAATCATGGTTGAAGAGAAGTCACCGAGAGAAAGGTATCACTACCGGAATTGGAAGGAAAGCCAATTGATTTCTCTACTCTTTCAGCTCAATAACCGTTCAGCATATAAGGAAGAAGACAACAAGCAAAATCACAAAAATAACCCTGATAACTAACTACCTACTGTTATTAACGTAAGGGCAATATGGACATTTCACACATTTAAACTAACTCCCGCCTTCCTTCTTCGCACACTTCGAATGCTCTTCTACAGCTTCTGATCTCCTTCGCAAGCTCCCTTCAATCACGTGGGTTGAGCCAACCATTTGCTCCCAATTTAACACCTCAGCACTTCTACATCCAGCCTAATCCAACTACCAGCTTCTCCAATGCACAACAAGCTCCCTTCAGTACTGTTTGTCAAATTTTCCAAGGTGTTCGACCAAATGCCTCTTGCTACTCCAGACGCACATCACCTTCATCTTCAACAGTTTATGTTTAGTCAGAGGAGTCACACACAGTTTGACTTAAAACGACTTTCTTAGATAGAAATTACGTGTACGTTGTATTTGTGACAACTTCAAGCGCAGAGAAGTGACTCCAATAGTAAATCGCAACTTGACCTCTTGAATCCACCATAATATAACCATGGTAAAAGAATTAATACCATAAATGCTTGATAAAATAGGGACACTCATATTTACGTAGAAAACTTCTTAAACAATTTGGGGAAAACCACGGGACTGATCCAATTAAATTTTCTTAAACAATTTGGGGAAAACCACGGGACTGATCCAATTAAATTTTCACGATATATGGAGAAATAATTACAACACTTAAATTTCTCACCCACTAAAATATGATCACAAACGTAGCAACTCACGAGTTTTATTATTCTATTTTTCCTTATACCTCTATGTGAATATGACCCAGAGCAAAAAACATTCACTCATTAACTCTATACTCAGACCTATATTCTTTGAAGAAGCTATATTCTTCACTTGTTTTTTCTTCTCATTCTTGTGTGTTTTCTCTCTTGGTATTGGTGTTTATCTTCTTCGAGGTACATGCCTATTATAGGGAATTGAAGTGGCAATTGGACATGTGATTTCACTATTCGAAAAGATGTTCATTTTATTTGTCAAAATTGTGAACCACCAACCATAAAATTCAACAAAAGGAAAAAAAAAGAAAAAAAATGAATGTTGTCTAGTTCCACCGGATGGAGAAATTTCAGCTGCAATTGATGGTGGCTGGACCCATCACAAATGCCCTTGTTGATAGTTGAAAGTTTCTCTTTTTGTCCAGTAATTTGGATCTATTAAATTTTTCTTTCCCAGCTGAAACACAAATGATCAACGCATGCGAATGTACCGACGGCTTATGCTCTGTCGATTCAAGCTGGTTTTGGTTGGAGAGGGATCATGGACTTCTATGCACATGTGATATCGAGAATACTGATGAAATGGCAGAGAGCTTGAGTGTGAGCAAGGGAGCAGCAGCTAGTGGTTGATGTCACTAATTGAGTCTAGCTGAGTGATCAAGGAAGCACAATCCGTGTAGAGATCACATTGTGGTCGTTGGATTGCTTATGGTGAAGGATGAACATCCACGAAACGGTTTGTAGGAGTGTCTGCTGCAAAGAGGATCAAATGTTGAAATTGTAGCAGAGGAGCTGAAGTCAGTTGGAGTAGTGGTAGTTAGGAGTATTATGAAATGACTGTTTTATCCTTAGGTGTCTAGTGTAAGTGGACAGTTAATGAGGGACATTTTGGTAATTTTGCATTGTATTCATATTCTCCCGCCTTGCGTCATCTTCTTCCCGTGTTGTATCCGAAAGCTGTATATATAGCTTTTAGGTGGTGTGATCAAGAAATCTGAAGTGAAGGTTATCTTTCTCTCTCAATAAAAGTTTTCTCTCTACCTTTCACGCTTCGTTCTCTCTGTTTCCCTCGCTCCAATATCTCAATCGTTTTATGTTAATTGGAAGCTTGAGATCTATTGCTTGAAGTATCAAATTTTTCTTTAGTCTGTGTTTGTTGAATTTTATCATGGTATCAGAGCTTTGATTGATGCATTTTGGTACATTTCCCAATTCTACCTCTTATACAATGGTGAACAATCAAGCCTCTCCTTCCAATCAAAATCAAACTACAGTTACGGATCCAACCGATGATCCTTTATTCCTACATCCTAGTGATAATCCTGCGTTGGTGCTTGTTCAATCTCTATTGGACGGAAACAATTACCACGGCTGGAGTAGAACGATACGCAGAGCCCTAGAGTCTAAGAATAAGGCTGGTTTTCTTGATGGAACAGTGGTAAGACCTCATGAAACTAACCGTAGATTTAATGCTTGGTCTAAGGAAAATAATATGGTTGCCTCGTGGTTAGTAAATTCTGTAATTCCCAGCATTGGTCAGAGTGTTATGTGGATTGATAATGCTGTCGATATTTGGTCAAGTTTGAAGTTTAGATACGGCAATGCTGATGCCTTTAGGCTGTCGGATTTACAGGAAGAATTCTTCTCTGTTAAGCAAGAAAACATGTCTGTGACTGAATACTACACCAAATTGAAGGTTTTATGGGAAGAACTTTCTGTCCTTAGATCAATACCAGTATGTTCATGCACTAGATGTACCTGTAATCTGTCCACTCAAGTGAGGAAACTCATAGAGAATGACTATGTAATAAAATTTCTAAAAGGTCTCAATGATGACTATGAAGCAGTCAAGTCACAAATATTGTTAACTACCCCGCTTCCTGATATTAATACAGCGTTTGCTATGGCTGTAAAGCTAGAGAGAAAGTTGTATAGTAATAGTCAGTTGCAGTTCAATAACAGTCCAACTGCCTTGGTTAATCATAGAGCTTACTCATCATCAGAGGTGTCACACTCTTCGGGACCTGTCTTGGCAGTTGAAAGATCAATGGGAGGAGGTTACAGGAGGGAGTCACAGAAAGGATATGGTGGTTCAGGTTTCAAACGACCATTCTGTACATTTTGTAACACACCAGGGCACACCGTGGACAGGTGCTATAAGAAGCAAAAATTTCCACCGGGATTCAAGCAGAGACCACAAGTGAACTATGTCAATGGAGATGAGGAGTTCATTCAAGAAGACGTGGTGTATCAACACACTGATGATGGTTCTGTGACACAGAACGGAGACTATGCCTGTATGCAAAGCACTCCTCCAATATCACAGGAGCAATATGCGCAATTGATGAGTTTGCTCCAGGAACACAACATCTCAAGCCAGAAAGGAATGGTTCAGAAACATGAGAGCACAGAAGGACATCATGCGGTGATGAGTGCTCAGAGTCACGCTGTAGCTGGTAAGCAAGCAGGTAACTGTGCAGGTAAGGCTTTAAACTTATGGATTATAGATTCTGGAGCCACAGATCACATTTGTTGCAGCCTATCTTTATTTGACTCCTTTGAATCTGTACAATCTTTGCATGTCACCCTTCCTAATAACCAGCTCGTTGAAGTGTCACATGTTGGCATTGTCACCATCGAACCATCCCTTATACTCAGAAATGTATTGTTTGTGCCTGCATTCGCTTTCAATTTAGTTTCCCTAGTAAGCTTGTTGTCCCAGATGGCTACAAAATAATTTTTAAGTCCAAAAGATGCTTGATACAGGATCAAAACAACAAGAAGACGATTGGTTCAGCTGACCTGCACCAAGGCCTTTACTACATGCGCACTTCACCATTCAACCATCAGCACATTCTACCTCAACACTTCCTGCTCCTCACCAACCAATTCAACATTCCAAGCATCTTCTCTGGCATTCTAGGTTGGGCCACTTGAGTGAATCAAGGATGAAAGAGGTCCATAAAAGAGATCCTGTAGTTCCTATTGCAGAATGCACATCTGAATGTCTTGTATGCCCACTTGCCAAACAGAAACGCAACCCATTCCCCATATCTTCTTCTACATCCAAAAATCCCTTTTCCCTTATTCATGTAGACATCTGGGGGCCATACAAGCATTGTACCATGTATAGACAAAAATACTTCTTGACTATAGTGGATGATTTTTCTAGATATTGATGGATTTATTTGATGCAAGCAAAATATGAAACTCAATACATATTGAAAAGTTTCTGCAAATATGTTCAGGTGCAGTTTGATACTCACATAAAAGTGATTTGTTCTGATAACGG
>AP025044.1:8461221-8478838 GCA_036186865.1 Eustoma russellianum | reverse complement strand
CAACAAGAAGATGAAGATGAAAGCTAGACAATTTCAACAAATGCTTGTGAGCTTCAAATGTGTTTCATCTTCTTCACAATTGCCTCTATTTATAGTGTGAAATGAGCCTTGAAGATAAGAATGCACATGTGTCACCATTTTCATCATCAAGTCCAAATGTCTTCTCTTCATTGGTTGGCCTTGTAAACTTGGCAAAATAAAACACAATGATTGGTCAACCTTGACAACTTTATGTGGCCGAAACTTACACCTTGGATTTGTCTTGAAATTATCTTGAAACCAAGAAGATAATAAGGCCATAACCATTCCACCATCTTCTCAACTCTTTGGCAATATAATAGGCATGTGGGAGACCAAGTTAAATTCAAATTTCAGCTTCAAAGTAAGTAGTGGCCGTTGGCTTACTACTTTTGTTTTCAAAAATAGTTTTCTTTTTCCTTAATAAAAATAAGAAAGGATAATACCACCAAATTATCCTCAACTTCAAGAAACATAATAGAGCATGTGAGAGCTCCATTTGACTTCCAACAATCTGCTTAAAATACCCAAGAAAAACACATAACCGTTGGGTATATTTTTGAAATATCCAAGTTGGTATTTTTGCCAACTAGCTCCTTTTTGGTTGATCCACTTGTCTCCAACTCATAAAATGAACTCCACAACATATTCACCTTATCAATCACGTTTCTCCACATATATATAAGTGTAGAAACTCAGATTTTTGAAAAAGAAATAAATAAATAACAATTGACAAGATTATGCCAATGTGTAACACCGAAATTCTCCAATATTTCTTCTTATATGTCAAGAATATTTCCACACCTTTGACACCTTTAATATCTCTGAATAATGATGATAAATATTCTCTTATAACATATATAAGAGGGTCTTCAAGAAAAAATAGAATGTGACATCTCAAATCGTCACATATCCAGCTATAGTCAATAATATCATCCGTTGAGAGAATAAGATATAAGATCACCATATAATCTTCAAACTAACAATAACACAGCTCCAGAATGAAGATAATAATATGCTCAAGAGATTCCTTGAGTGAAAATACCAAAAATACCCTTGGGGGTTAAAATGACCAAAATACCCCTGGTGTGAGAAAACTCCAGAAATGTCCCGAATGGTCATAAATAATCATGATATCAACATTGTCATGATAAATAGTATAAGAATATGCTCTTGAAATATTTCCACCATATCATGTACCTACAAAACTCAAAATACCAATTTTGCCTTTTTGGTAAGTTGTAGAAACTTCTAAGGCATGTTAGTCACAAGACAATTATAATCACCAAAAACACATAATAATCACATAATGAACATGTATAAATCATTTACAAATGAAAACAACCATTTTATCATATTTTAGAAAAATATTTCTAAAAACCTTAGACGTCGATCGATCGAAGTGCCTCAACTTCAGAGATCGACGTCTCACACAACCACATCGATCGATCGACATGAGAGTTCTATGTACATAGATCGATCGACGTGCATCAACCTGAGAGATCGATGTCAACTTTTTAAACTTTTTAAACTTTTAATCACATATAACACCATGTGTGACATTTTTAAGTATTCTCCACTTAAAATCATGACTTTGAAAATTATCCAAACATATTTCTCAACATTCTCCCCCTTTTGGATGATTTTCAAAATAACCTTACATGATTTTAATGTCACAACTCTTAACCAAAAGTTTCACCAAATGTTTTCTAACTTTTAAATAGTATGTTGCTCCCCCTCAACTCATACTCTCCCCTTTAACCTATGCTCCAAAACTTATACCAATCAAAACATAGCATATGATTAACATGACTTACCAACTAAAATCCATGACGTACCAACTAAAATCATGTACTTTTTTTATCTCCCTCTTTATTTTGCAAATCATGCAAAAGATAGAACTACGCAATGGTATCGTAAGTCATCATTCCTAATTTGGCTCATAAGTTTTCAAAAGTGGCTTGATTAAGGGGTTTGGTGAAGATGTCAGCAATTTGATGATCAGTTCTTATATGGTTTATCACTATGTCCTCATTTTGAACATGATCGCGAAGAAAGTGGTATCACGCTTCAATGTGTTTGGCCTTAGAATGAAGCACCGGATTCCATGAAAGATTGATTGCACTGATGCTATCGCAGAAAATTAGAATCTTTTTCATTTTAATGCCAAAATCACTAAGTTGTTGTTTAAGCCAAAGTATTTGGTTTGTACATAAACTCAAAGCGATATACTTGGCTTTAGTGGTAGAAAGAGCTACACTAGCTTGCTTTTTAGAAAACCAAGAAATCAAGTTGGTTCCTATGAATTGATAAGTACCGCTAGTGGATTTTCTATCTAACTTACAACCACCATAATCAGCATCACTATATGCGTGTAATTCCAACTTAGCGTTTCTATCATACCACAGTCCTAAGTCAGGTGTATGCTTAAGATATCTAAAGATCTTTTTTACGGCATTGTAATGTGATACCTTAGGACAAGATTGAAACCTAGCACACATACATACACTAAACATGATGTCAGGTCTTGATGCAGTTAAGTATAACAGTGATCCAATCATAGACCTATAGAGTGTGTCATCAAAAGGTTTACCATTTTCATCCTTATCAAGTTTGGTACTAACACTCACGGGGGTAGTTGTAGGTTTCAACTCTTCAAAACCAAACTTCTTAATCATATCATTGACATACTTTAGTTGGCTAATATGAATTCCTTGAGGGGTTTGTTTCATTTGAAGTCCTAAGAAATAATTCAACTCTCCTACCATTTTTCAAACTCTGACTTCATACACTCTTCAAAGTCTTTTACTAAGGTAGGGTTGGTTGAACCAAAGATGATATCGTCAACGTATATTTGAACTATTAACAAATGATTACCTTTTCCTTTTAGGAATAATGTGTTGTCTATAGTTCCCCTTTGATAATTATTTGCAATAAGAAAGTTTGCAAATCTATCATACCAAGCTCTTGGAGCTTGTTTTAAACCATATAAAGCTTTCTTAAGCTTGTAAACATGGTTATGATTCTTTGGATCTTCGAATCCAGGGGGTTGTTTGACAAACACCTCTTCTTGGATGTATCCATTCAAGAAAGCACTCTTGACATCCATTTGGAAGATTTTAATGTTACTTAGACTTGCAATCGCAAGTAATAATCTAATTGCTTCTAGTCGTGCAACGGGTGCAAAGGTTTCTTCACAATCTATACCTTCTTGTTGATTATAACCTTGTGCGACTAGTCTAGCCTTATTTCTTGTAATGTTTCCTTGTTTGTCCATCTTATTCCTAAACACCCATTTAGTTCCTATGATAGACTTATCTTCAGGTTTAGGTACTAAGTCCCACACATTGTTCCTTGTGAATTGGTTCAATTTCTCATGCATAGCTTCTATCCATGATATGTCACCTAAGGCTTCCTTTACATTCTTAGGTTCTAATTGTGAGATTAAGCTATGTTCTTCAAGTTGACTTATATTTCTACGTGTTCTAACCCCAACACTTGGGTCCCCAATGATTAATTCTCTAGGATGCCACCAATTCCTAGATCGACTAGGTTCACTCTCATCTTGTTCAAATGTTTCATTAGTGTGAACATTATCATATGTAACTGGATCATTAGTTACATTATCTTCCAATTGCAAAGTTTCTTCATTTATATCACCTAAGGGTTCATGCATGTCTTGTTCAGGGGGAGTTGGTTCTAGATGATCAAGTACAGGCTCAAGTAATATATCATCATCAAACATATTTTCAACATTTGTTTCTTGTTGATGTTTATCACTAACTTCAAAGCATGCATTTTCATTGAATTTAACATGTATGGATTCAATTATCTTTCTAGATGTAGGATTATAACACCTATATGCTCTTGAGTTAGTTGAATACCCAACAAACATGCATTCAATAGACTTTTGTTCAAATTTATCTAGATTATCCTTAGTGTTTAGCACAAAACATTTACATCCAAATACTCTAAGATAATCTATCTTAGGTTGTCTATTGTTTAGCAATTCATAAGGCGTTTTATTTAATTTCTTTCTAATAGTAAGCCTATTTATAATATATCATGCACAACTAACAGATTCAGCCCATAAATATTTAGGTAATTTATTTTCACATAGCATTGTCCTAGCAACTTCTTGAATTGTTCTATTTTTACGTTCAACAACTCCATTGAGTTGTGGTGTTCTAGGTGGTGATAATTCATGTTTTATTCCATGTAGTTCACAGATTACGTCTTTGTTTTTAAATTCTCCACCTCTATCACTTCTAATCCTTTTAACATTTTCTCCATAAATGTTTTCAAGTTGCTTGATAAGGGTTTCGATTGCTAATGGAGCATCGTCTTTGTGTGTTAAGAACAATGTCCATGTGTAGCGTGAGTAATCATCTACTATGACACACACATAGTAGTGTCCACCTAGACTTCTTGTCCTACTTGGACCAAATAAGTCTAAGTGAAGCAATTCTAGTACATGACTAGTACTCACTTCATGTTTCGGTTTTAAGGTTTCTTTAATGTGTTTTCCCTTAATACATGTTTCACACATTTGAAAATTATCTAAGTCTAACTTAGGCATTCCTCTGATTAGATTCTTCTTAGACAATTTCTTAATAGTTGAAATTCCTATATGGCCTAATCTTCTATGCCATAAATTTACATCTAAGTCATGTGATATTAGACATTTAACCTTAGCATCTAACATGTTATCTAAGGTAAGAGTATAAATATTTCCATCTCTATTTCTTTTTAATACTATTTCTCCTTTTCATTTATTATATCACAAGAATTGGGAAGAAAGGAGACATTATAACCACAATCTATAAGTTGAGAAATACTAAGTAAATTATAAGATAGATTGCTTACTAATAACACATTTCGTATTTGAAATGTGTTAGGGTCCCCAATTGTTCCTTTTCCAACAACTTGTCCTTTGTTGTTGTCACCGAATGTTACTTTTCCTCCATTCTTGATATGCTCCAATTTGATGAATAGCTTGGGATTCCCTGTCATATGCCTCGAACATCCACTATCTAAAAACCATTTGGTTTTTAGATTCTTTGACTTTGCCTCCTTCTTGCATTCCTTGCGTTTATCCTACAATGGAGACAAAGTTTTAGGTACCCTTTATTTGGGTCCTTGAATGTTAGGGGCATTATTCTTGTTTAGATAACCCTTAGGTATCCAAACTTGAACATACCTTTTAGGCACATTTTTAACATGGTTAAAATAAGAAGGATAAGCATATAGATGATTATTCTACATAAGTGAAGATGCATTGTTATACGTGTTGCATCGTGGTTGATAATCATTATGGAATGGCCGAGATTTATGATGTATATAAGGCATGTGAATTTGTTTCTTATATGGCGCAGTATAAGTGTGTTCATAGGCATTTCTATAAGACTTATAAGAGAGTTGCCTATACTTAGGTTCATAATAAGTTGTATGCATTTTATTCGGTCTAGATGCATTTGTATACATGTAGGCATAGTTTCCAGGTTGTCTAGATGCAAAGTTTAGCCTAGATGTATGTTTATGTGTGTGTGTTTTTATGGGTGTATGTCGCATTTTTGCCTTGATATTAGTAGAAGAAGGTGTAGAAGAAGATGTAGCAGGCAAAGTTGATTTTATTGTATTATATGGCAACTTTGTACTAGATGAAACAAACTTAGTCTTTTTATTCACTTTTTCATTTTTTTCTTTATAGCCTAAGCCGGTTTTATCATTTCCATACTTTTGTGAAGAGATGAGTGTGTCTAACATGTTTCCACCAGATTTAAATTGTTCTATCATTTTTTCTAAGGTATATTTAGAAGACTTAAGTTGCCCTATTTCATTTTCACAACTTTCTAACTTGGATTTTAACATTTTATTTTCCATTTGTAACTTTTGTTCATCTTTCCTATATGATTCAATTTTATTCTCTAAAGAATCAAGAGTATTAGAAGACTCTTGTTTAAGAGATTCTAGTTGATCGGAAAATTCCAAGTTGGACGTCTTCAACTTGTCATTTTCTTCAACTAGTTTCTTCTTTTCTTTAGAGAGCCTCTTACAGTGAGCATGCATTCTTTGGAATTCTTCATAAATTTCATCAAATGTCATGTCACTATCAGAAGAAGAACATACCTCGTTGGATACGAAGCAGACTTGAGCTTCCTCAGTTTTGGATTCTGAGTCGGATGAGTCGCTCCATGTGCTCACCTTCATTGATCGTTTCCCTTTTCTTGCCTTAGACTCCTTTGTCTTTGTCGTTTGAGACTCCTTGTCCTTGGCTTGATTATTATTGTTGTGGTTATTATTATTTTTCTTCGTGGGACAGTCGTATGAAATATGTCCTTTTTGACCGCATTCATAACACTTTAATTCTTTATTATACCATTTGTTTGTGTTATTCTTCCTAGGTTGAGAAGAAGAAGAAGAATTACGTTGTCTATTCCTGTTTGGACGTTTGAAAAACTTTCTAAGTTTTCTAGCGATCAATATCAAGTCATCGTCTAATTCAGTATCACTATTGCTATCATCGTTACTAGCATGTGTTTCAGTTGTTTTGAAAGCTATTGACTTACCGGATGACTTAGAAGATTCAGACTTTCGTTGGTTCAGTTTTACCTCATAGACTTTAAGAGACCTGATCAATTCATCCATCTTGGTGATTGACTTTGTCTCCTCGATTGCCGTCACCTTTGGATCCCATTCAGCAGGGAGGCTTCGTAGCACCTTTTGAACCTTTTCACTGTTCGAAAATGACTTCCCTAAAGCTTCAAGGGCATTGAAAATATTAGTAATCCTCAAATCCATAGATGTTATGGATTCGTTTGGCAACATACGGAAAGTCTCTAATTCAGTCATAAGCATGTTTATTTTTGACTCTTTAACACCACTAGTACCTTCATGCTTTAAAACAAGTGATTTCCACATGTCGTGTGCGCTTGTGCAATTTGACACATATCCTGCTTCAGAAGTTGTAAGTCCATTTAAAAGTAATTGCATAGCTTTAGCATTCATGGACATTTTCTTTTTATCATCCGATGACCATTCACTTTTATATTTTTCAACTTCTTGAGTGACTCCACTAACTTGTATAACTTTCATTGGAATATACGGCCCATCTTCAACTATAGACCATAAATCAATGTCTATAGCCATTAAGAATAGCCTCATTCTTAGTTTCCAATGAACAAAATTATTGCCATCAAAAATAGGAGGGCGTTGTGTAGACATACCTTCCAACTCATCTTTGTGAGAAACAATAGCCATAGTATGTACCTTGGATTTGAGACAAGCAGTATAAAAAGAATTGTTGTTTTTTGGCCTTGTATTGTACGTACGGTGTTGAATCTTGCTTCTTTTGAGTGGTGTTGGTCTGGCTCTGATACCAAATGTTGGACCGTGCACCTGCAATAAACACCACTAGAGGGGGGTGAATAGTGGTTAGCGGAAATTACATTACAACCCTTTGTTAAAACCACTTTGAAAACAGAATCTGAGACCACCTCAGATTCAGAACCCGTTTTTAAAAAATTCACAAATAATTGTACACAACTCCAAAGATTATTAAACTTTCCAAAATTGAACTTCAATGAGTTAACAAGACTCTGTCCAAAAATCAGACAAAAATAAAATCGTTTGACCCTTCAAACAAATAAAAAGATTCAGATGGTCAATCTGGACAGAATTGGACAGAATGTTGCTGATTTTGCAAAACGTGATTCTCTTTGAATACTCAACCAAAAAGGTTGATCTTTATGTCAAAACACTCCTTAGGATGTGTGAATGAAGTTTCTAAAAGGCCCTGACCTTAAACAATTCTTTAAAAATACACAATTTATGTTTTATCAAAACTAGTCAGATTGCAGCCAGATTGGAGTAGTTATCTTGCAAAGACTGAAAGACTAACTTGCCCTTGCTCAAATCAAGTGATTCTTGTTGCAAATGAAATCTAACAGTCTGAAGTATAACTCCACCAAAAATCACGAATTTTAAAAATGTTTAGCTATTTTTTCAAATTGTGTGAAGTTGGGTGAAAACTACAGTCAAAAACAGGCAGAAAACAGAAATAAAGAAACAAGAGAAGAACACCAAGGATTTATCCTGGTTCGGTCAATGTGACCTACTCCAGTCCCAAGGAACACCTTTCCTTGGATTTCACTATGAAATGAACACCTTACAACAAGAGCCAAGCTTGATCCTTGGGTTATACACCAACCCTATTCAAGACTTGGATAATCACCTTCTAAGCAACTCTCAGTTGCAACACCTCTACAACCTATTGATATAGCCTTATAAAGATGGCTAATAAATCTTACAAATGAAGCTCAAGAGGCTTGTAGCTCACCAAAATACAACAAGAACACCTTTGCTACAATGAACAAAACAACAACAACAAGAAGATGAAGATGAAAGCTAGACAATTTCAACAAATGCTTGTGAGCTTCAAGTGTGTTTCATCTTCTTCACCATTGCCTCTATTTATAGTGTGAAATGAGCCTTGAAGATAAGAATGCACATGTGTCACCATTTTCATCATCAAGTCCAAATGTCCTCTCTTTATTGGTTGGCCTTGTACACTTGGCAAAATAAAACACAATGATTGGTCCACCTTGACAACTTTATGTGGCCGAAAATTACACCTTGGATTTGTCTTGGAATTATCTTGAAACCAAGAAGATAATAAGGCCATAACCATTCCACCATCTTCTCAACTCTTTGGCAAGATAATAGGCATGTGGGAGACCAAGTTAAATTCAAATTTCAGCTTCAAAGTAAGTAGTAGCCGTTGGCTTACTACTTTTGTTTTCAAAAATAGTTTTCTTTTTCCTTAATAAAAATAAGAAAGGATAATACCAACAAATTATTCTCAACTTCAAGAAACATAATAGGGCATGTGAGAGCTCCATTTGACTTTCAAAAATCTGCTGAAAATACTCAAGAAAAACACATAACCATTGGGTATAGTTTTGAAATATCCAAGTTGGCATTTTTGCCAACTAGCACCTTTTTGGTTAGTCCACTTGTCTCCAAATCATAAAATGAACTCCAAATCATGTCCACCTTATCAATCACGTTTCTCCACATATATATAAGTGTAGCAACTCAGATTTTTGAAGAAGAAATAAATAAATAACAATTGACAAGATTATGCCAATGTGTAACATCGAAATTCTCCAATATTTCTTCTTATATGTCAAGAACATTTCCACACCTTTGACACCTTTAATATCTCTGAATAATGATGATAAATATTCTCTTATAACATATATAAAAGGGTCTTCAAGGAAAAATAGAATGTGACATCTCAATCGTCACATATCCAGCTATAGTCAATAATATCATCCGTTGAGAGAATAAGATATAAGATCACCATATAATCTTCAAACTAACAATAACACAGCTCCAGAATGAAGATAATAATATGCTCAAGAGATTCCTTGAGTGAAAATACCAAAAATACCCTTGGGGGTAAAATGACCAAAATACCCCTAGTGTGAGAAAACTCCAGAAATGTCCCGGATGGTCATAAATAATCATGATATCAACATTTTCATGATAAATAGTATAAGAATATGCTCTTGAAATATTTCCACCATATCATGTTCCTACAAAACTCAAAATACCAATTTTGCCTTTTTGGTAAGTTGTAGAAACTTCCAAGGCATGTTAGTCACAAGACAATTATAATCACCAAAAACACATAATAATCACATAATGAACATGTATAAATCATATACAAATGAAAACAACAATTTTATCACATTTTAGAAAAATATTTCTAAAAACCCTAGACGTCGATAGATCGAAATGCCTCATCTTCAGAGATCGACGTCTCACAGAACCACATTGATCGATCGACATGAGAGTTCTATGTACATAGATCGATCGACGTGCATCAACCTACGAGATCGATGTCAACTTTTTCAACTTTTTAAACTTTTAATCACATATAACACCATGTGTGACATTTTTAAGTATTCTCCACTTAAAATCATGACTTTGAAAATTATCCAAACATATTTCTCAACAGATGGATGTCAACAACGCATTTCTCCATGGGGATCTTAATGAAGAAATATACATGGAGCTTCCTCCTGGTCTGGAGCCATCACAGCAGAACCTTGTGTGTAGGCTTCAGAAGAGCCTTTATGGACTGAAACAGGCTAGTCGTGAGTGGAATTCTAAGCTTACACACTTCTTGCTATCTCAGGGATTTAAGCAGTCTAAAAATGATTACACTTTGTTCACGAAATTCGTAGGATCTGCGTTGTTAATCCTTCTAGTCTTTGTTGATGACATTGTAGTGGCCTGCTCTGACTTATCTGCTGTCAATCAAATCAAGACTTCCCTGCATTCAGAGTTCAAGATTAAGGACTTGGGGGACCTTAGATACTTCCTAGGAATAGAAGTAGCTAGGTCCCAAGGGGGGTTACTCATCAATCAAAGGAAGTACACGATGGAATTGCTTGCTGAGACTGGTTTTCTTGCGTCCAAACCAGCCATGATTCCTATGGAGAGCACTACGAGGCTGACTCACGATGATAGTCCTGCACTTTTAAACAAATTGCAATACAGAAGTCTCATAGGTAAGTTGATCTACTTGACCATCACTAGGCCGGATATATCCTTCGCAGTGCAGCAACTGAGCCAGTTTTTGGACTGTCCCACTGAGAATCATCAAAGGTCAGCACACAGACTATTGAGGTACTTGAAAGGAACTATGGGACAAGGACTTATGTTTCCCACTAAAGGAGAGTTGAGACTAAGAGCCTTTGTGGATTCAAATTGGGCGGGCTGTAATGAAACCAGAAGGTCAATCACGGGATATTGCGTTTTTCTGGGTGATGCTTTGATATCTTGGAGAGCCAAAAAGCATACAACTGTGTCTAAGTCTTCTGCTGAAGCGGAGTACAGGGCCATGGCATCATTAGCTTGTGAGGTTCAATGGTTATTATATATGGCGGATGACTTGAAGTTGAGTAGACAGACTCCAGTTGAGATATTCTGTGATAGCAAGGGCGCTATGCACATTGCTGAAAACCCCGTTTTTCATGAGAGAACCAAACATATAGAGATAGACTGTCACATTACGCGAGAGAAGGTGCAAAACGGGACATTGAAGCTGATGCCTATAAGATCAGATTTGCAGTTGGCTGATCTGTTCACAAAGCCTTTGGAATGTAGGAGGCTGGAAATTCTAATGAAGTCTTTGGGGGCTCTCAACATATATAGCAAGCATAGCTTGAAGGGGGTGATGAAATGACAGAGAGCTTAAGTGTGAGCAAGGGAGCAGCAGCTAGTGGTTGATGTCACTAATTGAGTCTAGCTGAGTGATCAAGGAAGCACAATCCGTGTAGAGATCACATTGTGGTCGTTGGATTGCTTATGGTGAAGGATGAACATCCACGGAACGGTTTGGAGGAGTGTCTGCTATAAAGAGGATCAAATGTTGAAATTGCAGCAGAGGAGCTGAAGTCAGTTGGAGTAGTGGTAGTTAGGAGTATTATGAAATGACTGTTTTACCCTTAGGTGTCTAGTGTAAGTGGACAGTTAATGAGGGACATTTTGGTAATTTTGCATTGTATTCATATTCTCCCGCCTTGCGTCGTCTTCTTCCCGTGTTGTATCCGAAAGCTGTATATATATCTTTTAGGTGGTGTGATCAAGAAATCTGAATTGACGGTTATCTTTCTCTCTCAATAAAAGTTTTCTCTCTACCTTTCACGCTTCGTTCTCTCTGTTTCCCTCGCTCCAATATCTCAATCGTTTTATGTTAATTGGAAGCTTGAGATCTATTGCTTGAAGTATCAAATTGTTCTTTAGTCTGTGTTTGTTGACTTTTATCAAATACTAACCACTATATATATGTATATTTTTTGGTGGAAGGACGGACGGTACCATCCAGATGTTTTATTAATCAAAGACCGTCACTTGTGGCGGAGGAATACCGTAGTTACATTGAAGCATTATATATGTGGAAGACTCTCCCAAAAAATAAAATATTACACGCCAATCTATTGTGTTTGTAGTGGAAAGCGTAATATCCTGCACAATCTAAACACAAAGAAAATAAAGTCTAATATAGAAGGCATATGATATAGCGGATTCACTCTGCTTGCATGCCAAAAATCTTCAGATGAAATGTGTCATTACCTTGCTCGTGCGATTGCTAGCAGCATATGTGGCATCAAAAGAATGAAACTTAGGAAGTATCTGTAGAAAATCAAGTTGTGTATAGTGAATAAAGAAGACATGTTAGAGTCATGTCTTGTTTACTTGTATTCTTAAAGAACACAGGCGATGTGCGGAATGAGACAGCGTTGACCTTGTGTGATACTCCAAAAAAATCTCAGCAAACAGAGATATTGAAAACATTTATTAGATTGTGTTAGGTTAAATATGATCAAAACGCCATAAAGAAAACAAATCATACCCCTTTTGCCTTTATCAGTAAAGATACATGCAACATTCATTCTAGAAACGCCAACATAAACTCTCCAATTTGATATAGCTTCATCTGGGCTATGTTGGCTATTATCGCAAGGCCGAGATGGATATATTCTTGAAGTAATATCGTCACGCTGCCGGAGGCAAACTAAAATCCGACATAAAGAAACGAGTCGCTGGAAACATTTGGCTGTGTTGAACAAGATGATGTGCAACCATGTTGGCCTCTCGAGACACATGTTGTATGGTACTACCAGTAATGGTCAGAAAATAATTGAAGCGTCGATGGATCTCCAAGGAGGGCTGTGTTAAGATGCTTTCTCGAACAAGAGTAACCATATTCAGGCAATCGGATTCCACCAAAAGATTCTTATACTGCATACCGAAATACATGAGACTGTACAACATCCCTTGAAGTTCGGCAAGAAGTGGTGTCAGAGAAAGGAGAGAAAAGGATATGGCTCCAACTAAGTGACCATGCTGATCACGTAAAATAGAACCAGCAGCCACATTCCCTTTTCCTGCCGCTACATCTATATTTAACTTTAATTTACATGATGGTGGAAGCTGCCATTTCACCACTGTGAGCTTTCGAAGTTTCAGAATTGGTGAAAAACCCTGCATAATTAAATTTTCTTTGTTTATAGCATATTTACTGCCCGACAAAGTAGACGCCCGTGTAGTATGAGATACGAGCTAGATTGTATAAATTATTGATTGATAAATCTGCCTCTCCAAGGATGACACTGACATATATTTTCCATATGGACCAGCAGAGCAAAGATGGTGCAACGATGTGATAATGTCCCAAAAAAGATCGTGAAGATGAAGTTAACCATCATTTCAACAAGTATGTGCATAGAGTTATCGAACTCAGAAGCGGTCCATCCAATATTAATGCAAACCGAATCCGTAACTCCTTACTGTATATGCACTGGAGAAATATGTGATTTATGTTTGCCTCATCGTGTTTGCAAAATGGACAGATGGAGGGGTAAATCTGTATAAACCTGTGTAGATTATCCACCATAGGAAGAGCTCGATGAAATAATTTTTACATAAATATACTTGCTGATTTAGGAAAGGACTTCCACCAGATAAATTTATGAGATAATAGTGTTGAATGAGGATTTCGAATATCCTCATATGCCTGACGCAGTGAAAATAAACAAGTCGAGGATGACGTCCATGCAAACTGATGATCATTGACAACGGTATGCTCGATATAAAATTCATGAATCGAACAAATGCGCTTCCTTCCCGGAGAGTCATAAATTCTAGGAACGTAGTCACGGCGATTGGCATATCTATCTCGCATGTACGTGGTCCATAGAGTGTTTTTTTGAAAATTCCACCAGAATTTGCAATCATAAGCTTGTTGCACCTCTAAGATGTTTCTTATGCCCAAACCTCTCTCCTCCTCAGGTATGCAGATTTTAGTCCAAGAAATCCAGTCATGGAGGGTGCCTCAGATAAAACCACCATTTTCCGATGCATCTCAGCAATTACACTCTTTGGGAGCCTTGCAACTGCCATGACATGTAAAGGTAACATTGATAGAACATATTTTAATAATACCAATTAGCCTCCTGGTGAGAGTAATTGCCGAGTCTATCCTGATAATTTCAAGTCAACATGACGCATCAAAGTCTCACAATATCTTGCTCTGTTTACCCCACAATATATATAAGAGCCCAGGTATTTGATAGGAAGAGAAGATGGCCGGATACCAGAATCTGTCCAATGTTTAATGTCCTGCTGGCTGTAACAGTAGGAATTGAACCTACGAATTCGCCAATTATGAGTTGGGCGCTTTCACTACTCAGCCATGGATGCATAGAGACTCGGCGAGTGAAGCTCACCACAAATTGGCTTTTGCTATAGTTGACAGATTGTCCTGACGCTTTTTGATAATCCTACAGGAATGTTTGAAAAGCTCGCAAATTACGCAATAGACCATTGAGGAAGCTAAGTAAATCCATTAGAGACTCCCTACACTCGACCTGTATCAAAACCCATGATGACCCCCTGTTGAAAGAGATGTCGGAGGCCTCGACTGAAACCTTCTGAGCATAAGATAAAAAGCAGTGGAGATAGCGGATCACCTTGTATTACCCCACGTGTTGGTGTGGAAAAACCAAAAGGTTTTCCATTAACTGAAATCGATAATTTCAAGCAACTCATAGTGTTCATTAGTAACCAAATAAGCCTTTCAGCAAATCCAAATTTCTTTAGTATGGCGGATAAGTATTGCCAGTTCATTTTATTAAAAGCTTTTGCCATATCTAATTGGACTAATACATTTGCGCCACGAACATGTTTGTCCAAAAGATGCACCATTTCGTTTGCCAGGAGAACATGTTCACGAATGTCATATCTTCTAAGGACCCAATTTGTTCCGGAGAAATTATGATAGGTAATATATTTGATAATCGAGTAGCAATCAAATGTGTAATTACCTTACAAAATTAGACATGCAAATTGGGTGAAAATTTGCATAAGTCTTCGGCCGTTGAATTTTTGGTATGAGCGTAACTATAGACAAAAGTATAACTTACTGTGCTGGGACACCAACAAAAAATCCTGGACTGCACATTGCACATCCAACTTCACAACCTCCCAACAAGTGGATAGAAAAACCATTGAGACCATCCGGCCCGCAGCACTATTTGGATCCAAACTCCATACCACCTCTTTGATTTCATCTAACTGTGGGAGTCGGAGAAGTGACTCATTGTCAGCAGGAGACACGAGGTTGGGGATGGGTGCAAGAAATTCTGTAATTCCATCCACCATTTCCTGTGTAAATAACGACTGAAAGAAGTCTAATGCAGCCGCGCCTAAAGCCTTAGTCTCCTCAGAAGCAAGCCCCTAAGGAGTCGATATCTGCCTTATTTTTTGACGCCTATGTCTCTACTTCACAATGGTCTGAAAATAAGCTGTATTGGCTTCACCTTCAGCAACCCATAGTGTCCCGGCTTTCTGAGACCAAAAAGCCACTTGCTCGTTGTTGGCTTTTAGCAACTTATCCTGCGCTAAATTGTAAGTGGTGCGTTTCTTAGGTGTTGGAAGGTTCTCATATTCTATCTCAGTTCGAATAAGTGTGAAAAATCAAAAACACCAGCACAACGCACAACAGCGATGGACAATTGCTGTGATCAGCCAGCAAATGAGAAATGACGAAGAAAACAAAACTTGATCAACCAAACGAAACTAACAAGAGAACAAACAAGAACAAGAAGAATGGCAGGAAAATGAAAATGAACTGAACTCCAATTTCAGAATGGAGAATTCTCAATACCTTGAATAAGGTCGAACGGACCATATAAAGACCAACAGGAAGAAGAAGAAGAGAAAGAGCCGCCTACTGCGAAATTACAAGAACACCCTCATTCTAAACTAATCACAGCGCTTTATAAAGGGCACATTGGTAAAATCACACATTTAAACTTCTCCCGCGCCTATAACTTCCCTTCCATTCGGCTACCTTCGCCCAGCTCACCCAACTGCTCCAATCTTCAGCTCAAGTGCCATGATCCTCGTCAAATTTATGTAGCCAATGGGGTGATTCCACACACTAATCCTCCAATCAAACGCCATATCCCTTGTTATCACGGATTGCAGCTCTCACACACCTTAGCTCCCTTGTCAACAAGCTTAGCTGCAGCTGCACCATCTTCCTCACCGCCATCTTCTTCACATTGATCATCTTCACATTGGTCACCAACATTGACACGCTCCCCAAGCTCAGCTTTCTATAAATGTTATACACTCCCATCATTTTAAGAAATTGCGTCATCCTTCTATGCTCTAAAGCTTTGGTGAAAATATCTTCAAGTTGAAATTCTGTTTTGATTGGCATTAATTTGACAGTTCCCTGCTGCACCTTCTCCCTTACGACATGACAATCAATCTCTATATGTTTTCTTCTCTCGTGAAAGATTGGGTTCTCCGCGATATACAGTGCACTTTTACTATCACAAAACAATTCAACAGGCTCTTGCCGTGTGATCATAAGGTCCTTAGCCAGAAAAATCAACCATTGTACTTCACATACCGCCATCGCCATAGCTCTATATTCAGCTTCTGCTGAAGACCTTGAAATCGTGTTTTATTTCTTGGCCTTCCAGGATATCAAACTGTTGCCAAGGAACATACAATAGCCTGTGATCGACCTCCTTGTCTCCTGGCATCCTGCCCAATTCGAATCCACAAAACCCTTTAGTCTAAGCTCTCCACTGCTAGATAACAAGATGCCTTGTCCAATGGAGCCCTTCAGATACCTTAAGACTCTGTGTACTCCCCTCCAATGGTTTACAGTGGGACAGTCCAAGAATTGGCTTAGTTGTTGTACACTGAATGCTATGTTTGGCCTTGTGATGGTAAGATAGGTTAACTTTCCCACAAGCTTTCTGTATTCAGTGACATTGTCCATGAGCTCTGAATCACCACGAAACAATTTGACATGACTTTCCATAGGAGTGAATGTTGGTTTACATCCTAGAAATCCAGCCTGTTCCAGAAGTTGCAACGTATATTTTCTCTGGTTTATAACTGTTCCCATCCGAGATCTGGCCACTTCAATTCCAAGAAAGTATTTCAGCTCCTCCAGATTATTGATACGAAATTTTAAATCCAATGCCCTTTTTATTTCTTCAATATCATCTAAACTCTTGCTGGCCACAATTACATCATCAACGTAAACTAGCAATATAAACAGTGAATCACCTGATAATCTAGTGAACAAGGTGTAATCATTCTTGGACTGACTGAAACCCAATGAGATGAGAAAATTAGTCAACTTGGCATTCCATTCTCTGCTTGCTTGCTTCAAGCCATACAAAGACTTTTGTAATCTTCATACAGTGTCACTTTGTCCTTTTGACAAGCCAGGGGGTGCAGACATATATATCTCCTCATGTAAGTCTCCATGTAAAAATGCATTATTCACATCTAGTTGGTGCACATACCAGCCAAGCCTAGATGTCAAGGCCAAAACCATCCTAACTGTGGTCATTTTTGTTAGGAAATCAACCGAGATCACTGCAAAACGCGCAGCGGAAAACAAAAACTTGATCTCCGATTTCCTACCAAGGATCCATGTTGTTCGTTTAATTCGATGAAAGAAACTCGAAAATTACCTTTGTAGATCCGAATT
>AP025044.1:8381945-8393062 GCA_036186865.1 Eustoma russellianum | reverse complement strand
ACACTTTCAACCCATTAACATGGATAAATAACCGAATATTAATGGGTTGAAAGAGCAAGTTAATAGCAAATCATGCACCTGGTTACGCAAAAAACTTGTGCAATTTTAAGATAAACACAAGACCTTTGGCGACAGGGGATTGTCCCATTTCTAAATGATATACAACAACCATATCCAATTAAAAGCAATATGGTGTGCTACTGCTAGTACTAGTGTAATAGTGAAGGGAATAAACAAAAGAGTTAATTACATCTGGTATCCATACCTTGCCACAAAGTTTTAAGTAGCATTCATTCTTTCATTAAACTCACTTACCAGCCATACTTATAGGTGAAATTAACACCTGGCATCCGACAACCGGGAAATGACCTGCTGTAGGCGGTTTTTATGAAAATTCCTTTTTTTTTTTTTCACTTTCTCCCAAGTGGCGCCAAACTTTTACTAACCATGGTTAATTTCATCTTCCCTCCATTACTTCCAATCTATTTTTTCCTCCAAAAACTTTGTGTCTGTGTATCAGGTATTTTCGCCATGTATTTTCGCAGCATCAATGACAATTCACTTCCAAACAAGTTCTATGGTCGCCAAAGTTATCTTTCCAGTACTCATTTTCTGGGTTTCTTATGCCGCCGATGTTTCGTTCCTTGAATGAAACACTCATTCATTCAATTTCAATCCAATCTCAAGATGCCGTCCCTCCCAGAAGAGCCCCTGCTTGTCCCAAATCCTGATCACTTCTGTATATTCCCAATCCAATACCCTCAGATTTGGGAAATGTACAAGAAAGCTGAGGCCTCCTTATGGACTGCCGAAGAGGCCTCCTGGACCAAGAGGCAGTATTTGTGTCCGGCTTGCAGCCGCAACTGTTATGCCCGTGGAAAAAAAAAGAGTGTATTTAATAAATAGTAAATAAATAAAATAATTTCATTAACTAAATCCTATCCTCACCAAATCTATTTTTTTATCTCTTCCTAAAACTTCTCCTTTTGATAACCCACTCTCCCATCACTCCCCCATTCTCTCTATCAAATTTAAGCAACCCTAACTCTCTCTTTCTCAATTTCGGCAGCCACTCTCCCCTTCTCTCCCTGTCAATTTCGACCACAAGAAGGAAAGGAAAATGAGGGATTTTGATCCAAGGATCAAGAAGAGGAGATCACAACGCTCATAGATCACCGCACTCTCGTATATCTATCAACTTTCGCTAGGAATCGAGGCAGGTGCATATTATTCATTCCCTCAAAACGGTATGAAGGTTGCATAGGAAAAATGATATTGTCATGTATTGTTGTCCTTATCCTTGTTTTAATTATGATCTTAATGATGTGCTCCAACGTGGCTAGTTTTCCGTTATGTGTTTCTTGATTTCAGCGTGATCTTGTTGATTTGCATATTCTTTCGTAGCGATTTGATGTTGTTATGTGTGTATAGTGTGTTGGGGTTTTGGATTGGTAATGATGGATGGATTGCAGGAGATTTTAGAACAAGAAATTCTAGATTACGGGGACATCGATCGATCGATGTCCAGTGGCTGAGGGATCGATGTGCCTCAGATGGACGTCGATCGATCGACGTCCAGAAGGTGAGGGTTCGATGTACCCCAGGAGTACATCGATCGATCGACGTCAACTGAGTGAGGGTTCGACGTGCCTCAGTTGGACGTCGATCGATCGACGTATGGGGATGACGTCCAACTGTTTTTCTTTTCCTTTCTCTTGCATTCATGGCACGTGCATGTGCATGAGGTACCCATTGTCTGAGGGCATGGGTGTCAGGAGGACACGCAGCGTCTATAGGGCGTGGGTGCCGTGATGATACGCAGCGTCGGTCGGGCGTGGGTGTCATGCGATACGCAGCGTCTATAGGGCATGGGTGTCAGAAGATACGCAGCGTCTATAGGGCGTGGGTGTCGTACGATACGCAGCGTCTATAGGGCGTGGGTGTCCAGAACAGCAAGTGATGGCTAGAGACTATGACGCTGGAGTTAGGTCCCAGGAGCATGCATTGCATATAAGTCTAGGAGCATATCGTCTAACATATTCCTAGTTGCGTGTGACACGTTATGTGAGCATGCATCACGTACATGCGCATATTATATGGAATGTTTTACTTTTCCTTATATGCCATGCTACTTTGTTTTACGTGGTTATGTGGTAATATTTTTTTGAATATGTAAGATTTGTATTGTTTTGAGAGGCACCTACTAGGTGATTACCATCACTCACCCCCTACAATTCCTGGTGAAGCCGAGACGGAGTATGACAACATCTTCGTTGAGGATGGGTCCGATATCGTGGAATGGGCTGAGTGACTCTTGAAGTGTTTGCGGCGAGAATGGAGACGGGTTCTTATGATGTTCTTGGGGATCACAGACATTTTATTTTCAGTATGTTTTTTTAAAAAAAATTTCATGCTTTTAAACGTAGACGTTTGACCTTATCTTGTAAGGCCTGGTCAACCTAGGAATAATGTTGCTATTTTCTTGAAGTTCGCTAAATTTAAACTTAGTATTGTGACTCGTCGTTTCCGCAGCGAAGAAAAGAAACTTTTCTTGATGTGTCACAGGTTGATGTGACGCCTTGTATTCTCCTGAGTGAGAAACGGCGGGTGCACCGTTACCGAGAACGGAGCTCGGGAGCGGGGCGCTACAGGTGGCATCAGAGCTCAAGCTTCAGATACGCCTCGGGAACGTGATAGATTAGTTAATCACCCCTAGTAATAATTAACGATCTGTTTTTAAATGATATTTTCAACTTGAATAAATGAAGTAGACCTAAGCTATGACTGGGTTTTGGGTTGGTGAGTGTCGTTAGCAAGTAGACAGGATAGGTTACCCTTTTGACCTCCACTTCTGTACTTTTTCCGATACTCTTAAGTCAATCTTTGTCTAATGTACTTTAAATCGTCCACAGACAATGCCTCCACGACGTGAACCATCAGGGAACGGTGGAAATGACAGAGACGAACGTCAAGGGCAAGGGGCGATTCCCCAAAACCTTGCGGATACGTTAGCCAATCTGACGGGTTTAATAGCCCATCAGCAGATGCAGATGGCGCAACAATATACTCAGATGACACAGCAACAGGCACAGATTGCCCAAATACTTCAGCACACTCAGCAGCAACAGCAACAACAACCACCACCACCACCTCCACCGCAGCAGGGTTTGAGGTTCTATTACAGGGAAATGCAAAACTCTCGAATTCCGATGTTCCGGGGGTACCACTCGGCCTGAGGAAGCCGAGATTTGGCTCAAGAACATAACTGAACAGATAGGACTGATACAGGTAACCGCAGATCTGAAAGTGGAGGTGACTACCCCATTCTTGGAAGGGGAAGCTGAGAGGTGGTGGAACGGAGTGAAACGTAGGTTGACTCCACCAGTGACTTGGGAGCAATTTGTGGAGGAATATAAGAAGCACTATGTTCTGGGTAGTGCTATTCAAAGAAGGATGGCAGAATTCCAGCTGTTGTCACAAGGGTCCATGACGGTTGATCAATACTCTGAGAAATTCCACGAGCTAGGCCAATATATGCCATGCATCATGGACAACGAGGAGGCCAAGATGCTAAAGTTCCACACATGTTTGAGTTTTCGCATCCAGCAGGCGATTGTTTGTGCAGAGACCACCACTTTGAGGGACTGCGAGGTATGGCGACGTGTAGAGAGGAATTTGGAAAGGGCAGCTGCACTAGAGAGACTGAAAAGGCCCCGTGAGGAGTTTCAGACGGGCAGATCAGGGAGATGGCTGAAAGTACCTCGGCGCCCTCAGTCCGGGCAACCATTCCGGCCAGAACGACAGCAGAGGGCAGAGATTCAGACCCCGATGATTGTGGGTCCAGCACCGACTGATGCGCAACCAGTAAGGGCTGCGGCACCTGTCTCATGGTGTACACTGTGCGGACGTTTTCATCCGGGACAATGTTGGAAGGATCAGAGAGTGTGTTATGACTGCAGGAAGCAAGGACATATAGCTAAGGAATGCTCAGCACCGGCTCAGGTGAACACGTAGACACAGGCTCAGCAGGGAGGACGAGGCCGGACCAATGCTCGGGTACACGCGATGACAGATGCAGAAGTCGAAGAGTCCCGGCGATGTGGTGACGGGTACATTATTTAAGTACTTAATTTCGAAGTTGGATTAAATTTTATGTGTTGTTATGGGTTGTGTGCTAAATCGTGAATGTGGGTAGGTGTGATTTAATTAAACAAAGTGTCAGCAAATGTTCTGTTCGATAGTGGAGCGAGCCTACTCGTTTATGACAAAGAGATTTGCCAAGAATCTGGATGTTCTCCCCGAATGGATTGAGACTCCATACCGTATACAAGCCGCAGGCGGCCAAGTACTCGTGTCTCATCACCGTTACAAGGGATGTGAATTGGAGATTAATGATCTGCAGTTCTCTGCGACCTTGATACCGATTCAAATGTACGACTTTAACGTTATTTTGGGCATGGACTTCTTGGCAAAGTATTATGCAAATATTGATTGTCAAAATCTTCCAGGTCGGCATGAAGACACATGAACTGGGGAAACCATTTTTCAAGGGAACCCTAAATTTTAAGAGGCACCCCAATAAGCTTTATTTGACGGCGGCTCAAGCATTTCGAGCACTAAAGAAAGGAAGGAAGGATTTTTGATTTACTCAATGGGTGCTGAACAGGAAGGTTCGCAGATTGATCAAATCCCTGTGGTAATGGAATTTACAGACGTCTTCCTCGAGGAGTTACCGGAACTACCACCAGAAAGAGAGGTAGAGTTCGAGATAAATCTCATACCCGGCGCTGACCCATATCCAGGGCACCCTACCGCATGGCTCCAGCAGAGCTCAAGGAGTTGAAAGGAACAGTTACAAAGAACTGCTGGATCGTAAGTTTATTCGACCCAGTGTATCACCCTGGGGTGCTTCAGTCCTGTTCGTGAAGAAGAAGGATGGGAGCATGAGGTTATGTATAGATTACCAGGAGCTAAACAAGATTACTATCAAAAACAAGTATCCATTACCTCGAATCGAGGATCTCTTGATCAGCTACGGGTAATGATAAGTTAGAATTTTAACTTGAACTTTCAGTTATTCGTTAATGTACACCACTAACGAAATTTTCTTCCAAGGGGCTAGAGTGTTTTCCAAAATCGATTTGCGATCCGGTTATCACCCAGTTGAGGATCAAATCTGGAGATATCCAAGACCGCTTTTCGAACACGTTATGGCCACTATGAATTCCTGGTTATGCCTTTTGGACTAACCAACGCTCCAGCCGCCTTTATGGATCTAATGAACACGGTATTTCGGAAACAGCTGGACAAGTACGTTGTGGTGTTCATTGATGATATCCTGATATACTCTCCTCCCGACGAAGAAACTCACGCTGAGCAATTGAGGGAGGTTTTAGAGACCCTTCGGAGAAGAAAATTGTACGCCAAGTTCAATAAATGTGAGTTTTGGTTGAAAAGCATAATCTTTTTGGGTCATTGGTCTCCGAAGAAGGGATTTCTGTAGATCCAAAGAAGGTAGAGGCGATTACCGAGTGGCCTAGGCCTACTAATGTGACGGAGGTAAGAAGTTTTCTTGGACTGGTTGGGTACTATAAGAAGTTTGTCGAGGGCTTCTCATCGATTGCAGTGCCTCTAAGCCGATTGACACAGAAGAAGTTCAAAGTTCGAATGGACCACCGAGTGTGAGCAGACTTCGCCGAGCTAAAAAGAAGATTGACCACAGCCCCTGTTCTTGCTCAGCCCTCCGCGTCAGAAGGGTTTGTCATTTATAGTGACGCTTCAAAGAACGGGCTAGGTAGATGTATATAATTTCAAGTTGATTTTGTATACAATTAGAGATGTGGTCTAACTCTTGCATTGCAGGATGCGTGTTAATGCAAAACGGCAAGGTCATTGCGTATGATTCGAGACAGCTAAAGCCCTATGAGCTGAATTATCCGACGCATGATCTGGAACTTGCAGCGGTGGTGTTCGCATTGAAAATCTTGCGCCACTATCTATATGGAGTGAAGTGCGAGGTGTTCACCGATAATAAAGCCTTAAGTATCTGTTCACGCAAAAGGAGCTGAACATGCGCCAAAGGAGATGGTTGGAGTTATTGAAAGATTACGACTTGACCATCAGCTATCATCCAGGGAAGGCCAATCGAGTAGCTGATGCCTTAAGTAGGAAATCAAGCCATGCACGGCAGGCTACTCTAGAAAAGGAAACGGCAGAATTTGATTTGAATCTTGTGGATTCTACCGCAGATATTCTGGCCACGTTAATTATCACTCCAACCTTGGTAGATCAGATTAAGGAAACACAGAAGAACGATGCAACAATTAGAGAAACGCGAGAAAGAATGTTAACCAGCCAAGTGGATGGATTTCAGGTTCATGATGACGGCAGTATGTGGTACCAAGGAAGGTTGTGCGTACCTGATGTTGAGGATCTTAGGAGGGAGTTGTTGAAGGAGGCACATAATTCGAGACTGTCTATTCACCCTGGTGCTACGAAGATGTACAATGATATGAAGAGACACTATTGGTGGGGTGGCATGAAGAGGCACATTGCTGAGTTTGTGGAAAGGTGCCTCGTTTGCCAGCAAGTTAAGGCGGAACACCAAAGACCGGGTGGACTGATGCAACCTCTAGAGATACCCGAATAGAAGTGGGAGCATGTAACGATGGACTTTGTGGTTGGACTCCCGAAGACCAGAAATGGGAATGATGTGATATGGGTAATTGTGGATCGACTGACTAAGTCCGCTCATTTCTTGCCTATTCCCACCAGGCTTACAATGGAGAGGTTGGCAACTATGTATATCGATAACATCGTTTGCCTCCATGGAGTGCCAGTCAGCATAGTATCCGATCGTGATCCGAAGTTTACATCTCAGTTCTGGGCAGCTTGTCAGAAGAAAATGGAAACTGAGTTACGGTTGAGCACTTGCTTTTCACCCTCAGACCGATGGTCAATCTGAGAGGACCATTCAGACCCTGGAGGACATGTTGAGGGCGTGTGCATTGGATTTCAAGGGGTACTGGGACAGCATGCTCAAGTTGATAGAGTTCTCTTACAATAACAGCCACCACAGTGCCATAGGCATGGCACCCTTCGAGGCCTTGTATGGACGTAAGTGTAGGTCACCTATTCACTGGGACGAGGTTGGTGAGCGTAGGCTGACGGCCCCCGAGATCATCGAGCAAACTAAAGAGAAGGTGAAACTGATTCATGAACGTCTTAAGATGGCTCAGGACAGAAGCAAAAGTTGGGGCCGACACGAAGAGACGACCTTTGGAATTTGCGGAAGGAGAAAAATTTTATTTTAAAGTGTCACCCATGAAGGGTGTGACACGGTTTTGGAGTAAAAGGGAAGCTAAAGCCGCGTTATATTGGACCATACGAGATACTCGAAAGGGTTGGAGATTTAGCATACAAGTTAGCACTGCCTACAATGTTGGCTCAAGTGCACAATGTATTCCACGTCTCCCAGTTAAGGAAGTGTGTCCCTGACCCAAGTCACGTTCTAGATGCACAACCACTTAAGATCAGGCTCGATACTTCCTATGAAGAAGTACCAATCAGAATTCTTGACCCCAAGGACCAAGAACTTAGGAGAAGGATTATTCCCTACGTGAAAGTTCAATGGAGCAACTACCGAGAGAATGAGGCGACATGGGAGCTAGAAGAACAAATGCACGATCGCTATCCCCACCTATTTGAGTAAGGTACGGCAAGTTTCGGGGTCGAAACTTTTTGTAAGGGGGGTAGGATGTTATGCCCGTGGAAAAAAAGAGTGTATTTAATAAATAGTAAATAAATAAAATAATTTCATTAACTAAATCCTATCCTCACCAAATCTATTTCTTATCTCTTCCTAAAAACTTCTTGCTTTTGATAACCCACTCTCCCATCACTCCCCCATTCTCTCCATCAAATTTAAGCAACCCTAACTCTCTCTCTCTCTCAATTTCGGCAGCCACTCTCCCCTTCTCTCCCTGTCAATTTCGGCCACAAGAAGGAAAGGAAAAGGAGGGATTTTGATCCAAGGATCAAGAAGAGGAGATCACAACGCTCATAGATCACCGCACTCTCGTATATCTATCAACTTTCGCTAGGAATCGAGGTAGGTGCATATTATTCATTCCCTCAAAACGGTATGAAGGTTGCATAGGAAAATGATATTGTCATGTATTGTTGTCCTTGTCCTTGTTTTAATTATGATCTTAATGATGTGCTCCAACGTGGCTAGTTTTCCGTTATGTGTTTCTTGATTTCAGCGTGATCTTGTTGATTTGCATCTTCTTTCGTAGCGATTTGATGTTGTTATGTGTGTATAGTGTGTTGGGGTTTTGGATTGGTAATGATGGATGGATTGCAGGAGATTTTAGAACAAAAATTCTGGATTACGGGGACATCGATCGATCAATGTCCAGTGGCTGAGGGATCGATGTGCCTCAGATGGACGTCGATCGATCGACGTCCAGAAGGTGAGGGTTCGATGTACCCCAGGAGTACATCGATCGATCGACGTCAACTGAGTGAGGGTTCAACGTGCCTCAGTTGGACGTCGATCGATCGACGTATGGGGATGACGTCCAACTATTTTTCTTTTCCTTTCTCTTGCATTCATGGCACCTGCATGTGCATGAGGGACCCATTGTCTGAGGGCGTGGGTGTCAGGAGGACACGCAGTGTCTATAGGGCGTGAGTGCCATGATGATACGCAGCGTCGGTCGTGCGTGGGTGTCATGTGATACGCAGCGTCTATAGGGCGTGGGTGTCGTGCGATACGCAGCGTCTTTAGGGCGTGGGTGTCAGAAGATACGCAGCGTCTATAGGGCGTGGGTGTTGTGCGATACGCAGCGTCTATAGGGCGTGGGTGTCCAGAACAGCAAGTGGTGGCTAGAGACCATGACGCTGGAGTTAGGTCCCGGGAGCATGCATTGCACATAAGTCTAGGAGCATATCGTCTGACATATTCCTAGTTGCGTGTGACACGTTATGTGAGCATGCATCACGTACATGCGCATATTATGTGGAATGTTTTGCTTTTCCTTATATGCCATGCTACTTTATTTTACGTGGTTATGTGGTAATATCTTTTTGAATATGTAAGATTTGTATTGTTTGAGAGGCACCTACTGGGTGATTACCATCACTCACCCCCTACAATTCCAGGTGAAGCCGAGACGGAGTATGACTACATCTTCGTTGAGGATGGGTCCGATACCGTGGAATGAGCTGAGTGACTCTTGAAGTGTCTGGTGCGAGAATGGAGACGGGTTCTTATGATGTTCTTGGGGATCACAGACATTTTATTTCAGTATGTTTTTTTAAAACAATTTCATGCTTTTAAACGTAGACGTTTGACCTTATCTTGTAAGGCCCTGGTCAACCTAGGAATAATGTTGCTATTTTCTTGAAGTTCTCTAAATTTAAACTTAGTATTGTGACTCGTCGTTTCCGCAGCGAAGAAAAGAAGCTTTTCTTTGTCAGCACTGACGTGTAACAGGTTGATGTGACGCTTTGTATTCTCCTGAGTGAGATACGGCGGGTGCACCATTACCGAGGACGGAGCTCGGGAGCGGGGCGCTACAGCAACACCTTCAAAGCATCAGGAATCACCATTCTCTTTATCTTGTCATATGAAAGTGAGTTTCATGAAAGAGATGCTACTTAAAACTTTGTGGCAAAGTATGAATATCAAATACAATTAACTCATAAATAAAACACCAAATTCGCTCTGTAGTCTAACAGACAGGAACCGCTGTTAAAATAAGGTCTCATTGAGAAAATATAAAGTTAGTTAAATGTAAATGGGTAAATGTGTATCAATAGTTCGTCAGACAAGCAAACTGCAGCAACCATATTTTTGTCGGATTTATGTATTGAGTTTGTCTTAATAATGATCCACAGGGCAATGGAAAGGCATTTTGCGTGGGCTCGGACTTGAAACCCTTGTTCATTGCCGTTACTCAAGGTGAGTCTACGACTTTGAAATAACAATGGAAAGCCATTTTGGTGTTACTCTATTTTTCATTTTTCTTCTTTTTGT
The DNA here is from genome assembly GCA_036186865.1 of Eustoma russellianum. Lineage (NCBI taxonomy): Eukaryota > Viridiplantae > Streptophyta > Magnoliopsida > Gentianales > Gentianaceae > Eustoma > Eustoma russellianum. Next base: position 8,383,020 of record AP025044.1, on the reverse strand, counting down.
TTTCCTTGACACAGGTGATACTCTGTCTTTACCATAACTGTGATTCTAAAAAAGTAAAAAAAAAAAATTTAAAATAAAAAAGAAGGAAAAAACTTAAAGCATGTGTATTAATTCAATTTCAATATTTGTTTTCAAAATACTATATGATAGTTATACTGGATATATTTAATAGCATTTTTATCAACAATATAATTAAATAAACATACATGAATCTTTTTTTTCCTTCAAATTTTAAAAAGTTAGTGTTAAATATATACGCTTGAACATTGAGTATTTCTCATGATGATTACATAATATTAGTATCAATTTGGATTTTATGATAGTTGAATAAGATATTATCCGAGACCCATCTATAAGTGGTGTATGATAGTAACAACACTTTTTTTTTGTTGGCCTCCCTAAGCGGATAAAAATATCATTTATGTTTAAGCACTGAACACTTGTTCTAATTATCACATATTACTTATGTTCAACGAATAACCATTCTTGAAACAAGTGGTAGCAACTTGCTAATGCCACATTAAGGTCGAAAAGTAGAATCCTATTGTGAGATCAGTCTCTTGATCCAATTGTCTTTAAGAGTCTGTATCATGTCGAAAAAGTTTGAGGCCATGCTCTACCCTCAAGTAGACTCTGTAGGCATAATTGGCCGAGTCCGGATTAGTCTTACTAAAAATGGTGAGGACACTAATGGCATAGGGGTGGAAAAAAAACCATCCATACTCTTCTTCAATACATAAATGATTGCAAACTTAAACCCTTTTAAAGAAAAGATACATTAGGTTCCAAGACGTAGCTCAGTTAATACTCGTGTTGTAACATTATAACTAGGAAAAAAGAACATTACAAATAGCTTATTGCACGTGCACGGTTGGACGATAGTAGTTGGTCGTTGCTATTTTTTTCATAGTATTAAAATGCTTATTGTTTATATTTTCTTTGTCAGGCCATTGGAGTTATGGTGCAAGCTTTGTAGAAAAACAAACGATTGTAGACTACTCTCTCGGAACCTTAAACAAGCCTGCGGTATGACGACTGATTTTTTATTTGATACGATGAGTAAATCAGTCATTGA
>AP025044.1:8358094-8381310 GCA_036186865.1 Eustoma russellianum | reverse complement strand
TTTTATTCTTTTTAAAAAAAACTCTTTTATACACGTGGCGTCGCGTGATCAGAGGTCTGACCTCCCAGATCTCATCCGCCACTGTTCACAAACTCTCGATGTTGCTACTATGCCATCTCATTTGAGGTTTTTTTTAATATTTGAACACCATAAAATTTAAATGAAACGATATAGTAATGCGTTGGACAACGCTTATAGACAAAGATTCCGGAAACAGTATATGATGTATTAGAATACTGTTAGGAAGAAACCACGAGATAGCACAACGGAATAAGAAATAATCTCTCCTAAAATACAGCAACTATAGAGATATATCGAACGAAAACAATAACAAGAACACCAACACTTTTTAGCGTGGAAAAACCTCCCAAAGTAGGAGTAAAAAAACCACGGGACCCATAGGCCACTTAAACGATCTCCACTATAGTCAATAATGGGTACAACCAAGTCTCTCTAGGCACAGCTAGAGGAATACAACATCATCAAGATCAACCAAACAATCTTGGAACACAACAAGATACAAGAGAGAGACAAAAACACAAAGCTGAAATTTTCAGGCAGAAAATTTCCGTCCCGGGAATACAGGAATCGGACACATCTAGACACCTCCAAAACACATCTCCACCATTCAGAATGTACTAATGTGTCTTGGGAACAATCTGTAAAAATTTGGTAACGATCCAACGGTGCAAATTCAATTTTCCCGGTGGCTGACAGACTGCCCAGCACCTACGAATTTTACTCTTCACTTGTATTTGTCTCTCTTATTTTTTCTTCTCTTCTCGTTCTCTCTTGCAATTGTTCAACTCATCACCTCTATTTATAGTGCTCCATCTTGTGCCTTTTTAATGCACAAGGCCTTCCTAAAGTCTTCCAAGCAATAAACAACTTTGGAGAAGCACAACACCATTCTAACTTCCATTGTTTAAATTCTTCCAATGCCATAATTGTATATTCTTCCAATGCCATAATTGTATTTGACTCAAGACATTGGGACTCTCCAACTAGGAGGGGATTCCCAACAAACTCCCCCGACCGACTAGTTGGAGGGCGGCATCAATCCAGAAGCCATGCGGCAAAAACTCACACTTTCCTCTTGACAAAACTTTTGTCAACATGTCAAAGCCATTTTCATCCCTATGAATCTTCTCAAGCTCGAATAGTTTGGTATCCAGAGCTTCTTGAAAACTTTTAGTCTTTCTACCATCGGTAAGAAATACATACTCGTTCGGGGGGTAACAAATGGAAGGTCTTCTGTCACGGGTAGACCGTCTCAACTCAACAGCACCAGCAGGCTGCTCAGCATCTCCTCTTCAGGATAGACTTCATTCTCGACACTTGGATTCTCATCAGGCTCATCAACTACAACATTTGGTGTGGGAGCAGTTGTAGTTGGTTGATCACCAGCCAATTCTTCATCTACATGAGTAGGAATTTCTTTTTCAGCTGTCTCAATATCATCGATGGTGCAGTCCTCCATAAACACAACATCTCGGCTGCGAACAAGCTTTCTTGCAACCGAATCAAAGAAACGATAGCCGAATTCATCAAGTATGTATTCCACAAATACACATTTCTTTGTCTTGTCATCAAGTTTAGATCTTTCATCTTTCGGAAGATGCACATATGCAAGGCACCCAAACACCCGAAGATGGTCATAGGAGACATCTTTTCCACTCCAAACACGGTTTGAAACATCAAACATCAAAGGCACACAAGGTGTGAGATTTAGCACGTGCACCACTGTATTCAACGCTTCACCCCAGAAGTACTTCGGCATCCGTGACTGAGATAGCAAACATCTCACCCTTTCAACTAAGGTTCTATTCATTCTTTCGGCCAAGCCATTCAACTGCGCTGTCTTCGGAGGAGACTTTTGGTGGCGTATACATTGGCTTCGGCAATACTCATCGAACTGACCAATATATTCTCCCCCGTTATCCGTTCGGAGACACTTGAGTTTCTTTCCTGCTTCTCTTTCAACCGATGCTTGAAAGGACTTGAATGTATTAAGCACCTGGTCCTTCGTCTTCAAGGTATAGGTCCAAATCTTCCGAGAATAATCATCAATAAATGTCACAAAATAATAAGCGCCGCCAAGTGACCGGATCTTCTGTTATGGCCGACAAAATATATATATATATACATGTATTAATAATGCTAAATTAAAAAAAGTAATAAATAATAATAATAATAATAACAACAACAACAACAATAATAATAATGGAGATAAGTACAAACTAGATGTGATTAGAGTTACATTAGGAACCTAAACCAAAACCAAATGGGAAAACCTAAAATCTATCCTAACACCACCACCATATATACGCCTGCACACGCATAACACGAACAAACAAGACCCCCCCACCCATGCCCAACACACACACACACGTCCAAGAGTAAGAAAAAGAGAAGAGAAAAAAGAAAAAGAGAGAAGAAGAAGGCAGGCGAGACCCCGAACCCAAGTTTTAGTCCGTCAGATTTATTCGTGTTATCGTCGATCGAGGTAGGTGCCTCTTCCTCCTCAAATGGGTACGATCCATGCATGCTTGGATGGTATATTTTAGGTGATTCATTGCTCTTATTTGTATTAGGTGTAGATTTGTACTTGTTTATATTTGAAAAAGCATGAGGTGAATGTTTTTCTTGCTACTATGTGCTTGTATGTGTTTAAACTTGGTGGTATGAGTGGATTGAATCCAAAATAAACTCTAAAGGAAATTGAAAAGTGGGAATTTTCATATTAGGAGCCCCTTAAAATTTGTGTTTTGGCTTTAGAATAGGTCCCTATAGACTGGAAATAGATGAAAATGGGGGTTGGAATAAAAAAATCGGTTGCAGCGCTAGGGCGTGTGCCTCACGCGCCGCCTGAGGTGGCCGTGCGTGGCCCTCACGCGCGCACGTGGGCTCCCACGCGCTGCTGCTGGGAAAATTCGACAATTATTAAAAGAAAAAAATTTCCGGGCTGGCTTGCCAGCCATGCGCGGTCTGGGCCGACCCTTAACAGGCCAGCAGGCGGTGGGCTGCAGGACCAGGCCCAATAGCAATCCAAAAAAAGGAGGCTGTCCGGTTACTGGACTGGGCCGGACGGCCAACGGACCGGGCTGTGGCTGGCCGGCCCAATTTACAGAATAAAAAAACAAAAGGGGCTGATTTGCGGGCCGGGCTAGAGTGGAAGTGTCGGGCCAGACAGGTTAAGTTGGTAGGTGCCGGCCCGGTTGGAAAAAAAATAAAATTAAATAATTATATTAATTCTGGTAATTTAGAAATAGTGAATAAAAGAATTTAAATCCCAGAAAAATAAAATTAAATACCAGAAAATCCTAGATAAATTCCAGAAAATATAAAATGTTAAAATTAAATTATTTCCACTTAATTTATGAATTTTGTTAAATTTAAGTAATTAAAATAATTAGTAATAATATAATTAAATAAGAGAAAAATAGGAAAAATTAGTGGAAAATTCTAGAAAATTAATACAAGCTAAAAAATAAAGGTAATGATAAATAACAACTTTCTAATATTCGTAAAATTTACAAAACCAAATATTGAGTGCCGGAGTTGGTGAGGATAAGCGTACGGGCCCCAGGCGACTTTGTTGTTGCATCCATGGCAGGTGCATTGCATTTGGAGTGGGTTGAGATGTACGGGTCTCAGACGCTCGAGTGGAGTGGATCATGGTGTACGGGCCATGGGTACTCGGTCATGGTGGATCATGGTGTACGGGCCATGTGCATCGGTTGTGGTGGATCGTGGTGTACGGGCCAGGGGCATCGGTCAGGGTGGATTGTAGTGTACGGGCTACAGACATCCAGTCAATCCTGGGATCATGCATTGCATATAGGTCTAGAGGCATATTGCATGACATAATTCTTGTTGCGTGTGACACGTTGATTGAGCATGCATCACGTACTTGCGCATTTTATGTGGAGTGTTTTACTTACCGCATTTATTTTATCTTATGCATGTTACATCATGTTTATGAGTTATGTGGTTATATCATTTCGGTATGTACGTTTTGTATTTGTTTGAGACGGGCATCTACTGGATGATTTCTGTCATTCACCCCTACTTCCCAGGTGAGCCGGATGAGGATTACGAGCATATTTTTGTTGAGGATGGGTCGGACATAGCAGAATGGGCCGGTTGAGAGCTGTAGCTAGGATAGGAGGGAACTCTGCAGCCTTTTTGCTCTTATTTATACTTTGAGGATTTGTCACAGACTTCTTTACTACTTTTATTATCAGAAATTTTGATTCGGCAATGTAATGACGACTATTAGAGTTTAATTTATGTTATGGTTTACGTTTCCGCGAAAAAAAAATTTCTACGTCATTTTTGACAAGTAAGAGATTGATTCGACGCTTTGTATTCTCCTTAGTGAGATATGGCGGATGCACTGTTTCCAATGTTAGGGCTCGGGAGCGGTGCGCTACAGGTGGTATCAGAGCCCAGGCTTTAGATCTGCCTCGGAAACGCAGGATTAATTAGAACACTTAGACATAAGTTACGATTTTACTCCTAATAAACAAAGTAGACTTAAGCGATGATCTTAGACCTAAGTTATGATCGGGTCATGGGAGGTGTATGCCGATGGTGAGCTCTTATTGTCTAATTATCGATTTACCCGCATTCCATCTTTCAACTTGTTATCGACTAATCTGATCTTCGTCTCATGAACCTAAATTACAGAAGATGCCTCCATGACGTGATCCAGTTTGTAATAATGGTGACGATCAGCAGGGTCATGGGACTATTCCCCAGGTACTGGCCGACACGCTGGCCACTCTGACTGCATTGGTGGCCCAGCAGCAGGTGCAGATGGCTCACTTGCAACAACAACAGCAGCAACAGTAGCAACATCAGCACCACCACCACCAGGGGCTTCGATTCTTTTACCGGGAGATGCAGAACTCTGGATACCTATGTTCAGGGGTACCACCCGACCAGAGAAGGCAGAGATTTGGCTCAAGAATGTATCCGAGCAGTTGAGATTGTTAGAGGTTCCGGATGGCCTGAAGGTGGATGTGGTGGTACCATTCTTGGAGGGCGATGCAGAGCGATGGTGGCAGGGTGTGGTACGCAGACACTACACCGTCGACATGGGCCCAGTTTAGGGAGGAGTACTAGAGGCACTACGTTCCTGAGAGTGCGATTCAGAGGAGGATGACAGAGTTTCAGCTCTGACACAGGGGTCCATGACTGTTGATCAATATTCTGAGAAATTTATGCACTCGGGAGATACATGCCCGCCGTCATGGACGACGAAGGACAAAGATGTTGAAGTTCGAGACGGGTTTGAGCTCACGCATTCAGTCATTGATCATATGCGCCCAGCCTACCACTTTTGAGGGATTGTTGGAGGTGTGTCGTAAGGTCGAGGGTGACCTCGTGAGGGTTGCAGCGGCCACAGGGCCAAGAGACCGCGAGAAGAGTTCCATTCAGGGAGATCAGGGAGATGGTTAAAGATTCCATGCCGACACCCGACTGGACGATTATCCAGGCCATCGCAGCAGGGACAGGGATCGGCGACTCGACCACTGATGATTGAGGGTCCTACAGCGACGGCAGCGCAGCCACTTAGGGCGGTTGGACCGCCACCTCGGGTATGTGCACAGTGTGGTCGTTCTCATACAGGACCATGTTGGAGATCTCAGCAAGGTTGTTACAATTGTGGCAAACAGGGACATTACGCTAGAGAGTGTCCTACACTAGCACAAGTCCCTCCGCCACAGAGTCAGATGCAGAGAGGAAAGGGGAAGACCAATGCTCAAGTGCATGTTATGACGGACGCTGAGCTACAGGAGGTCGGAGACGTAGTCATAGGTACTTTTAAATTTAAAGCAATTACTATATAAAATCTTAAACATACGTTTTCTCTTTGTTTTGATGATTTGTGCTGCGTGTATAACTATGAACCTGTTAGGGGAGATATTAATTAAGCAAGTCGCAACATACGTTCTATTCGATTGTGGTGCCAGCCACTCATTCGTTCCTAGGAGATTCACCAAGAACCTAGGTATTCTACCAGAACGGCTAGAGATCCCGTATCGCGTTCAAGCCGTCGGCGATCAGGTGCTAATCTCCCATTATCAGTACAAGGACTGTCAGCTAGAGATTAATGAGTTGAAATTCTCTACAACCCTGATCCCCATCCAGATGCAGGATTTCGACATTATTCTGGGCATGGATTTCATGGCAAGATACGGTGCTACCATCGACTGCCGCCAGAGACAGGTCAGTATGCAGACACTGGATAAGAGAGAGACCATCTGCCATGGGGATGTCAAATTGAAGAAGTCCTCCAGGAAAATCTATATTACCGCAGCACAGGCTTCTCGGGCGTTGAAGAAAGGAGCCGAGGATTTTCTTGTGTATGCTCTAAATCCCAGTGCTGAGACGCCATCGATTGAGGATATTCCAGTGGTACGAGATTTTAAGGATGTCTTTCCCGACGAGTTACCAGGTTTACCAAGCAGAGAAGCGGAGTTCGAGATCATCTCATACATGGAGCCGAGCCTATCTCGAAGGCACCATACAGGATGACACCAGCAGAGTTAAAAGAACTTAAGGAGCAGTTGCAGGAACTACTGGACAGAAAATTTATGAGGCCTAGTGTTTCACCCTGAGGAGCACCGGTATTATTTGTGAACAAGAAAGACGGTACTATGAGGCTATTATCGATTATCGTGAGCTGAATAACATCACGATAAAGAATAAATACCCACTACCGAAGATCGAGGACCTATTTGATCAATTGAAGGATGCCAGAGTATTCTCGAAGATTGATCTGCGATTAGGCTACCATCAGTTAAGGATTAAGGCAGAAGACATAGCAAAGACTGCGTTCCGCACTCGATATGGGCACTACGAGCTTCTTGTAATGCCTTTGGACTGACAATGCACCTGTGGACTTCATGGATCTGATGAACACAGTATTCAGGGAGCATTTGGACCATTTTGTGGTGGTGTTCATCGATGACATCTTGGTATATTCGCCTAATAAGGAGACTCATGCTGAACACTTGCGGGAGGTGTTGGAGACTCTTAGAAAGAAGAAATTGTACGCTAAGTTCAGTAAGTGCGAATTCTGGTTGAAGAGTGTGACCTTCCTGGCCACATAATTTCTAAGGAAGGTAGTTCGGCTGACCCAAAGAAGATAGTGGCGATCACAGAATGACCACGACCTACTAACATCACTGAACGCAGTTTTCTTGGCCTTGACAGTTATTATCGCAAGTTTGTGGAGGGATTCTCGAGGATTACAGCACCACTGAGCCAATTGACTCAGAAAAAGACTAAGTTCGTATGGACCTCCGAGTGTGAGAAAAGCTTTGCAGAGTTGAAGCAGAAATTGACGACTGCACCAGTGTTGGCACAACCCTCCGGCACTGAAGTATTTGTTATCTACAGCGACGCCTCGAAGAATGGGCTAGGTATATGTATATAAAATTTAAAATTAACATTATGTACATATTGACTTTAGCCTAACACTTTCGTCGCAGGATGCGTGTTAATGCAGGGAGGTAGAGTTATCGCATACGCATCGAGACAGTTGAAGCAATATGAGAAAGTTACCCGACCCATGATATGGAGTTAGCAGCAGTGGTGTTTGCGTTAAAGATTTGACGCCATTACTTATACGGTGTGAAGTGCAAAGTCTTTACCGATCATAAGAGCTCGAAGTATTTTCACACAAAAAGAGTTGAATATGCGTCAGAGAAGGTAGCTGGAGCTACTGAAAGATTACGATTTGACCATTAGTTATCATCCGGTGAAGGTTAACCGAGTTGTAGATGCCTTGAGTAAAAAGTCTAATCACGCCAGACAGACACCATTGGAGAAAGAGATGGCAGAGTTTATCTTGACATTGTTATTCCACTGCTAATATTCTGGCACCTTTAGTTATTACTTACACCTCTCTAATTGAGCAGATTAAGGAGGCGCAGAAGGAGGATGTGATACTTAGAGATATCCGAGAGAGGATGTTGACCAGTTTGATTGAGGGCTTCCAGGTACATGATGATGGCAGTATTTGGTACCAAGGGAGGTTGTGCGTCCCTGATAATGATTATCTAAGGAAGGAATTGCTGAAGGAGGCCCATAATTCGAAATTGTCGATCCATCCAGGTGCTACAAAAATGTATAATGACATGAAGAAGCACTACTGGTGGAGTGGTATGAAGAGACACATCGCCGAGTTCATTTAGAGATGCCTCGTTTGTCAGCAGGTTAAGGCAGAGCATCAGAGGCCGGGAGGTTTGATGCTGCCGTTGGAGATACCGAAGTGGAAGTGGGAGCATGTGACGATGGACATTGTAGTAGGACTCCCGAAAACAAGAAACGACAACAACATGATCTGGGTGATTGTTGATCGATTGACGAAGACTGCTCACTTCCTACCCGTGCCTAGTGATGTGACCGTGGAGAGATTGATGACGTTGTATATTGATCATATTGTTAGCCTTCATGGAGTCCCGGTTAGTATCGTCTCAGACCGCGATCCGAGGTTCACCTCTCGATTCTGGTCAGCTTGTTAGAGAAGGTTGGGGACGGAGCTGCGATTGAGTACCGCTTTTCATCCGCAGACAGATGGGCAGTCTGAGAGGACCATTCAGACTTTAGAGGACATGTTGAGGACGTGCGCATTGGACTTCAAGGGGAACTGGGATGATATGATCAAGCTAATTGAGTTCTCCTACAACAACAGTCACCACAGTGCCATCGGCATGGCACCCTTTGAGGCGCTCTATGGACGTAAGTGCAGGTCCCCTGTTTATTGGGATGAGGTCGGTGAGAGAATTATTACCAGTCCTGAGTTGATTGAGCATACTAGAGAGAAAGTGAAGTTGATACGTGATAGGCTCAAGGTTGCTCAAGACAGAAGCAAGAGCTGGGCCGATTCGAAAAGACGGCCCCTAGAGTTTGATGTGGGCGAGAAGGTTTACTTCAGGGTGTCGCCTACGAAGGGGGTTTCACGATTTGGTTTGAAAGGAAAGCTAAGGCCTCGTTACATTGGTCCATATGAGGTGCTCGAGAAGGTCGGTACATTGGCCTACCGACTAGCGTTACCCCCTTCTTTGGCTCAGGCATAGCGTATTTCACGTTTCTCAGTTGAGGACATATGTTCCTGACCCGAGCCATGTCCTAGATGCACCACCGTTGAGGATCCGACTAGACATTACATATGAGGAAAATCCTATCAGGATCGTGGATCGCAAAGACCAGGTGTTGAGACACAGGATCATCCCCTACGTTAAAGTTCAAGGAATAATCACACCAAGCGCGAAGCGACTTGGGAGCTTGAGGAGCAGATGCGAGAGAGATATCCACAGCTTTTCGAATAAGGTATGCCAAGTTTCGAGGACGAAACTTCTCGTAAGGTGGGTAGGATGTTATGGCCGACAATATATATATATATATATATATAATATATATTAATAATGCTAAATAAAAAAAAGTAATAATTAAATAATAATAATAATAATAACAACAACAACAACAACAATAATAATGGAGATAAGTACAAACTAGATGTGATTCGAGTTACATTAGGAAACCTAAGCCAAAACCAAATGGGAAAACCTAAAATCTACCCTAACACCACCACCATATATACACCTGCACATGCATAACACGAACAAACAAGACCCCCCCACCCATGCCCAACACAAACACACACATGTCCAAGAGTAAGAAAAAGAGAAGAGAAAAAAGAAAAAGAGAGAAGAAGAAGGCAGGCGAGACCCCGAACCCAAGTTTTAGTCCGTCAGATTTATTCGTGTTATCGTCGATCGAGGTAGGTGCCTCTTCCTCCTCAAATGGGTACGATCCATGCATGCTTGGATGGTATATTTTAGGTGATTCATTGCTCTTATTTGTATTAGGTGTAGATTTGTACTTGTTTATATTTGAAAAAGCATGAGGTGAATGTTTTCTTGCTACTATGTGCTTGTATGTGTTTAAACTTGGTGGTATGAGTGGATTGAATCCAAAATAACTCTAAAGGAAATTGAAAAGTGGGAATTTTCATATTAGGAGCCCCTTAAAATTTGTGTTTTGGCCTTAGAATAGGTCCCTATAGACTGGAAATAGGTGAAAATAGGGGTTAGAATAAAAAATCGGTTTGCAGCGTTGGGGTGTGTGCCTCATGCGCCGCCTGAGGTGGCCGCGCATGGCCCTCACGTGGGCTCCCACGCGCTGCTGTTGGGAAATTCGACAATTATTAAAAAAAAATTCCGGACTGGCCTGCCAGCCGCATGCAGCCTGGGCCGACCCCTAACGGGCCAGCAGGCGGCGGGTTGCAGGACCAGCCCAATAGCAATCCAAAAAACAAGGAGGCTGGCCGGTTACTGGACTGAGCCGGGTGGCCAGCAGACCGGGCTGTGGCTGGCCGGCCCAATTTACAGAATAAAAAAACAAACAAAAGGGGCTGATTCGTGGGCCGGGCTGGAGCGGAAGTGTCAGGCCGGACAGGTTAAGTTGGTAGGTGCCGGCCCGGTTGGGAAAAAAAATAAAATTATGTAATTATATTAATTCTGGAAATTTAGAAATAGTGAATAAAAGAATTGAAATCCCAGAAAAATAAAATTAAATACCAAAAAATTCTAGATAAATTCTAGAAAATATAAAATATTAAAATTAAATTATTTCCACTTAATTTATGAATTTTGGTAAATGTAAGTAATTAAAAATAATTAGTAATAATAGAATTAAACAAGAGAAAATAGAGAAATTACTGGAAAATTCTAGAAAATTAATACAACCTAAGAAAAAATAAAGGTAATGATAAATAACAACTTTCCAATATTCATAAAATTTACAAAACCAAATATTGAGTGCCGGAGTTGGTGAGGATGGGCGTACGGGCCACAGGCGACTTTGTTGTTGCATCCATGACACGTGCATTGCATTTGGAGTGGGTTGAGATGTACGGGTCTCAGACGCTCGAGTGGAGTGGATCATGGTGTACGAGCCATGGGTACTCGGTCATGGTGGATCATGGTGTACGTCTAAGGTTGCAACTTATGTACCAATGAACATATCCAATTACTTTTCAACGGCTAAGAACGTCTGATATGATGCTGAAGAGCCTATAAAAGGCTATTGCAACATATTTCAAGATATCTCAATCTCAAATTCAATCTTGCAATTGAAATTCTTCTTCCTTCACTATACATTCTCATTTGAAAGTTCATTTGATTTCTTTCCTTATTGTTGAGGTCAGAAATCGGCTAGCTGCTGTATCCAAGAAAGAAATTTGTCTATAATCCTGTAGCGACTAGTGAGGGAAAATATTCCTTACGGAAAGTGTGGCTACACGGCTCAAGCCATAAATCAAATAATACTTCTTCTCCTATCTTGTTTTCTTTACTTATCAATTGTAAGGAATATTTGGAAGATGGATTCAAAGACATTTGTAAGTCAGGAGAGCATGAAGCTAGACCGATTTGATGGTTCTAACTTCCTGTGGTGGAAGGACAAGATGATGTTCTTGCTGACCGCTTTGTAGATTGGGTATTGCTTAGACCCAAATCTAAAGGAGATGCCAACCCCACATGAAGAAGACTTCGAGGAGGTGAAGGACGCATGGAGGAAGAGACAAGAGGATGAGGTGCTATGTCGGGGGCACATCCTCAACAATTTGTCATATTGTATTTACGATCTATTCACATCAACATCATCACCGAAGGAGATATGGAACGTCTTGAAGTTTAAGTACAACAACGAAAAACAAGGCATGGACAAATTCCAGGTGTTGAAGTATTTTAATTTTAAAATGACTGAAGATTTTTCAATTATGGACCAAGTGCACGAGGTGCAGGTCATTGTTTCCTAGCTCAAATAGTTGGATGTGGAAGTTTCTGAGTCATTGCAAGTAGGAGGGATAATTGCAAAGCTTTCCCATAGATGGAATGACTACAGGAAAAGTTATTGCACTCTATTGAATCCTTTTCCCTTGAGAAACTTTAGAAACATTTGCGTATAGAAGAGTAGACTTGACGTCTTGTCAAAAGGCATGTTTCTGAAGATGCACCAAGAGTGCATTGTATCAAAGGAAAATTAGAGAGTTGGAGTGGGAAAAAAAGAAAGAATTCCGATACATCTGAACCCTCAGACAAGATAGAAAATTCCAAGAAAGGCAAAAGATGTTACAATTGTAGCAAGAAAAGTCACTTGAAGAAGGACTGTTGGTTTCGAAATAAACAAAAACGGGGTGGTAGTTCCCAACATGCCAACAATGCTAATATGGTTGATATTGATACCGACGAACAGATTGCAATAGTCTCCGATTTGCATGTTGTTATGGTGACAGAATTGCATATGGCTACGAACGAAATCACAAATGGCTGGTGGTTTGATTCGAGTGTAACTATACATGTTTGCAGCAACAAGGATCTTTTCAAGACCTATCAAGTTGTAGAAAATAACCCACAAGTTCTTATGGAAAACCGCAGTTCCACAAGAGTCTTTGGAAAATGTAGTGTGTAGAGAAAAAGGGGGTTTGAGTGATTTCAAAATGCATGATTTAAATAACGTGTATTAAAGACATGCATGACATATTTCATGACATGAAACGTTGTTGCATAAAACTTGCCTTATATAGTTCATATATAATGTTGTCGTACTAACGAGCCATGAAGCTTTAAAGCTTACATCAAATGGCAATCATTTGTTGTGTTTGAACTATTTTCAGGCGCCACCATTAATGAACTAAACTAGTTAATTAAACTAAGTAGTTCATTAAAGGAAGCTATATTTGGAAAAGGCACAAAGGCAACAAGTTGAAGAAAGGAAAGCTCCGCACCCTCATATCACACGCCATTTTCAACACACACACACACACACCACACATATATATATATAATATATATAATATATATTCAGATTTTTTTTAAAAAAGGCACATACACATATATTCCAATGTATTATCGATACGTTATATATTTGATGTACGTACGTTAACGTCACACCACTATACGTAACTCATATTTATGAGTATATTCAGGTCTTATATCATATGATATAAGTCATGGTGATGACAAATTTATTACGACACGTTAAAAGGTTCTAAACCGAAAATTGTCGTATCGAGTGAATACCGAAATTTCACCAACGTGTCACGTACTTGCCATAAATAGATGGCCAACCCCTACACTTCAAAAATGGCCACAAATTTCGTGGCTTACATGGTATGTGCCCATAAAATCATTCCATGTTGGCACACACAGATCACCCTCAATTAAGGCCAAATTGTGGAGATTCCAATTTCAATTTTGACACATGTTTGGGCACCACTTTAGATCAGCCTAAGTGCTGAATCTTAAAGTTCAATTTATGTATATTATGTGTAACATAATATATAACATGTGCAAAAAGTTGAATTTAATTAGAGAAAAATTGGGTAATCGATAAACGTCGAAAATTTGGTTTTCTACGTACACAACACATGGAACATTTTTGGAATGGCATATAACATGTATCTAGACACTTTTTACATGATTCATACATTCTAAAGTGTTCTAGAAAAATCAATTAATGTCTGATTGGAATATACCATGTGTGTATAATATGTGCACTATTTTACAAAGTTTGCAAAAATAAATTTTAGCACGTGCACAATCTTTGTCACACGCCTAAAACAGCTATATTGGAGTATATGTGGAGCTTTGTTGGCATCTTGATTGGCCAAGAATGAAGCATGCAGTTTTGGTGACATAAAGGAAGGAGCTACACAAAGTAACATTTCAAACTATGTCACATTTGTAACACATGCTGAAAATTTCGGCATGCGTGCATGGCTGGCCGATTTCTTTACACTAAATAAAGGCATATTGACTATCTTGAATTATGTGAGTTAATTGAAGGATGCTATGGAAATGTTTTGAATATATTATGAAATGAATAATGTGATATCTTCAAATATCACGCATGCTAAAAAATTCACCATGTGTAGAAAAGAATGTGGCCGATTTCTAGGTCTTATTGGTGATCAATTTCATTCCAAAATTGATAAGAATGTTATGTACTAAATGATGCTTGATTTCTTCCTTATTTTCAAGAAATAAATCAAAGCAAACTTGGCAACATTTTGAATAGAATACAAATGTTACACATGCTGAACTTTCAGCATGTGAAAGAGGTGTTATGGCCGAAATTTTGATGGAAAGTTGTGATAAGTTGTCTTGCTAATTATGTGCGATGATTATATGCTTTATCGAAATAGTTTTATGGATAATTGGCACACGTTTTTTGAGGTTTAATTTCAGATTTATCTAGTCATCAAGTGATGACAACATCTATCCAATCAATGAGTGCCAGGTAAGCAAGAGCTGAATGATCATCCAATGAGGAGTTGCCAAGTAAGCAAAGACATATCATAATGATGAAATACACTCCTCCAAGGACTTAGAAGATAATTTTCAAGAGGAAGAAAAAGGTTATAGGGGGCGGCCATATGGAGATAAATAGGTAAGAAGAAAGCAAACAAAAGACAAGAACAAGTCTTGCAAATTGAAGGATCAAAACATTTTCTAGCCTTTTCTCTCTAGACTTCTTTCTTTCTTCTCTCTAAAATCCTATTGTACTCATATTCATATATTTGAATAGGCTTCATATAGACCACCACATATTCTCTTTATTTTTAAAAGTTTGATCAAGGTGTGATCAATCTTGCACTTGCAAGGTGGTGGTGTTCGTGATCATTGTATTCTTATACAAGGTTTGTAAAGGGTTGGAGTTGATGTGTAACTCCATCAACCCTGTGGTAAGGTGCTATTTTGTGTTTTGTGATTAGTGATAACCGAGGAAGGTGTCCTCGAAGACTGGAGTAGGTTGTTTATAACCAAACCAGTATAAAATTCCTGATGTTATTTATTTTCAGCACTTACTTTCAGTTTCAGCACGTTTATCGTTTTTGATCACGTTGGTAAAAATAGTAAACAAATTTCAAAAATCACGAAACTTTTTCGAATCATAGACACACTTCTTAAGGTTAATTTGGCGCAAGTTGAAACCCTTTTTGACAAGGATAAGTCATCCAAACGTCTAAAGTACTGAGACTAGTGTAGTCTGATTTTCAGGCTTGCAAATGTTGAGACATTGAACATATTTGACTATCGTTCCAAAAGAATTTTTCAAAACTGTTTCAACCCAATTAAATAAAACTAATAAGGGGTTATTCATTGAATTTTCAGAGCATTTGGAGTTACAAACAAATAGGAATTAATTTTTCAAATCAGACTACCGTTTTGGCAGATTTGCGCAATCTGACAACCAACGATTTTTCAAGGGGTTAGAGGTTGAATTTTAATCTGAAATTTTTAGGAGATACTCAGAACATCTGAGACTAAGTTCTCTCCAAATTTCAGAATTTTTAAGACCTGAACCTAGTTTTAAAACGTTTCAAAATAGTCCTGAAAACAGAAACTGTTTTCAAAGTTGGGTTTTTGGTTTAAAAAAATTTTAAAAACCACATTTTCGCACCCACTATTCAACCACCCATTCTAGTGGTGCCTTGAAGATCATACAAGTGGTATCAGAGAGCAGGAATACTCACATCAAAAGGATCCAATGATCTAAGTGAGATGGCAACCACAAACTTCAAAACCGAGCAAGAAGGTATGTCTAGTCAAAGGCCTCCTCTCTTTGACGGTGAGTCTTTCTTCATTCAATGGAAGTTAAGAATGAAACTTTTCCTTATGGCAATTGATATTGATCTTTGGTCACTTATAGAAGATGGTCCTTTTGTTCCATCAAAATTATCCACTGTAGATGGAGTCACACTAGAGGTCGTTAAGCCTAGGCAAGAGTACATAGTGATGATAAAAAGAGACTGAGCATGAACGCTAGGGCTATGCAATTACTTCTAAATAGACTAAGTAAAAGTGAATCTAGCTATGTTTCAAATTTTCTAGTGCTTAAGAAATGTGGAGAATTCTCGAAATGAAACACGAAGGCACTAGTCAAGTAAAAGAATCCAAGATTAACATGCTTATGTCCACACTCGAGTCATTTAAATTATTGCCAAATGAATCTATCGTTGATATGGATCTTCGCTTGACTAACATTTACAATTCTCTTGAGTCTCTTGACAAAGCCTTTACCATGCAGGAAAAGGTACAAAAGGTCTTGCGAAGCCTTCCATCCGAGTGGGACCCTAAAGTAACGGCCATAGAAGATAGCAAAGAAACTAAGTCAATTAAGATGGAAGAATTAATTGGATCACTTAAGGTTTATGAGAACAAACTCACCATAAGGAAATCGGAATCATCAAAACAAGGTAAGGCTATTGCATTTAAATCAAATGAATACGTCTCTACTTCTTCCGATCACGTAGATGATAGTGATTCTGAAACAGATAACGATGACTTATTTTATTGGCTAAAGGCTTAAGAAAATTCATGAGAAAGTCATTTAGAAACAAAACTAATGCTACCTCGACTAAAAAAAAGAACAAGACAAATGACAAGGATGTTAAATGTTACGAATGCGGTAAACTTGGACATCTATCATATGACTGCCCTAATAAGGACAAACAAACAAACAAACACCCTGACAAGGAATGGACAAGAATAGACTCGTCTCAGATCCTAAGCAAAGGAAAAGCTCTCAAGGCCTCCACTTGGAGTGATACATCTGATTCCGAGACTGAAACCGAAGAGGAGACTGCACAAGTATGCTTTGTGTCCAAAACATCAAACGAGGTATCATCTGACTCTGATTCTGACTCTGAGCCTTCTTATGATGATCTTTTTAGTCAGTACTTAGAATTGCATATTTACTAAGACTCTGGCGAAAGAAAAGAAGCGATTAATTGAAGACAAGAAGCTGTTAGAATCTTCTGACAAATCTTGTCGCTCAATTAAATGATTCAAAAGAAGAGTCGTCATGCTCATTAATGCATTAAAGACAGAGATATCATCATTGACCACGCAAAATAATGAAATGAAATCCAATTTCAAATTTGAAATCAAGGAATACGGACTTAGAGAAAATGATGAAACAGTTTGATACGGGATCTAACATGCTAGATCGTATTATTTCACAAAAGCATGATAGTGATAAAACGGGATTAGATACATTGAAACAAATAAGTATCCATTAAACCAACCAAATTTGTATTGTCTAAGAAAGTAGACACTCCAAAAGCAAATACGGCGTCTAAGATGACGCAAAGACCCCCTCTCCCCCATCTCGTCATAAATTCTTCTTCATATCATGCGAAATATAATTTTTGCCATATAGATATGAGAAGAAACAAGTGATGCATACACGACATTCATTTCATCCATCTAGATCACGCACTACGCACACCAACACAAGGACATATCAAAAATGTCATCCATATAATGCGTATAAAGGAGTTCTTGGCCAAAGGCCCAAAGTGCATTCACCACATGTTTACTACATTGCACCTTCATCTACATTCTTGCCATTTGCTAGACATTAAAAAATCACCCAAGTATGGGTACCGAAAGGTACTTTTACTAAGAGGTGAGTAACTAACTCGTGAGGACCCAAAATTAAAAGGGTACCTAAATCACTTTTGTACATTGCAGGGAACCCACACATGAAAACATACATCTATCAAGTGGTTCCTTGACAGTGGTTGCTCGAGGCACATGACGGGTGACCCGAGCTTGTTCACTAAATTGAAGAAGGTCGCAAAAGGCGGATCTGTGATCTTCGGAGACAACAATGAAGGCAAGATAATCGAGAAAGGTACAATTGGAAACCCAAGCACCCTTCAAATCTCAAACCGTCTTTTTGGTAAGCAACTTATCATATAATCTTCTTAGTATTTTGCAATTCATTGACAATGGTTTTGATGTGTGTTTTACTCACCCATATTGTAATATAATAAATAAAAATGGAGAAACAGTTTCAAGTCAAATGAACCTAACGTAAATTTGTGGCATAGACGTTTAAGACATATTGGCATTTCTACACTAGAAAAACTCCAACGAAAGAACCTAATACAAGGATTGCCTACACTTGATTTAGACAACTTTCAGTTGTGTGAATCTTGCATAAGAGGCAAACAAACATGCGAGTCACTAAAACCTAAAAATGAAATTAGCACGACTAGAGTTTTAGAATTATTACACATTGATTTGTTTGGTCCTAGTCGCACTACGAGTCTTGGTGGACGTCATTATGCTTGTGTGATTGTTGATAATTTTTCTCGTCATACTTGGACTTTATTTCTTGCACATAAGTATGATAGTGCTATTGAAATTGTTAAACTAATAAAACAACTTGAAAATCAATATGGTGTCAATGTGAAACGAATAAGAAGCGATAGAGGCGGTGAATTTAAAAACAAGGACATGATTTCATCGAGTTTTCGCCACTTAGAACTCCACAATTAAATGGAGTAGTAGAAAGAAAGAATAGGACATTACAAGAAATTGCTAGAACTATGTTGTGCGAGAATAAATTGCCAAGATTTTTGTGGGGAGAAGCCATAAACTGTGCATGCTATAGTAAATCGCTTGTCCATTAGAAAGAAAATAAATAAGATGCCTTATGAGATATTAAATGATCGCATGCCTAAAATTGACTATTTTCGTGTGTTCGGATGCAAATGCTTTGTTTTAAATACAAAAGACAATTTAGATAAATTTGAATCTAAATCAATTGAATGCATCTTTGTTGGGTATTCTGTGAATTCAAAAGCATATAGGTATTATGATCATCTCACTAGAAAATTCTAGAATCTATTCATGTGAAGTTTAATGAATTTGGTGAGATTGATAAAGATAAAGAATATGATGATGATTTGAATTGAAACCCGTGTTGAATGATGATGATGGCGCTTGATATGCATGATACACTAGAAATGCATGATCACTTAGAAATGCATGAGAACGTAGAAAATAATCAACCAAGATGGCATAGAGATCACCCACATCTCATTATAGGCGATATCACTCACGTGTGCGACCACGTAGAAGAATAAATCCGGATGAAATAAATCAATTTCATGCCATGATTTCCGAAATTGAACCTAAAAATGTGCATGATGCTTTGAGTGATTCTTCTTGATTGATGCTATGCATGACGAACTTAATCAATTTGTTAGAAATGACGTTGGGATTTAGTGCCACGACCACAAGATAAGACCATAATAGGCACAAAGTGGGTGTTTAGAAATAAAATGAATGAAGAAACGTTGTTAGAAATAAAGCTAGACTTGTAACACAAGGATATAATCAAGAAGAAGAATTGATTATGATGAAACATTTGCACCCGTAGCACGTTTAGAAGCTATACGACTTTTACTTGCCATTGCTTGCATGAAAATTTTAAACTTTATCAAATGGACGTGAAAAGTGCATTCTTAAATGGATTTATACAAGAAGAGTTACGTGAAACAACCACCGGTTTTGAAGATTTGAAACATCCGATCACGTGTACAAACTAAAGAAGGCACTATACGGACTAAAGCAAGCACCTAAGCATGGTATGATCGTTTTGCTACTTTTCTTTTAGAAAATGGTTTAAAAGAGGTACTATAGATAGTACTTTTTTTTAAACAAGATAAATCGGATTTACTTATTATTCAAATTTACGTTGATGACATCATTTTCGGCTCCACTTCTCATAAACTTTTGAAGATTTTGAAAATTGCATGAAATCCAATTTGAAATGTCTATGGTTGGCGAATTGAACTACTTTCTTGGCTTGCAGATTAAACAAACGAGTAAAGGCATCCACATAAGCCAAGCTAAATATAAAATAATGATTAAAAAGTTCAATTTTGAGAACTTAAAACCATCCCCACCCCTATGAGTGTCACTACTAAATTAGATAAAGATGAACATGGTAAGGATTTTGATAATGCCTTATATAGACTATGATTGGCTTTTTCTATATCTTACTGCTAGTAGGCCTGATATCATGTTCAGTGTATGTATGTGTGCACGTTTTCAAAGTCAACCTAAGGTGTCTCACTTTAATGCGGTGAAAAGAATATTCCGATATATTAAGCACACACCCACCTTAGGCATTTGGTATGATAAAGATTGTGACTTTAATTTGCATGCCTACACTGACGCTGATTATGGTGGATGCAAAATAGATAGAAAAAGCACGAGTGGCACTTGCCAATTTATAGGAAACTCACTTATTTCATGGTTTTCCAAAAAGCAAGCAGCGTAGCTTTATCCACTACTGAAGCTGAGTACATGGCACTTAGTCTTTATTGCACACAATTACTATGGATAAAACAACAACTTTTGACTTTGGAATTACCGTAAATAATTCCTATATATTGTGATAGTATGAGTGCTATCAACCTGTCTAGAACCCCGTACTACATTC
Source organism: Eustoma russellianum (assembly GCA_036186865.1). Classification (NCBI taxonomy): domain Eukaryota; kingdom Viridiplantae; phylum Streptophyta; class Magnoliopsida; order Gentianales; family Gentianaceae; genus Eustoma; species Eustoma russellianum. The sequence continues at coordinate 8,360,982 of AP025044.1, read as the reverse complement.
TAAGGCAAGCATATAGAAGTACGTTATCATTTTCTTCGTGATCACGTAAGTATGGTGATATTGTCATAGATCACGTACGCACAGAGGCACAAGTAGTATATTTTTACTAAGGCATTAAATCAAGCCACGTACAAAATCTTCGTTCTAAATTAGGCATGATTTCTGCTGATTTGATTTGACTTTCTTTCCATATTTACATGCATTTTTGATTGACTTTCCAAAATAAAGGGGAGAGAATGCATGATTTAAGGGGTAGAGAGAAACTGATTGCATAAATCAAGGGGGAGCGATTTGAAATTTCAAATTCAAAATTTGAATTTATGCACAATTGGAGGGGGCGATAAGATTTAAATCATGAATATAGGTTATTTTGTAAATCATCAAAAGGGAGATTGTAGAGAAAAGGAGGTTTGAGTGATTTCAAAATGCATGATAAATAACGTGCATTAAAGAAATGCATGACATATTTTGATATGACACGTTGTTGCATAAAACTTGCCTTATATAGTTCATATATAATGTTGTCGTACTAACGAGCCATGAAGCTTTAAAGCTTACATCAAATGGCAAGCATTTGTTGTGTTTGAACTATTTTCAGGTGCCACATTAATGAACTAAACTAGTTCATTAAGTGAATTACTCAGTTAATTAAACTAAGTAGTTTATTAAAGGAAGCTATATTTGGAAAAGGCACAAAGGCAACAAGTTGAAGAAAGGAAAGTTCTCCACCCTCATATCACACCCATTTTCAACTATATATATATTCAGATTTAAATAAAAAGGCACATACACATATATTCCAATGTACTACCGACACATTATATATTTTACGTACGTACGTTAACGTCACACCACTATACTTAACTCATATTTATGAGTATATTCAGGTCTTATATCATATGATATAAGTCATGGTGATGACAAATTTATTACGATACGTTAAAAGGTTCTAAACCGAAAATTGTCGTATCGGGTGAATACAGAAACTTCGCCAACGTGTCACGTACTTGCCATAAATAGATGGCCAGCCCCCACTTCACAAATGGCCACAAATTTCGTGGCTTAAATGGTATGTGCAGCCATAAAATCATTCCATGTTGGCACACACAAATCACCCTCAATTAAGGCCAAATTGTGGAGATTCCAATTTCAATTTTGACACATGTTTGGGCGCCACTTTAGATCAGCCTAAGTGATGAATCTTAAAGTTTAATTTATGTATATTATGTGTAACATAATAAATATAACATGTGCAAAAAGTTGGAATTTAATTAGAGAAAAATCGGGTAATCGATAAACATCGAAAATTCGGTTTTCTACATACACAACATATGTAACATTTTGGCATGGCATATAACATGTATCTAGACACTTTTTACATGATTCATACATTCTAAAGTGTTCTAGAAAAATCAATTAAGGGCTGATTGGAATATACCATGTGTGTATAATTATATGTGCAATATTTTACAAAGTTTGCAAAAATAAATTTCAGCACATGCACAATCTTTGTCACACGCTTAAACCAGCTATATTGGAGTATATCTATCTGATTTGCCTCCGAGTTCCAAAGAAATTGGATGTAAATGGGTATTTAAAAGAAATATAATATGGATGGTTCAATTCGAACTTTCAAAGCTAGATGGTTGCCAAAGGTTTTAGACAAAGAGAAGGGATAGACTATTTGATACATATGCCCCGGTTGCGAGAATAACATCCATTAGCATCAGCATCCATAAATAATAAGTTTATTTATCAATTGGATGTTACGACTGCATTTCTCAATGGTGATTTAAACGAAAAAGTCTATATAGAACAACCGGAAGGTTTTGTTCTACCGGATAATGAACAAAAAGTGTGTAAATGGTAAGGTTATTGTATGGATTGAAACAAGCACCGAAATAATGGCATGAAATGTTTGACACTACCATTTTGAAAAATGGTTTCAAGCATAATAGTGTTGATAAGTGTGTATATTCCAAGTTTACAGACAAATATAGTGGTATTATTTGTTTGTACGTGGATGACATGTTGATTGTTAGCACTAATATGGAATGAGTAAATGAGACTAAGAAGTATTTAACTTTCACAATTCCAAATGAAAGATTCGGGTGAGGTAGTTACTATCTTAGGGATAAAAGTATCCAAACAGAGTGGGGGTTTTGCTCTTTGCCAATCTCATTATATAAGCAAAGTGTTGAATAAGTTCAAACACTTAGAGATCAAAGAAGCAAACACACCATATGATGCCTCATACAAATTGACTAGTGCATAGAGTAGAGTGGTAGCTCAACTTGAATATGCTAGTGCAATTGGTAGTTTAATATATGCTACATATTGCACTAGACCGGATATTGCCTTTGCTGTGTGCAAATTATCAAGGTATACTAGTAATCCTAGTATGAACCATTGGAAGGAAATTGGAGTATTTGGGTACTTGAAAAGAACTATGAATTACGAATTGTTTTATAATAATTTCCCTCTGTATTGGAAGGTTATACTAATGCTAGTTGGATAACTAGTGTTGGTGATAACAAATCTACTACGGATTGGGTGTTTACATTAGGTGATGGTGCGGTTCCTTGGGCTTCAAAGAAGCAGATATGTATAACACACTCCACGATGGAATCCGAATTCATAGTGTTGGAATCTGCAAGTAAGAAAGTAGAATGACTGAGAAATCTACTATTGGATATAGAGTTGTGGCCATAAACGATGCCGTCCATTTCCTTACACCGTGATAGCCAAGTAACGAAGTCTAGAGTTTATAGTAAAATCTATAATGAGAAATCTAGACACATGGCCTTAGACATAATCATGTAAGACAGTTAATAACGAATAGTGGAATATCCATTGCGTATGTCAAATCCTGCAATAACCTAGCGGAT
>AP025044.1:8339261-8354143 GCA_036186865.1 Eustoma russellianum | reverse complement strand
CATTTGGCGCCAGATAAAATTGTTGAAGTGCGAAGGGTCTATGTAGATACTGGAAGTGCTGTAAATATCATGTATTATCATGTATATAAACAATTAGGCTTAGAAGATTCCCAAATGACCCCAGTGACCTCCCCTTTGTTTGGATTTACTGGTATGCCAGTTCGGCCAGCTGGCCTGATTACACTCAGCGTTAGCTTCGGCAAACCCCCTGCTTACCACTGTTTGTGGATGGATTTTGTGGAAGTCAAGTAAAGGTCGGCTTACAATATCCTTTTAGGCCGACCAGCACTGGTAGCTTTGGAAGCAGTAATATCCCCCTTACATGTCAGTATGAAGTTTCCTACGCCAGGGGGAGTAGTTACCTTACAAGGGGATATTCCTATAGCTCAAAACTGTTACGCAGTTGCTACCCAAGGGGGTGGGGCCGTCCAACAGGTTGTATTGGATGACCTCATTCCCCCAACTGAGGAGCGTTTGCACTCAGATGACGCAGTTCAGGAATTCATCCTAGATCCAGGTCGTCCCGATAACACAATCAAGATTGGGACATGGATGCCAGCTGAGACGTTAGCTCAGCTTCAGAGTCTGCTGAGAGAGTTCGCGAAAATCTTTGCATGGACGGCAGAAGATATGCCTGGGATCTCGACTTCCTTAGCTGAACATCGGCTTAATGTGGATTCTCAGGTCAGACCCATTAAGCAGAAGATGAGGAACTTTGCCTCAGAAAGAAATAAGGTGATAGCCGAAGAGGTGAAAAAGCTCCTTGCCGCAAAGTTCATTGCAGAGGTCTTGTATCCGACGTGGTTAGCCAACCCCATTGTGGTCTCTAAACCCGACAAGACCTGAAGAATGTGCGTTGATTACATTGATTTGAACAAGGCGTGCCCAAAAGATTGTTGTAGAGCTGGTGAAACATCGTGCCTTTTGATGGGAATGAAGTTTTGCAACAAGACTACCACAATACGTGGATGGACGAAATAGTCACCTATCTGCAACATCAGACCCAGCCCGAGGACAGGTCACAAGCTCGGCGTCTCCGCTTGAAGGCTTTCAGGTACGCACTCTTTAATGATCACCTGTACAGGAAGTCTTTTTCACAGCCGTGGTTGCGTTGCGTACCTGAAGATGAAGGAGACTATATTCTTCGTGAAATGCACTTGGGGATATGTGGAAGCTACTCTGGTGCACGCTCTCTAGCCTGCAAGTGCTATCTAGCTGGTTATTATTGGCCGACTATTCGCAAAGACGCAGAAGAGTTGGTTAAAAAAATGCCCATCTTGTCAAGCTCATGCCCCGACCTCTCATTTGTCGAGCCATGAGTTGACCAGTATTTTCAGTCATTGGCCGTTTGTGCAATGGGGTATGGATTTAGTGGGGCCTCTGCCTCGAGCTCCCGGCTCGGTTAGATTTCTGCTAGTAGCGGTTGACTACTTCACCAAATGGATAGAGGCTGAGCCACTAACCACCATAACTGGGGCCCAAGTCAAGAAGTTCTTATGGAAGAATATCATCTGTCGATTTGGCCTACCCCAAGTCCTGATCTCAGACAATGGCAGGCAATTCACCGAGGATCCGGTGAAGAGTTGGTGTCTTGATTTGCACATCAAGCAACGCTTCACCTCGGTAGCTCATCCTCAGTCAAATGGCCAAGTAGATCTTGCCAATAGGATCATCAAGGATGGTCTTAAAAAGCGCCTGGACAAAGCTGGCACTAGTTGGGTGGAAGAATTACCCAGCGTCTTATGGGCCTACCGGACTACTCTATCTACTTCAACAAAGGAAACTCCTTTCTCATTAGTGTATTGGAGATCGGCTCTACCTCAACTCGAGTGGATTATTACTCTGTTTCTGATAATGACCAAGAACTACGATTAAACTTGGATGAACTCGAGCAGAAAAGAGACCGAGCTCACATCCGCATGGCTCAATATAAAAACTTGGTTTCTCAGTATTACAACTCTCGGGTACGTCCGAGATCTTTTCGAGTGGGAGATCTTGTGATGCGCAACAATGAAGTCAGCCATGCAGTCTCGGCGGGAACTTTTAATCCTAAGTGGGAGGGTCCTTACCGAATAGTCGAAGTATTCCCAGCGGGAGCTTACAAGTTACAGACTTTAGAGGGACGAACTCTTCCTCGAACTTGGCACACTTCTCATCTCAGAATTCTACATCAATGATGTAAATTGTAACTATTTTATATATCAATACAACTTTTCTGAAGCACCTATCAAGAGTCAAGTACTGAGTCAAGTGTCCAAGCCGACTTCGAGCACCATGGAAGGCTCATATAAGACCTCGGCAGGTCCGAGGCAAATGCCCGCTAAAGGGTACCTCAAGACCTTGGCAGGTCCGAGGAAAATGCCCGCTAAAGGGTACATCAAGACCTCGGCAGGTCCGAAACAAAAGCCCGCTAAAGGGTACATCAAGACCTCGGCAGGTCCGAGGCAAATGCCCGCTAAAGGGTACATCAAGACCTCGGCAGGTCCGAGGCAAATGCCCTCTAAAGGGTACATCAAGACCCCGGCAGGTCCATGACGAAAACCTGCCAAAGGGGAGAATAAGACCTCGGCAAGCCCGGGGCACTGGCCTACTAAGAGGAAAAACAATACCTCGGCAGGTCCGGGGCAAAAGTCCAAAGAATGACTTGTAAAACCTCAGCAAGCTTGAGGTGAAAATTCACTAAAGGGAAGACTTGTACAAACAAGCCTCAAAAATCCTCTTAACATAAGGAGGCCGAAGTGAAATCAAACAAGGTGCACATGCCTTATCTGATCTAGCCCGACTAGATAAAGTTGCGTTAAAAAGCAATATTATACATTCAAGAATTGGAAGCACAACTATAGTCCAAGTCAGAGCTTGATCTAAACAAGTCAGAGTTCATCTCAAGTTTACTCATGAGTTAGCTCAGCCCAAGCAACAGGTTTATTCTATGACTTGAAGACTTAGTTTATTTTCCAATGAAGTTGTTTAAGTTGGATAAGACTGACTTAAAACATCAACAACAATAACATTGAAAAATAAACTTGATAAAAGTACTAAAGACAGGAGACAATTAAGCCAAAAAGAAATTTTCATTAATGGAGAAGTGGAGTACAAATTGATGTCTGCTCAAACTAAAGATAAACAAAAAAGAATCCTAAGCCTAGTCATCTCGATCTTCATCCCTCAAGTCTGCTCAATCCACAAATTTCTGGAATTGTTCTTCGAAGTCTTGAGCAGCAAGAGTGTTGTACAGCTCAGCTAGGCGGGTATCCTCCTTGTTCAGATCTGGATAAACAGTTGAGCAGACATCGATGGCTCTTCTCTGGCCGACCTCCATAGCTGAGCTTTGCAGAAGAATCATATTTTCTTCAAAGAACTTAGACTTTTTGAAGTCCATGATTGTCTTGATCTCAGCCTCGGTCAATTGATGCCGCAATAAGCCAATCATCTCTACATCAGCCTGGCTCTTCTGTGTCATCTCAGCCAGTTGTTTCTTCAAATACTCAATCTCATTTAAAGATTGAGTGGAGGCCAACTCCAGATCAGCCACCTTGTTCTCCAACTCATCTACCTTAGAGTTGGAGGTGGCCAGCCTCAACTCGCTTCTTCGGCCCTTTGCTGGAATTGAGTGTTCCCAGCTCGCAGGTCGGTGATCTCTTGGGTCAGCTCAGCTCTCTTTTGCTCAGCTTCTTCAAGCTGCTTATTCTTGTTCTCGAGCTCCCCAAGAAATTCTTTACTACGAGTCAGGATCTCCAACTCTTGAGCTCGGACCTGCGAAGGAAGCAGAGTTAGATAAAGTTGAGTGATAAAAAGTAAACACAGCACTCAAAGAAAATCTTGCTTACCAAAGCGATGTTGGACTGGAAGGCGTTTGTCAGCTCACCCCAAGCAGTTGCCCTGAACTTCTGATGGTCCAAAGGCAGGACTGCCACCTTATTCAGCTTTTCCGCTATGGCGGGCTCCCAAGCTGAATCTCCTTCTGAAAACCCAATCAGAATTGGGTCATGAACTTCAACCGGCTGAGGCAGGTTCTCAACCGGCTCAGCAGCGATCATCTCCGGGGGCTGAGACGGCCCTGGGTCACGACTGCTGGAGCCTTCACCCCTTTGCCTTTTCCAGGGGCGACGGCTAGAACCTTCACCAGCCTCCGCTGGAACTTCTGAATCAGCAGGAGCCTGAGGCTGGGCCTCGGCCTCAGGCTCATCATCCATTATTACAATGGGCAGAGCTGCAAAGAAATAAAACAGGTCAGAGCCCAAACAAGTGTTAACACTTGGAAAACTTTTGCATATTAAGGAAGAGCTTACCTGGTTCAGGCTCCGCTGGCTCGGGCTCAGCAGGAGCAGCACTGGAAACTGGGGGCAGAGCGGAAGTGGAAGCTCCCCCAGAACTAAGGGTGGCCAACCTCCTTTCCCTCCGAAGTCTCTTCCTGGCTTGGGCCTCAGCCATTAAGTCAGCCCGAGTGGAAGGACCAGCCATTGCACCTGCATCAAAATTCAAACAGTTAGACACTGAAGAAGAGAAAATGGCTGAGAAAGAAAAAACAGCAAAATGCACCTCGGACAATGAGTAACCGATCCGGAGAGAGTCGCAAATATTGGTTACCAACAGCCGAGTGGTCCAGATCGGCTGCTAGCCAGATCTCCGAGTCCACCTTCTGCGAGTCAATGACTATTGGAAGTGCTCGAATTTTGTCTGCGTCATTGCAGTGATCTTGGCCTGGCCTCGTGTTATCAGCTCTGCCAGACTTCCAGATACTTCTGCTCGGCAGCTCGGACCTCTTGACATAAAAGAATTTCTCCTTCCACCTCTTATTGGAAGAAGGAATATTAATGGCAAAAGGAAAGCTGGTGTTAGACGCTCGCTTGCTGAAGTAATACCAGCTCTACGAGGTCCGACACGCAAAAAGGGCTCGAAAAATAGTGGTATTGAAAGGAAGTTCAGCAATTCTTAGAAGAAGAATGTAACAAAGAATGAGTTTGAGGCCATTAGGCTGAATTTGAGGAAGCCTGAGCCCATAAGCCCGCAGAACACGGAGGAGCGGCTCAGGAACAGGAAGGTTGAAGCCAGACTTGAAGTAATCTTCATAGACTGCTTCATAATCCCTAGGGGGATCATAAGCAGTCTGACCCGGTAAGGGAAGAAGAGGGCCAAACCGGTTTCTATCAATTTTATAGTGTTTACAGATCTTATCAAGGTCGGCCTCAGACAAAGTAGAAGAAGTTTCTTGGACAAGAAGAGAGGCCTGACCTCTCTCAATGACTCCAGAGAAGTGAGAGGGGTCCCTCGGGGCCGGGGGATTTACAGACGCCGGAGCAGGGGTAATCCTTACTGGCTCCGACGAAGAATTAATATAGTGAGGGCCCTGCTGGACTGAGCAGAGTCTCCGGTGGACTGGAGCAAACTGCCGATGGGAAGATCATCGGCAGAGGTGGATCTTCCAGACGGCGACGGAGAGCCGATAGCCTCTCCGCTTCCGGCGGCGTAAGAACCACCTTCAGAAGGGTTTTGCGAGTCACGGGAAGAAGAAGACATAATGAAAGATGAAAGAAGAAGACTTATAGAGAATTTGAAGGAAGAAGGAGACTGGACGAAGATGGAACGAAGGCTGAAATAGGCCGGAGTTGCCGGTGTCAGAAGGAATCGCCGGAGAAGAAAGTGAAATACTGGAGTAAGGAAGCAAAAGTAAATAAAGAGAAAAAATGACTAGCAGAACACCTATTTATAAGGCTCCATATCGGCAACCCAAAGGTCATCTCGAAATTAATTAGCCTCGAATCCTGAAACGGCCAGAATCCCAAAAGTTGCGCAAATGATGCCTCGCGCTCCACGCAAACAGTAAATGCGCAGATCGAACCAATCAGAAATGGATGCGGCCAGAACAGAAAATGTACTTAAGAATCGGGTCAATTTCGTCTGATCAGCTAGGCCAAAACTGCCATTAACGCTTCGTACTCTGTGCACCTAATAAGTACGAGCGGCCTAATCAGAAGTTGACACGTCATCAAAGAAAGGATGACATGGGAAAAATCTAAACAGATTAGCTTGCCCTCTGAGGTCAGCTCGGCCAAACTAATCTGGAGGGCAAGTGATGAGCCAAAAATACCCCCGTTAGTCAATAACGGTCAACGGTTGGATATAGGCGTAAAAAATGCTAAGTCCCGCGGGTCGGCCCACAGTTTGACCAGCTCATATGCGGACAAACGGCTACAATGCCATCTCGGCCTAAAGGCCTCATCCTGATCTAAAGGCCATCTCGGCCTAAAGGCCACATCTTGGCCTCCATCTTCATCTCGGCCAAAAAGTAGCTCGGCCACAGTTCCGTTTTACTCGATGATCTTGGACCACATTTATGACGTCAGCAGCGAACATCATGAAAGGCACACCTACGCTCTTTGAAGTCGGCCACCTACATCTCGGCAGGCCGACCCCATATCTAAATTCATCTCGGGCACCTCTGAGTACTTCTAGAGGACTTGACCTCGGTTCCAGGAGTTTACCCTAGGTAAGTCTGCCAGGTGAAACTCCCAGTCAGGTGTCCTAAACTAGCTTACTCAGCTCAGTACCGAGCCACGTGGCGAGTATGCAAGAGCAGGAGTCATCCTTATGATCTCCTTGCCTGTCACGATTTCCGCGCTCTGCCCATGTATTGGCCCAAGCCGCCATATAAAAGGCAGAGAAGCAGGAGATAGAAGGACAAGTAACATTTCACAACTTACTACAGTGAATCATCTTCCTGACGTGTGAAATCACAGGTTTACCAGAAAACCTTTACTTAAAATACTTTCATCAGTTTATAAACCTCTCCAAAAATGGCCTCAACTGACTTGACCGTCGGAGGGTATTACCCGGGGCCATAGATCCCGGGTCCTCTGATCTCGTTCTTTTATGCAGGTCGGCCAACTGCCAACTACAGACAACTGACGGAGAATTAACGGCATAACCCAACCCATCACATTTAATACTTGGTGATAAATCTGACATCATCAAACTTATTTCCGTTAATCAATTGATCCATGTTCTACGAGCTGACTTTTTGGTTTCCCAAATTATTCTTTACCGATTTCAAATTCTTTGAGGGACATTTGAATATCTTTTTTAGCAGTTCATATTTTCTACCATAATACCATTATTTAAAATCTTTTCATTTTATTTCGCCCATGGCGAACAATGACCAATGCACCATAATTTATCAAGAAAAGATGGCGTCGGCATACAATTTTTTTTTGATGAAATGAAAATTTTTATTACCTGAATATCAAAACATCAAAGAGATGTATCCTATACAATAGTCCTATTTGTAGGTTGATATGTCATCCTACATGCACTATTCGGTAATGTAAGCTATTTTAAACAGTAGAAGCAACGTTCATGTCTAAAATGTGGAGGAAGAGCTTATACATTACTCTGTACACATGAGTCCGTTATGTACACATCCCTTGATACAAATTTTGTGCCTTCAAAAATGTATCAATTCCGCGTCTGCCATATGTGGTACATCGTAGCAGCCAAGGCAATCTTTGTTGTCTTGGCTTTGAGTGTCTTTCTTTTAACTTCACGTGAGCTCTAAGTCAGCAATCTATGGATGGAACTAAGTCTCCCTAGAAGACCAAGCCAGGCCGAGGCGGATAGTGAAACCTGTCTGGTGGCCGAGTGGCCGAGTAGGAGGAGAAAAGATGTTTAAATGTCTCTTATCCTCTTCCAGAACAAGAGGATGGTAGCTTAATTCACAAGGTTTGGGAGCTAGGAATTGAATCACACATTGAAAATAGAAACTTGCAGACATCATGGCTTAGTTAAATACAAAACATATTGAAATTAAACATCTTAGGGCAACACTCACCCATGTGAGCTAAGAAGCTCTTAAAACAGTGGACGACGGCCAATGGGTACAAAAACTTTGATACTATATTTACAGAGAAAGGAAAAGTGTAAACTAAACAATAATAGCGCCGGCAGTTTTCTATAATGAAAATTGCGTCAAGCTGTTTCATATCTTAAAATTGTTGTGAAAGAGGTACAATACGGCTGGTCTTGAAATCTCCTGTCTTAGGCGATGGATTAATAAACTAACCCATCCACCACTATTGGTAACCCGGTTTCAAAACAGTTTGATCACCATTCTGTAACCTTGACTTTTTGGCTTTTTTATAACTCTTTCACCCATTTAAGTTCTTTAAGAGACACTCAAACATCTTTTTAAATCATTTTATTTTTGTTAGCGTAATACATAACCTACCATAATTCAAAATCCCTTCATTTTGTTCTGCCACGGAAAACAATGAAGACTACCCAGAATAAGATGACAAGTTTAACTTTTTTAAGGAGAATGCTAAATGCTGTTTCTAAGAAAAGGGGCGCACTAGAAATTAGAATATTGACTAATTTCATAGTTATAAATAGATACAAAATAGAAGATGGAGAACGAAGCCATATGGTCGTGTTCCCCGGAGGCTTTTGATATCCATATTTCACTACCTCTTCGGAGCTAAGACTGTATATTTGCAATGGCTCGCGTTTCCACCAAGGAAGCCAATCAGGTACCTCATTCTCTATTTTTCTGTCTTTTCTTTTTCTTTTTCCTCCTCCAATTTGTTTTTCTCCTTCATCTTTAACTTTTTATTTTATCTGGAATCCTACTTTCATAGTGTCACAAGGCAACTGCAAATTCTAGATTGACGTAAAAGTATTACTAGTAATCTTCTTAGTTGATTTTTTTTATTAATCTGAAAAGGATATACAAAAGCGTAGCACACAAAATATATCCGTATGTTCCTATTCATTGACATTACCTTGGCATCTCCTTTTCATTCTAGCAAACTAAGAACCACAAAGGGACAAGAACCCATGATTCTCAAACCCAATCTCAGCTCATAGGTATAACTATTGTTCAAAGTGGTAGTTAATACATGACATTTGCATCAGATTCTGTTTGAGGAATGCGAAGGTGTGAGGAAGATAATTTTGAACAGACCTCAGCAGTTGAACGTCCTTAATCATGAAATGGTAAGAAGTCTTACAGCTGCCTTTTCTTTTGTTAGACGATACTCTAATTTGTTAATTGGATTCATGGTATGAGATTTTCAGTTGTCCCAAATAAACAGAGCGGTGAGAAATCACGAAAGGAATCCGCTGGTCAAGCTTATTATTATAAAGGTAAATATATCCATCAACCAAAGTTTATAGTATTGTTTGATCTGGTGGGTGATTGGTATGATAGTTTGAAGGACCTTAAATTGATAAATATCTAAAAAATTGAAAGAAGAATAGAAGAACACAAAGCTTTGCTCAATACACAATGCTTCTATTTTGGAGTCTTAGAATTGTTTCTTTGAGATGCATTACGATGTTGAAGAAACTAACCTATTTATAGGCAAAAACTACACATGTTTATATGTAAAAGCTATGTTAACAAAATATACAAAGTTGGTAAAAGGTATGTGAACAAAATAAGTAAAGTTGAAATTGATACCTACCATTTGAAAAATAAAAATCATGTTCACACATTGTTGTCTAACATATGTTCTCATTTGATTTAATTCTACATTGCCTCCCTTAAATCAAAATCTTCAAACTTGACCATCCCAAGCATTTTTTTAGGTTGAAAAATGACTACGTCTTTAATGGCTTTGTAAAAATATCCACAACTTGTCCTTCAGTTAGACAATAATCAATGGCAATATCTTTCTTTACGAATTAAGTCACGAATGAAGTAAAACTTGATATCGATGTGTTTTCTTCGTCTATGAAATACTGGATTCTTTGATAAATAAATTGCTGATTTGTTATCGCAATAAATATTTGTTGGTTCATCTTGTTCATGATGTAGAAAACAGCTATATATTCTGCTTTAACTGTAGATAAAGCCACGATTTGTTGTTTCTTTGAAGACCATGAGAACAACCTGGATCTCAAGAAAAATGCATAACCTGATGTGCTTTTTTTTTATGGTGTTACCAGCCAAATCACTGTCTGTTTACCCCAGAAAAAATAATTACTAGCACAAGAATATAATATACCATGAGTTTTTGTACCTTTGACATATCTCAAAATCCCTTTAGCTGATTGTAAGTGTGATTGACGCGTTAACTCATAAAACGACTGATAAGTCCAACACCATATGTTATATCTGGCCTAGTCGCAGTCAAATATCTCAAGTTTCCAACCACCCTTTGGAAGTGTGTAGGATCAACTAGCTCGCCGGTAGCATCTTTTGTTAACTTCAACTTTTCTTCAACCGGTGTTAAGATGAGTTTTGTAAATTTCATCTTAAACTTTTTCAGAATAGCACCAACATATTTCTTCTGTGAAATGAGTATTCCACTGTCCATTTGATAAACTTGCAAACCAAGAAGTAAGACATTAGACCAAGATCCGTCATTTTAAAAATGAATATCATAGTCTCCCTGAATTCAGAAATCATTTTAGCGTTGTTACCAGTAAAAATAAGGTCATCAACATATAAATATACGATAATAATATCTCCTCGATCAGAATATTTCACATATAAAGTATGTTCATATGGATATCTTTGAAAACCATGTTTGATGAAATAAGAATCGATACAAGTATACCATGTTCGTGAAGCTTTCTTGAGCACGTACATGCTCTTTTCAACCGGTAGACCTTACTTTCTTGTCCTTTGACAATATATCCATCTGGTTGATCAACATAAACTTCTTCTTCCAAAACTCCATTTAAGAAAGCAGATGTAACATCCATTTGGTAAATCTTCCATGCACTTTGTGTGGCAATAGAAATAACCACAGGAACTATGTCGAGCCCAGCAATAGGACAAAGGCCTCAAATAATCAATACCTACCTTCTGTTTGTATCCTTTTACAACAGATCTTCCTTTAAAGCGATCAATCTCTCCATTTGCTTTGTATTTTGTCTTGTACACCTATTTGACTTCAATGGGTTTTTCCTTCATGGAAGACTAGTCAATTTCCATGTATTTTTTTCTCAATAGCATGAAGCTCTTGATCCATGGCATAAATCCAATTATTATTTCTGAAAGCTTCTTCGAATGTCATTGGATCACAATCTGTGAATAAAGCAAAATTCACAACTTCTTCATCAGATAATTCATTGTCATTACCAATTTCATAATCTTGTAATCGGGTTGGTAATCGCCTCTCTCATTGCAGGCGACTCGATATCGATTTAGACATAATATCCTCTCTTGGTGGTTTTGGTTCTTGTATACGAGAATCAATGACGGGCAAGAATGAGGAATTTTCTATTTTCTCAGGCTCTTTTCCTAGCCAATCTCAAGCCTCCATCTCTTCAACAATGACATCTCGGCTGATAAAAACTTTTCTGGTAACAAGATTATAAAGTTTATGTCATTCTGTTCATGAGAATATAAAATAAAAACACATTTTTCAGATTTTTCATTAACTTCTTCCTTAAAACATCTGGAACATGAGTATAAGCAATACAACCAAATACCTTCAAATGATCAATATTTGGTTTCTGACCTGTCCATACCTCGTAAGGAGGTTTTTCTTCTGCAATACTCCTTGTAGGACATCTTTTCAAGACATAGAAAGCACAAGCAACGGCCTCGGCCTAAAAAGATTTTGGTAAATTCTTTGAATGCATCATTGATCTTACCATGTCCATGATCGTCCTTTTTTCCTTTTTGACATCTCGTTTTGCTGAGGTGTATATCTTGATGTCGTTTGATGTTGATGGCATTTATCTTCAGATAATCATCACACATAGTATACTTAGTTCCTCTGTCTGTTCTAAAAGTTTTGATCACAAAACCACTTTGTTTTTTAATGTACATTTTGAAACTTTTGAACGTATCACATGCGTCAGATTTTTTTTAAGAAAATACACCCAAGTTTTTCACCTAAAATCATCAATAAAAGTTATAAAATACTTACAACTACCATTTTTAGGTACTTCTGCGTAGCACAAGTCTGAATAGATCAACTCTAGTTGTGTACTCGCCCTCCAGGCCTTATTCTTCGGAAATGGAAATCTGTGTTGCTTTTCCACTGTACATGACTCACAAACTTTCCATGGAAAATCAATATTTTCCAATCCTAAAACAGTTTATTTCTTATAAGGAACTTCAAGCTTTTGAAATTCAATTGTCCAAATCTTAGATGACATAGCCATGTATCATCATATGTCATAGAACTAAAGCAAGGGAAACTATCACAGTTGATTGCCAGCAGAAACAAACGACTATTATTCATGTTTACCTTTGCAATTAGTCCTCTCCTCGGATCACTTACTGTACAAACTCCATGATCAAAGACTATGTTATAGCCTTTCAGAGATAACTGTCCAATGCTTAGTAAATTGTGATGTAAACTTGGTATATAGAATACATCAGAGATAAAGTTAGTTAGAGAAACCAACTTTCAAAGTAATGGCAATTCTCCATTTACCAAGAACAGGTACCTCAAAATTACTTCGAAATTTCACAGAAGTATCTCAGTAAACACTTTATCTCCACACATATAATTGCTGCCATTCATTTTTCTTTTAATTTCAACACTTGAATCAACCAAAAACAAAGTCTCGATACTCGTGTTGCCATTTTCAGTCACTTTCGCATGCGTTTTTGGACTATTTTTATACCAACAATGACTTTGAACATGCCCAAACCTTTTGCAATTAAAGCATTGCATTTTAGATTTATTCTTTTGCAAATCATTATTTTGATTATCTTTATCAAAAACACAAGTATTTCGCTGGTAATTAAAATTACATCTACCACGACCTCTTCTTTGGCCACGTCCTCTTCCTTGAAAATTTTGACCGCACTGACTAGATTCAACATGACTTGCAGACAACCTAATTCTTTTGAAATAATTGTCTGAACTTGTAATGCTTCCTCTAAAATACCAACTGACTGCTGATCTAGTGAGATTTCAGAAGATAGTAACTCACCTTCCAATTGATCAATAGTCATTTCGTCAAGATCCTTGGTAACTTCAATGTCTATTTTTTTTATATGTGAAACCTTTGAGTCAAAGATCTGAGAATTTTCTGGACAAGTTAGGCTTCGATGATGACTTCACCGTTGGCGTTTATTTTTCCACTAATATCTCGTACATTGGATATGAAATCTGCAACAGCCTCATTTCTTTTCATTTGAGCTATTTCAAACTGCCTCTGAAATTCTTGTAAGTGAACTTTTTTAATGTCAATGCTTCATCTATTGATATTCACAAGAATTCTCCAAGCCTCTTTTGCAAATTTGGTATTCATAAATTTGTTTAAGACAGATAACTCGACTCGGTTGTTAAGATAGAGTCGAGCTAAATGATATTGCCTCCTCTTTATCTCCAAAGCTTTGTCCTCCTCGTCGCCTAATTTTTGCTCGCATCAGGAATGTCAAGTCCATTTTCTATGACATCCCATATGCCAAGAACTTTAGAAAAATCCCCTATAAGTATAATCCATTGATCAAAGTTTTTTTTACCATCAAAGATAAAACAGGACAAGGTTGGATAACTCTCTCTCCTTCCATCTGAAAAAATGAAGTAAACTGATTTGGCAATACCCAAAAAGGTCACAGTAACCTCCCAGATAATATTACTATTCCACATAAAATCTCAGGTTTAGCCGGAGGGGTCACACACGGTCCCACTTAAAACCCGACTTCCTTAGACATAAGTTACGTGCACAGTGTATTTTGTCACAATTCACCATAAACTTGCTCTGATACCATTTTCAAGAAACTTGAATTGATAAGTATCTAAGAAATTGAAACAAGAAAGAATAGAAGAACACAAAGCTTTGCTCAATACACAATTCTCTTGTTTTGGAGTCTTAGAATTGTTTTTTGAAGGTTTGTCACAATGTTGAAGAAACTAGCCTATTTATAGGCAAATACTGCACATGTTTATATGTAAAAGCGATGTGAACAAAATATGCAAAGTTAGTAAAAGCCATGTGAACAAAATAAGCAAAGTTGAAATTGTTACCTACCATTTGAAAAATGAAAATCATGTTCATAAATTGTTAACTAATATGTGTTTCCATTTGATTTAATTCTACATATTTGATCTGGAAATTAGTTGTTACACTTTCAACCCATTAACATGGAAAAATACCGAATATTAATGGTTGAAAGAGCAAGCTAATGGCAAATCATGCGTCTGAAATCTTTAGTTTCAAAACCATTTCAAATTTATTTAATCTTTTTTCTTTTTTTCTTTTCGCAAAGTCCTACTTTGGGTCCAAAACTTTAGAATATGTTTCAAAATCACGCCAATAACTTTTTGTGTCCCATTACACGTAGAAGTTTTCCAGTTTCTAACCTTTTTGCTCCAAGTAAATTAAAATATAACGTCAAAATGAATTAGCGTTTCTCCCTTGAAGTGATTGGAAAAGTTAAAAAGTACGCAAGTTTTGAATGCAAGTTGGGACGCAGAAAAAAGTGTGCAATTTTAAGATAAGGAAAAGATATTTGGCCAAAGGGGGGATTCTCTAATTTCTAAATCATCTACAATCTTAAAAAAGAAAAAATAAATTAACGTCAAATCACTCTGTAGTCCAACAGACATGGAGTGTGTATATATACATAGGGTATTTCTATTGAAACTTGAGTTTACATAAGGTGAAGTACATATCAACTCAAAATCTTAAATCAATAAATAGTGATACCTCATACTCATATAACTCATGTATTTTTCTCAAAGCGGCCAATGTGTGGCAATAGTCTCAACACCCGCCCTCACGTTGCAACGTAGCTTGAAATACATACGTGCCTTAGAACCCGTCCTCAATCATAAACTACAGGTCAGACATGTACAGATGGACTTGCGTGAGGGGCGACAATAAATGGTCAACCATGGGTCAGGCAAGGTGTGAGTCTACATATTAAAGTGGGTCTAGTACCATGTTGAAACTTAGGCTTACATACGAAG
>AP025044.1:8308794-8339251 GCA_036186865.1 Eustoma russellianum | reverse complement strand
GCCATCACGCAATGTGAGTAATTGAAATAACAAGCAATTGAAACCCATGTTCGTTCCGTAGGGCAATGAAAAGACATTTTGGTGCTCCTGAGTTTTTCATTTTCTTCTTTTGTTTTCCTTGACACAGGTGCTACTCTGTCTTTACCATACCTTTGTTTCTACAACAAAAAATAATAATACTAAAAAGTCAGAAAAAAAAAAACTTAAAGCATGTTTATTAACTCAATTCAATAATTGTTGCGATAATATTAATTGACAGTTATACTGGATAAATTTAGTAGCATTTTTTCAACCACTTAATAATTTATACGCATGAATATTTTTTTCTTTCGAATTTTAGAAGTTAGAGTAAAATTATATATGCTTGAACACTGAGTATTTCTCATGATGATTACATAACAGCTTAGAATCAATTTGGGTTTATAATATAGCTGGATGTGATATTTCTCATGATGTTTACATAATAGTTAGTATCTATTGTGAGATCAGTCTCTCCAGTTATATTTGGAAGTTGGTGTCATCCTGAAATAGTTAGAGCGCAGGTTTTATCTCTGAGTAAGAGTTAAATTCTGTGTGATCCGCTAGTCTAGTCTGAATTAGTCTCAACAAAAATGATGGAAACATCAAGGACATAGGGGTTTAAAAAACAAAAAAAGATATGACCATCCATACACTTCTTCAATACGTAAATAATTGCAAACTTGCACATAGGGCATAACTCAATTGTTACTCGGATTGGATTTGCCACCAATAGGTTCAGCGTTCGATTCCAGAGACATACATAGTGTGGGTGTTTCGCTGCTGCTAGACTGAATGCCTAGTTTACAGAAGGACATCTTGTGTGGGTCCTTTCAAAAAGTCCTCACCAACTCAGAAGGTTGTTGAGCGCCTAATTTGCATCATCCACAATACTCTTTGAGGTTGGAGTAATGGGAGACTCAAAGCCAGGATTTGGACTTTGTCACCAAATAATTGCAAACTTAAACCCTCTTAAAGAAAAGACACATTACAAATAGCTCATAGCACGTGCATCGTTGGACAACAGTAGTTGCTCGTTCCGTATTTTTTCATGTTTCAAAATCGTGGAGCTTATCATAGTACTAAAATGATTATTGATCATACATTCTTTCACAGGCCATTGGAGCTATGGTGCAAGCTTTCTAGAAAAACAAACGATCCTAGACTACTCCCTCGGAACCTTAAACAAGCCTGCGGTACGATGTTATGTTTGTGAAAATAATATATGATGTTTTTGGGTATCTTCCTTTATGGCTTTTCCTTAAAATGTTGCGATAAAATCGCAAATTTTATGATCATTCAGAAGTAAGTGGTAGACATATTAAAATTTTGTTTAATATAGAAGAAAAGTACATCAAAGATGGTCCAATTGTTTTAAACACATCCACCCTCTCATGTGGAAATATCTTTCCTTGTCCTATTATCTCCTTTAGCTATTAACATGACTAGAGCCTACTTTTAAAAAAATAATAAGACTATTGATGTTTTTATTTGATACAGTGTATGAACCAGTCATGGATGTTCCCACCTAAAAAACGACAAAGGAGTCTTCCATTTTTCTGAGTCAAGCCATGCTTTATGGCTTTTCTATCATTTTTAGCTCATTATCAATCCGCACTTTTCAGATGGCAATTCTAAATGGACTTGTGATGGGAGCAGGAGCTGGTCTGTCTATCCATCTACCCTTTCGAATTGTGACAGAGAAAACAGTACGACTTCTTCTCCTTTATTGGAATATATTTGTAACAATTATTAGTTATGGATAATCTTAGTAGTTGTTGTGTATAGAGTTGAGTTGTTGTAAAGGATAGAAGGTAGGCTTGGTTATAGTGGTTAGGATATCCCAGATTCCAGGGATTCCAGTTTTGGTATTTTACTTATACGCAGTCTGTACGTTGTATACACTTGAGAAATATTAAACAAAACATTTCTTCATGGTATCAGAGCCCTAGGTCTAATCAAATTGCTAATCGTTCATCGTCGTCATCGTCGATTGTTTATTCCAGTGGCTTTGCGTTTGTATTCAGCAAAGCACCTTCATTTTATATTTGTTATTTTCGCATCGAAGTTTTGTGCGAAATTTATTTTCACTATGGCAGTACAATCAATCGATACTGCTGACCCCAAGTCTCCTTACTATCTGCATCTCTCTGACCATCCTGGTCTTCTTTTTGTCACTCAGCCGTTAGGCGAAAATGGTGAAAACTACTTCGTCTGGAGGAAAGCATTCGTTAATGCTTTATGCTCCAAGAACAAAGCAGGGTTTGTTGACGGGACTATTAAACGTCCTGAAGTTACGTCTGACAATTATGCAATTTGGCAACAATGCAATGCCTTAGTCTTGGCTTGGTTGTCTAACTCATTGGTGAAAGAACTCCAAGGCACGGCCGCACATGCTGATTCGGCTCGTGAGGTATGGGTTGATCTTGAAGACCGTTTCACGCAAGGAATGGATGCTCGCGTATACGAGCTACGCCGCGCGATTGCTTCTCTTCGCCAGGAGCGTAGCCCAATTTCGGTATACTATGGCCGCCTTAAGTCACTTTGGGGAGAATTGCAGTCGTTCGAGGAGATTCCCGTTTGCAGTTGCGGTTTGTGCACGTGTGGTTTATACAAATCGTTGGAAACTGTTCGCGAAAAGGGGATGATCTTTGATTTTCTTATGGGTCTCAATGAGACTTTCAATACGGTACGTTCGCATGTTTTGAGCATTGACCCTTTACCTTCACTTGGGCGTGTATATGCGATTGTAGCGCAGGAAGAAAAACAGCGGGCTGTCGCCCAAACCCGTTTGCCGCAATTTAAGGCAGCCGCATTGGCGGCATGGAGTCCTACCACCGACGGCCGGACGGCGAAATCCAAGGGCAGAAGTGAGCGTCCCAAGTGCGAGCATTGTGGAAAGGTGGGTCACCGTCATGACAATTGTTTTGATCTCATCGGGTATCCTGCAGATTGGACAGTGAGTCGCAATCGTTCCGGAAAGGGGGCTGCTGGATCTGGACAGCCGTCACCAGCCTTGGCTAGACAGCCGTCCCCAGCTTTGGCTAGGCCGAAGCATACGGCCTCACAGACAGAGGCTGGGGCCTCTTGCTTTTGCAGGACTCACCCTTGCTCAGCAGCAGCAACTGGCTCAATTTGTTGAGCACTTGAATGGAGGTAATTTTGGGTCCACTGTTCCGGCGGCTAGCCAGACTGCCACGGGTATTGCGTCTTTTGACTCATCTTTGTCGTCTCGTTGGCTTTTTGATAGTGGTGCTAATGCTAATATTGTTAATGATTTATCTTTGTTTTCTACTATCATTACTGATAAAGTGGCAGCTACCGTGCAAATTCCTAATGGTACTCATGTTCCGGTGCGTGCTATAGGCACTATTCGTTTTTCGGAATCTTTGGTTCTTCATGATGTCTTGGGCATTCCAGAGTTTGCTTTTAATCTCATTTCTGTGAGTCGTTTGGTGAAGGATTTAAATTGCGTACTGACATTTGGACCCACTTTCTGTGTTCTACAGGAGATGCCGTCGAAGAAGCTGATTGATTGGAGTGGGTAGGCAGCATGATGGTCTCTACAGTCTTGTTTTCCGTCCTGTTGCTACTACTCTTGCTGCAATAAAAGATGACGAGTTCATTTGGCATCGTCGCATGGGTCATCTTCCTCTTTCCAAATTTCGTTTTTTACCTTCTGTTGTTGTTTCCCCTAAAGATGTCTTTTGTGATGCTTGTAGTCAAGCTAAACAAGCACGTTTATCGTTTTCGCTTCGTACTAGTACCACTTCGCACCCTTTTGATCTTATTCATTGTGATATTTGGGGGCCTTATAAAACACTTAGCTTTTCTGGCGCACGCTATTTTTGGACTATTGTCGATGATTACAGTCGTACTACTTGGGTATATTTGATGGGGTCGAAATCTGAAGTTAGTCGTCATTTGTTACATTTTTTCTCTTGGGTTCGAACACAGTTTGACCGGCCTATCAAGCGTGTGCGTAGTGATAATGGGTTAGAGTTCACTAGTACCACCATTCTTTCATATTATGCGCATCAGGGGATAGATTCACAAACGTCGTGCGTTTACACACCATAGAAAAATGGTGTTGTTGAGCGTAAACATCGTCATATTTTGGAAGTCGCTCGTGCTCTTCGTTTTCATGCTTGTTTGCCTGTCATGTTTTGGGGGGAATGTGTCTTAACTGCTGTTTATCTTATAAATCGCATGCCCACTGCTGTTCTTAACAATAAAACCCCCTATGAGGTATTAATGGGACGTTTACCCACTTATCAACATCTTCGAGTTTTTGGGTGTCTCTGTTATGGTTATGTTCATGGTTCTAATGACAAGTTTGCTTCGCGTTCGACTCCTGGCATTTTTCTTGGTTATCCCCACTCCCAAAAGGGTTACAAAATTTTTGATTTAGCGAGTCATAAACTTTATGTTAGTCGGGATGTCTCTTTCTATGAAACCTTGTTCCCATTTGGTTCAGTTCCACCCGCTGGTACCCCTTTGCATCCAGCTTCCCCTTCGGTTTCTGGCTGGGATGTCACGACCCAGCCTTCCAACATGTCTACGCAGCCTGTGTCTTCAGCCGACCCCCATCATTCTTCGGCTGAACCTTTTATCCCGTCGGCTGACCAGCCTGCTTCACCCGTTCCTTCTACACCGCCAGCGTCCCCTCCAGTTGTTTCGGCTGAGGTCATGCCTGCCTCAGCCGCCCTTTTGCAGCCCACACGCTTGCTCCGGCATCGTCAACTGCCGCGGCATCTTGCAGACTTTGATGTTAATCTGCCCTCTTCTCTTGTACCATCCGCTGTGCCACCTGCTCCTACGGCCAATTCCACGGTATATCCTTTATCTCGTTATATTTCTTATGCGCGGCTGTCACCTTCATATCATTGTTATGTTGCGGCTATTACTAATGGCGATGAGCCCGTTTCTTTTAGACAGGCGGTTAAGCATGCTCATTGGCGTGATGCTATGCAGCGTGAAATTTCTGCTCTTGAGGCTAATCAGACTTGGACTGTTGTGCCTTTACCACCTGATAAGCACACTATTGATTCTAAATGGGTTTATAAGATCAAGTATAATCCTGATGGTACTATTGAGCGTTACAAGGCTCGTTTAGTTGCTCGTGGTTATACCCAGATTGAGGGTGTGGATTTTCACGAGACTTTTGCTCCCGTGGCTAAGTTAGTTACTGTTCAGTGTTTACTTGCTATTGCTGTGGTGCTTCGTTGGCATATCCATCAGTTGGATGTCAACAATGCTTTCTTACATGGGGATCTTACTGAGGATGTTTATATGCGTATTCCACCTGGTTTTTCCCGTGAGGGGGAGCGCAATGTGTTTAAGCTCCGCAAGTCATTATATGGTTTGCGTCAAGCATCTCGTAATTGGTATGCTAAGTTTACATCCGCTCTTATTGCTATTGGCTATGTACAGTCTAATGCTGATCCTTCATTGTTTGTGCTGTCCACCGAGTCCTCTTTTGTGGCAGTTTTTGTTATAACCGGATATTTTTTTTTAAAAAAAAAGATAAATAAGAAATAATAGAAGATATCTAAATTCACAAATCTTATCCCTCCCCTTAAATTAACCCTTATCTTTCCCTCAAATCTCTCCCTCTCATATTAAACTCTCATTAACGCTAATCTCTCCCCCTCACTCTCTCAAATTTCGACAGCCACCTCTTCCCCCCTCTCCTCTCTCAATTTTCGGCTAAGGAGGAAAAGGGAAGGAAACGAAAGATCCTTGATCCAAGATTCAAGAGAAGGGAGATCAAACGCTCGTAGATCATCACACCTTCCTATATCAACTCTTGCTAGGATCGAGGTAGGTGCATATTGACTTTCCCTCAAAACGGTATGAAGGCTTGCATAGGCAAAAGGGTATTTTTATGCGTTGTAGTTGTCGTTAGTCGTTGATTTTATTTGGATCATGTGCAACGTGGATAATTCCGTTATATGTTTCTTGATTCAACGTGATCGTGTTGTTGTATGGTTCGTTGTTACTTGGGTTTGTAAGGTCTTGATGCGAGTATGGATATGTGGGATGGGGTAAAGGTTGTTTGGGATTGGATGGAGGGATTGCAGAAATTTCAGAAGGGGAGTTCTGAAATTTGGGGACATCGATCGATCGACGTCCAGAGGCTGAGGGATCGATGTGCCTCAGATGGACATCGATCGATCGACGTCCAGAGGGTGAGAGATCGATGTGCCTCAGATGGACATCGATCGATCGACGTCAAGAGGCTGAGGGTTCGATGTGCCTCAGAACCACGTCGATCGATCGACGTCCTATGGCTGAGGGTTCGACGTGTCTCAGAACCACGTCGATCGATCGACGTCAGAGGATGACGTCCAACTGTTCTTTTTCCTTTCTTTTGCATTCATGGCACGTGCATGTGCGTGAGGTTCCCATTGTCTGAGGGTGTGCGCGTGCGGAGGATGCGTAGTGCCTATAGGGCGTGGGGGCCGTGATGATACGCAGCGTCGGTCGGGCGTGGGTGTCATGTGATACGCAGCGTCTATAGGGCGTGGGTGTCGTACGGATACGCAGCGTCTATAGGGCGTGGGTGCCGTACGATACGCAGCGTCTATAGGGCGTGGGTGTCCAGAACGGCAAGTGGTGGCTAGAGACCATGACGCTGGAATTAGGTCCCGGGAGCATGCATTGCATATAGGCCTAGGAGCATATTGCCTGACATGTTTCTAGTTGCGTGTGACACGTTATGTGAGCATGCATCACGTACTTGCGCGTGCATCTTGTGTGGATTTTTATTTCCGTATAAGCCATATCATGTAGTTTATGTTGAGTACGTGGAGTGTCTTACCTTCCGATTGCATGCTATCTGTCCTATGTGGTTACGTGGAGATATCGTTTTGGGTATGTAAGTTTTGTATTGTTTTGAGAGGCACCTACTGGGTGATTACCATCACTCACACCTACTATTCCATATGTAGCCGAGACGGAGTATGATTACATTTTCATTGAGGATGGATCTGACGCCGTGGAATGGGCTGAGTGACTCATAGAGAATGACGCAGCGAGGTTAGAGACGGAGTTCTTATGATGATTTGGGGTGACACAGACATTTTATTCACATGCTTTATTTTGGAAACAGTTTCATGTTCTTTAATTTTAGACATTTGACCTTGATTTGTAAGGCCCGGTCAGCCTAGATTTTCCATCGTTATTTTCTTAAAGATATTCGATTTCGAAATTTGCACATGACTGATCGTTTCCGCAGAAGGAAAGGAAAAGACTTTCCTATGTCAGCACTGACGTGTAGCAGGTTGATGTGACGCCTAGTATTCTCCTGAGTGAGATACGGCGGGTGCACCGTTCCGAGGGTGGAGCTCGGGAGCGGGGCGCTACAGGTGGTATCAGAGCCCAGGCTTCAGATACGCCTTGGGAACGTATAGTTTAGTTAATTAACCCTAGGATAAGTGACGATCTGTTTTCAAATGATATTTTCTTTTTAAAATCGGAATAAAATGAAGTAGACATAAGCTATGACTGGGTTTTGGGTTGGTGAGTGCCGTTAGCAAGCAGACAGGATAGGTTATCCTTTCTTCGACCTCCACTCCTTACTTCTTTTCAATACTCTTAAGTCAACCTTGTCTAACATGCTTTAATCATCTACAGACAATGCCTCCACGACGTGAACCATCAGGGAACGATGGAAATGACAGAGACGAACGTCAGGGGCAAGGGGCGATCCCCCAAAACTTCGCGGATACATTGGCCAATCTGACGGCCTTAATAGCCCATCAGCAGGCGCAGATGGCGCAACAATATACTCAGATGACAGAGCAACATGCACAGATTGCCCAAATACTTCAGCACACTCAGCAACAGCAGCAACAACAACCGCCACCACCACCGCCCGCACCACAGCAGGGTTTGAGGTTCTATTACAGGGAGATGCAAAACTCCCGAATACCGATGTTCCGGGGTACCACTCGGCCTGAGGAAGCCGAGATTTGGCTCAAAAACATAACTGAACAGATAAGACTGATACAAGTACCCGCGGATCTAAAAGTAGAGGTGACTACCCCGTTCATGGAAGGGGAAGCTGAGAGGTGGTGGAACGGAGTGAAACGCAAATTGACTCCACCAGTGATTTGGGAGCAATTTGTTGAGGAGTATAAGAAGCACTATATTCCGGGTAGTGCTATCCAGAGAAGGATGGCGGAGTTCCAGCTGCTGACTCAAGGGTCCATGACGGTGGATCAATATTCTGAGAAATTTCATGAACTGGGCCAATATATGTCATGCATAATGGACAAGAAGAGGCCAAAATGCTGAAGTTCCACACAGGCTTGAGCTTTCGCATTCAACAGGCGATTGTTTGCGCAGAGACTACCACATTTGAGGGATTGCTGGAGGTATGTCGACGTGTAGGAGGAATTTGGAAAGGACAGCTGCACTAGAGAGACTGAAGAGGCCCCGTGAGGAGTTGCAGACGGGTAGATCAGGGAGATGGTTGAAAGTACCTCGCCGCCCACAGTCCGGGCAACCATTCCGGCCAGAACGACAGCAAAGTGTAGTGATTCAGACCCCGATGATTGAGGGTCCAGCACCGACTGATGCGCAACCAGTAAGGGCTGCGACACCTATCCCACGGTGTACCCTGTGCGGACGTTTTCATCGGGACCATGTCGGAAGGATCAGAGAGTGTGCTATAACTGCGGGGAAGCAAGGACATATTGCTAAGGAATGCTCAGCGCCGGCACAGGTGAACTCGCAGACACAGGCTCAGCAGGGAGGACGAGGCCAGACCAATGCCCGGGTACACGCGATGACGGATGCCGAAGTCTAGGAGTCGGGCGACGTGGTGACGGGTACATTTATTTAAGTACTTAATATCGTAGTTGGAGTGCATTGTTATATGTTGTTATGGTTATGTGCTAAAACCTGGATATGGTAGGTGTGATTTTAATTAACAAAGTGTCAGCAAATGTTCTATTCGATAGTGGAGCAAGTCACTCGTTTGTGGCAAAGAATTTGCCAAGAATCTGGACATTCTTCCCGAATGGATTGAGACTCCATACCGTATACAGGCCGCGGGTGGCCAAGTACTCGTATCTCATCAACGTTACAATGGATGTGAATTGGATATTAACGGCCTACAGTTTTCTGCGACCCTGATACCGATCCAGATGTTTGATTTCGACATTATTCTTGGAATGGACTTCTTGGCGGAGTATCATGCAAATATTAATTGCCGACGACTCCAAGTCAGCATGAAGCACCTGAACTGGGCGAAACTATTTCTAGGGAATCCTAAATTAAGAAGGCACCCCAAAGCTTTATTTGACTGCGGCTCAGGAGTTTCGAGCACTAAGAAAGGAAGAGAAGGATTCTGTTTACAATGGGTGCTGAACAAGAGGTTCCAGATCGACCAAATCCCTGTGGTAAATGAATTTACGGACGTCTTTCCCGAGGAGTTACCAGGACTACCACCGGAAAGAGAGGTGGAGTTCGAGATTAATCTCATACCTGGTGCTGAACCCATATCCAGGGCACCATACCGTATGGCCCCAGCAGAACTCAAGGAGTTGAAGGAGCAGTTGCAAGAACTGTTGGATCGTAAGTTTATTCGACCCAGTGTGTCACCCTGGGGTGCTCCAGTCCTGTTTGTGAAAAAGAAGGATGGAAGCATGAGATTATGTATAGATTACCGGGAGCATAACAAGATCACTATCAAGAACAAGTATCCCTTACCCCGAATCGAGGATCTCTTTGATCAACTGCGGGGGGCTAGAGTATTTTCCAAGATCGACTTGCGATCCGGTTATCACCAGTTAAGGATCAAATCTGGGGATACGGCCAAGACCGCTTTCAGAACACGCTATGGCCATTACGAATTCCTGGTTATGCCTTTTGGATTAACCAATGCCCCGGCTGCCTTTATGGATCTAATGAACACAGTATTTCGGAAACAACTGGATAAGTATGTCGTAGTGTTCATTGACGATATTCTGATATCCTCCCCCGACGAAGAGACTCACGCTGAACACTTGAGGGAGGCTTTAGAGACACTTCGGAGAAGCAAATTATATGCCAAGTTCAGCAAATGTGAGTTCTGGTTGAAGAGTGTAGCCTTTGGGTCATGTGATCTGAAGAAGGAATTTCTGTGGATCCAAAGAAGGTAGAGGCGATCACAGAGTGGCCTCGACCCACTAATGTGACCGAGGTAAGAAGTTTTCTCGGTCTGGCTGGATACTATAGGAATTTGTCGAGGGCTTCTCATCGATTGCAGTGCCTCTAAGCCGATTGACGCAGAAGAAGTCGAAGTTGAATGGACCACCGAGTGCGAGCAGCTTCGCCGACTAAAAAGGAGACTGACCACAGCCCCTATTCTTGCTCAGCCCTCCGCTTCAGAAGGGTTTGTCATTTACAGTGACGCTTCTAAGAATGGGCTAGGTAATTGTGTATGATTTCAACTGATTTTGTATACAATTAAAGATGTAGTCTAACTCTTATATTTCAGGATGCGTGTTGATGCAAAACGACAAGGTCATTGCGTATGCTTCACGACAGCTAAAACCCTATGAGCAGAACTATCCGACTCATGATCTGGAACTTGCAGCGGTGGTGTTCGCGCTGAAAATCTGGCGCCATTATCTATATGTGGTGAATGCGAGGTGTTCACTGATCACAAAAGCCTTAAGTATCTGTTCATGCAAAAGGAGCTGAACATGCGCCAGAGGAGATGGTTGGAGTTGTTGAAAGATTACGACTTGACCATCAGTTATCACCCAGGGAAGGCCAATCGAGTAGCTGATGCTTTGAGTAGGAAATCAAGCCGTGCCCGGCAGGCTACTCTAGAAAAGGAAATGGCAGAATTTGATTTGGACCTTGTAGATTCTACCGCAGACATTCTTGCCACGCTAATTATCACTCCAACCTTGGTAGACCAGATCAAGGAAGCTCAGAAGATGATGCAACAATTAGGGAGACGCGAGAAAGAATGTTAACCAGCCAAGTGGACGGATTTCAGGTTCATGATGACGGCAGTATGTGGTACCAAGGAAGATTGTGCGTACCGATATCGAGGACCTTAGGAGGGAGTTGTTGAAGGAGGCACATAATTCGAGACTGTCTATTCACCCTGGTGCTACGAAGATGTACATGATCTGAAGAGACACTATTGGTGGAATGGCATGAAGAGGCACATTGCTGAATTTGTAGAAAGGTGTCTTGTTTGCCACAAGTTAAGGCAGAACACCAAAGACCGGGTGGATTGATGCGACCACTAGAGATACCTGAATGGAAGTGGGAGCATGTGACAATGGACTTCGTGGTGGGACTCCGAAAACAAGAAATGGGAATGATGTAATATGGGTAATCGTGGATCGACTGACTAAGTCCGCTCACTTCTTGCCTATTCCCACCGGACTTACTATGGAAGGCTGGTAACTATGTACATTGATAACATTGTTTGCCTCCATGGAGTGCCAGTCAGCATAGTATCCGACCGTGACTCGAAGTTTACATCTCAGTTCTGGGCAGCGTGCCAGAAGAAGATGGGGACTGAGTTGCGACTGAGTACTGCTTTTCACCCTCAGACCGATGGCCAATCTGAAAGGACCATTCAGACTCTGGAGGATATGTTGAGGGCATGCGCATTAGATTTTAAAGGAAATTGGGACAGCATGCTCAAATTGATAGAGTTCTCCTACAACAACAGCCATCACAGTGCCATAGGTATGGCACCGTTTGAGGCCTTATATGGACGAAAGTGTAGGTCACCTGTGCATTGGGACGAAGTTGGTGAACGTAGGTTGACGGCTCCAAAATAATTGAGCAAACTAAGGAAAAGGTGAAACATTCGTGAACGTCTTAAGACAGCTCAAGATAGAAGCAAAAGTTGGGCCGACACGAGGAGACGACCTTTGAAATTCGAGGAGGGAGAAAAGGTCTATCTTAAAGTGTCACCCATGAAGGGTGTGACACGGTTTGGAGTTAAAGGGAAGTTGAAGCCGCGTTATATTGGACCATATGAAATACTAGAAAGAGTTGGAGATTTGGCATACAAATTGGCACTACCTCCGACTTTGGCTCAAGTGCACAACGTGTTCCACGTCTCGCTGTTAAGGAAGTATGTACCTGACCCGAGTCATGTGCTAGACGCGCAACCTCTTAAGATTAGACCCGATGCGTCTTATGAAGAAGTTCCGGTACGAATTTTGGATCGGAAGGACCAAGAGCTGAGAAGAAGGATTATTCCCTACGTGAAAGTCCAATGGAGCAACCACCGAGAGAATGAAGCGACATGGGAGCTAGAAGAACAAATGCGAGACCGTTACCCCCATCTCTTTGAGTAAGGTACGGCAAGTTTCGGGGACGAAACTTTTGTAAGGGGGGTAGGAGGTGTTATAACCGGATATTTTTTAAAAAAAAAAGATAAATAAGAAATAATAGAAGATATCTAAATTCACAAATCTTATCCCTCCCCTTAAATTAACCCTTATCTTTCCCTCAAATCTCTCCCTCTCATATTAAACTCTCATTAACCCTAATCTCTCCCCCTCACTCTCTCAAATTTCGACAGCCACCTCTTCCCCCCTCTCCTCTCTCAATTTTCAGCTAAGGAGGAAAAGGGAAGGAAACGAAAGATCCTTGATCCAAGATTCAAGAGAAGGGAGATCAAACGCTCGTAGATCATCACACCTTCCTATATCAACTCTTGCTAGGATCGAGGTAGGTGCATATTGACTTTCCCTCAAAACGGTATGAAGGCTTGCATAGGCAAAAGGGTATTTTTATGCGTTGTAGTTGTCGTTAGTCGTTGACTTTATTTGGATCATGTGCAATGTGGATAATTCCGTTATATGTTTCTTGATTCAACGTGATCGTGTTGTTGTATGGTTCGTTGTTACTTGGGTTTGTAAGGTCTTGATGCGAGTATGGATATGTGGGATGGGGGAAAGGTTGTTTGGGATTGGATGGAGGGATTGCAGAAATTTCAGAAGGGGAGTTCTGAAATTTGGGGACATCGATCGATCGACGTCCAGAGGCTGAGGGATCGATGTGCCTCAGATGGACATCGATCGATCGACGTCCAGAGGGTGAGAGATCGATGTGCCTCAGATGGACATCGATCGATCGACGTCAAGAGGCTGAGGGTTCGATGTGCCTCAGAACCACGTCGATCGATCGACGTCCTATGGCTGAGGGTTCGACGTGTCTCAGAACCACGTCGATCGATCGACGTCAGAGGATGACGTCCAACTGTTTTTTCCTTTCTTTTGCATTCATGGCACGTGCATGTGCGTGAGGTTCCCATTGTCTGAGGGTGTGCGCGTGCGGAGGATGCGTAGTGCCTATAGGGCGTGGGGGCCGTGATGATACGCAGCGTCGGTCGGGCGTGGGTGTCATGTGATACGCAGCGTCTATAGGGCGTGGGTGTCGTACGGATACGCAGCGTCTATAGGGCGTGGGGTGCCGTACGATACGCAGCGTCTATAGGGCGTGGGTGTCCAGAACGGCAAGTGGTGGCTAGGACCATGACGCTGGGAATTAGGTCCCCGGGAGCATGCATTGCATATAGGCCTAGGAGCATATTGCCTGACCTGTTTCTAGTTGCGTGTGACCCGTTATGTGACGCATGCATCACGTACTGGGCGTGCATCTGTGTGGATTGTTTATTTCCGTATAAGCACATATCATGTAGTTTATGTTGAGTACGTGGATGTCTTACCTTCCGATTGAATGCTATCTGTACTATGTGGTTTACGTGGAGATATCGTTTTGGGTATGTAAGTTTTTACTGTTTTGAGAGGCACCTACTGGATGATTACCATCACTCACACCTACTATTCCATATGTAGCCGAGACGGAGTATGATTACATTTTCATTGAGGATGGATCTGACGCGGTGGAATGGGCCTGAGTGACTCATAGAGAATGACGCAAGCGAGGTTGGAGACGGAGTTCTTATGATGATTTGGGGTGACACAGACATTTTATTCACATGGCTTTATTTTGGAAACAGTTTCATGTTCTTTAATTTTAGACATTTGACCTTGATTTGTAAGGCCCGGTCAGCCTAGATTTTCCATCGTTATTTTCTTAAAGATATTCGATTTCGAAATTCGCACATGACTGATTGTTTCCGCAGAGGAAGGAAAGAAGACTTTCCTATGTCAGCACTGACGTGTAGCAGGTTGATGTGACGCCTAGTATTCTCCTGAGTGAGATACGGCGGGTGCACCGTTCCGAGGGTGGAGCTCGGGAGCGGGGCGTCTACAGTTTTAATCTATGTTGATGATGTTATAGTGACTGGAGATGATCTTGCGCGTATCACCGCGTTAAAGTCTTATCTCGATCATAAGTTTAAAATCAAGAACTTAGGTCCACTCAAGTATTTTCTTGGTATAGAGGTCGCCCGGTCCTCATCTGGCATAGGTTTTTAAATCAGCGTAAATATGTTCTTGATATTCTTTTGGAGTGTGGCTTACTTGGTTGTCGCCCGGCGAATACCCCGATGGATCAGAAGATTCGTTTCGCTGACTCTGATCCTTTGGTTGATGATTCAGCTTTCTATCGTCGTATTGTTGGCCGTCTTTTATATCCTCACTGTTACGCGTCCTGATATTTGCTATGCTGTTAATACTCTGAGTCAGTTTATGCATGCTCCGCGGAAGTGTCATCTTGATGCTGTTTTTCATTTATTGCGTTATCTTAAAAAGGCTCCCGGGCAGGGTATTTACTTGTCAGCCACGACTCCCCTGCATCTTACCGCATATTGTGATGCGGATTGGGCTGGGTGTCCAATTACTCGTCGTTCCACAACTGGTTATATGGTGTTTCTTGGTTCTGTACTTATTTCTTGGCGTTCTAAAAAGCAGCCTGTTGTTTCTCGTTCGTCTGCTGAGGCTGAGTATCGTGCCATGGCTCATGCCACAAGTGAGATTGTTTGGCTCCGCACTCTTTTGAATGACCTACGCATATCCCTTACTCAGCCTGTTGTCCTACATTGTGATAATCAAGCGGCTTTACATATTGTTGCTAATCCTGTTTTTCATGAACGTACTAAGCATATTGAGATCGACTGTCATTTCGTTCGTCAACACTATGCCGCTGGTCATGTTTTGCCGACCAAAGTTCCCGCTGCTCAACAGTTGGCTGATGGCTTCACTAAACCATTGGGGCCGGATAATTTTTCACGTTTTCTTGGCAAGTTGGGCATGGTTAATATTCATGCGCCAACTTGAGGGGGAGTATTGGAATATATTTGTAACAATTATTAGTTATGGATAATCTTAGTAGTTGTTGTATATAGAGTTGAGTTGTTGTAAAGGATAGAAGGTAGGCTTGGTTATAGTGGTTAGGATATCCCAGATTCCAGGGATTCCAGTTTTGGTATTTTACTTATACGCAGTCTGTACGTTGTATACACTTGAGAAATATTAAACAAAACCTTTCTTCTTCCTTAAGCCTGTTTTTTTTTGTTTATTTAGATAACCTCAAATATCTTTCCATCAAAGTCCAAATTGATAGGCGTCGCTATAAAAAGATGTTGCAAAAATTAGTTTTTCATATTTTTCGTGTCTTGTTTTCAAGAACCATTATGTAAAATTAAATTATAACATATATTTAGTCTTGTGAAACTTCAAACATACATGATCTGATCTTACTAGCATGTTAGAACATGTGTAGGAGAAGAGTTAAAAGATCCCTAAGGGCGCTTTTGAATTTCTTTTTGTAGTTTCTCTTTTTGTTTTTCATAGTGTAGGTCCGTTCGGTTTGTTATCAAGCTGGAGTAGATGAATGTCTGAATTGCCAGTCCAAACCCAAATCAGTGAAGCAAGCCTGTTAAGAAATATGTAGGGGAGAAACAACAAGTAGGATACAACACCTACAAGGATCAACTTCAAGACAACCAACCAAAATGCTTAACCAATTCACCACAATTGATTTACCAAGCAAATATCAATCACACACCAAAACCTCAAGCAAATTATCCAAGATAAAGCTTCAAATAACACAAGAGATTTATACGTGGAAAAACCCCTTCAATGTGAAGGATAAAAAACCACGGGACTTGTAAGGAGTCCACCCTTCTTCTTCTCTTATTATGAAAATTGAGGGTAAAAACACCCAAATCAGTCTACAAGGATGTTACAGCCCCCAGCAACAACAACATACATAAGAGATAACAATTGAAGGAGAACAAAAATGCAGAAATGTCACCAAAATCGCAGCTGACACAAGCAGCGATTAAAAACGATCCAGAGCTCGGATTGAAATTCTGAACGGTCAGAATGTAGCTCTGTGTGTTCTAAAGAAGCTGTCCAAATTTTAGCAAAATCCAACGGTTGGATCTCCGGCGATCGTCAAAATAGCAGAGGCTGCCAAGAAAAAATTGTTCTGCGCGAAAAACTTTCTGTTCTCCCTTTCTCTCTCTCTGTTTTTCTGCCTCAGATGTTCTACAGTTCACTCCTCATTTTTAGCCAGCAAAAAATAGCCTTATAGGGCTTCTAAAAGAAACTCCCAAATGCCCAAACTATTTGGGTCTCACAAAATAAGTGATTGGACTATCACTTACAAAATGTCCAATAAATGGGCTGGACTCAATGCCACAACAATCTCCCCCTCCAGCCCAATTTGGGGAAGACCATACGCAAAGCTCATCAATAGGACATACCTACAAGCTTGGAACAAAATTCAAGCTTGCTTCCAGGAACTACCTTTGTCAACATATCAGCGCCATTCTTGTTGGTGTGAATCTTCTTCAACTTCATTAGTTGCTCTTCAATGACATCACGCAACCAATGATACCTTACATCAATATGCTTTGTGCGGGCATGATGCATGCTATTTTTACTCAAGTCCATAGCACTTTGACTATCACAAACTCCATTTGCTTCAAACCCAACTCTTGAAAGAAACGTTTCAAACCAAAGCATTTCTTTACATGCTTCCACAGCTACTATATACTCTGCCTCGGTTGTAGACAATGCTACACACTTCTGTAGCTTGGATTGCCATGAAATGGCTCCCCCTGCAAATTTGAACAAGTAACCAGAGGTAGACCTTCTGTTATCAACATCACCAGCCATGTCAGCATCTGTAAATCCCTCAAGAATAGGCTCACCACCTCCAAAACACAAACTCAATTTTGAGGTGCCATGCAATATCTCAAGATCCACTTTACAGCTTCCCAGTGAACCTTGCCAGGATTAGCCAAGAATCTGCTAACCAATCCAACATCATGTGCTATATCCGGTCTTGTACACACCATAGCATACATCAATGAACCAACAGCAGAGGAGTAAGGAATATGTGACATACTTTCCTTCTATTTCTCGGTAGTAGGACAACACCGCTTGCTCAACTTGAAATGACCTGCAAGTGGTGTATTAACTGTCTTGGCATTCTTCATATTGAACCTTTCAAGCACCCGTTCAATATACTTATCTTGTGATAACCAAAGCTTACCAGCTTTTCTATCACGAACAATTTCAATGCCAAGAATTTGCTTTGCAGGACCCAAATCTTTCATATCAAAGGACTTTGACAAATCCTCTTTCAACCTGCGAATCATCTCAACATCTTGTCCCACTATCAGCATATCGTCAACATACAAGCAAAGGATAATGAAGTTACCTTCAGAGAACTTTCTAAAATAAACACAAGGATCTGCAGAAGTCCGCTTGTATCCATTAGTACTCATAAAGGAATCAAACTTGCGGTACCATTGCCTTGGTGCCTGCTTAAGTCCATAGAGACTCTTTTTTAACTTACAAACAAAATTCTCCTTACCTTTGACTTCAAATCCTTCCGGCTGCTCCATGTAAATCTCCTCATTCAAATCACCATGTAAGAAAGCAGTTTTTACATCAAGTTGTTCAAGTTCAAGATCCAAACTGGCAGCTAGTCCTAAAATTATACGAATGGAAGTCATCTTCACCACTGGTGCAAAAATCTCATCAAAGTCGATGCCTTTCTTCTGGTGGCATCCCTTCACCACTAGTCTTGCCTTCCGCCTCACTAGCTTGTGGCCATCTTTCTTGTTCTTAAACAACCACTTGTTCTTCAAGACTTTCTTCTCTGTTGGACGCTTCACCAAGTCATAGGTTTCATTCTTCTTCAAAGAATCCATCTCCTCTTGCATAGCCTTAAACCAATGGTCTTTGTCTGGATGTGACAACACATCTTGAAGGCTCTCAGGCTCCCCCTCGTCTGTGATTAGAATATAATCTGAACTGGGATAACGTCTTAAAGGTTGTCGAACTCGGTTTGACTTTCTAAGTGTTTGCTCTTCCACCTGTGGACTGAATTGCTCCCCCTGATTAGAAGACTCTCCATGTTCAACATCTACATCTTCATTTTCAGGTTGTGGTACAACAACTTCTGGTTGTACCTCTTCAATATGGTCATGTTCATGAATGGTGTCATGACCATCCTCAGGAGCATCACCTGTTTGTTGATCACCTGGAACAGAAATAGGAGATATATCAATAGCATCATGCGAGAAATCAGTAGAATAAGTCTTACCAGCACCTAAGAGATGAAAACCCATCTCGTGCTCATAAAAGACAACATCTCTAGTCATCACAACTTTTTGCTTTGCTGGATCATAAAGTCTGTAACCAAACTCTTCATCACCATATCCAACAAACACACAAGGAGAAGTCTTGAAATCAAGCTTCAATCTCTGTTCCTTCGGTACATGCATGAAAGCCTTGCATCCAAACACCCTCAAATGAGAATAAGAGGGATCTTTATCGAACCAAACCCTCTCAGGAATCTCAAACTCTAAATGAACTGATGGTGCTCTATTTATCAAGTACACAGCGGTTCCAACCGCTTCTCCCCAAAACGACTTAGGAAGATTGGACATCCTAAGCATACATCTCACTTTTTCAACAATAGTTCTGTTCATCCTCTCGGCAACACCATTGTGTTGTGGAGTACCAGGTTCTGTTCTTTCATGCCGAATGCCATATCTTGAGCAATATGCTTTAAACTCATTTGAAGTGTACTCACCTCCATTATCAGTTCGGAGACGCTTCAATTTGAAATCTGACTCCCTTTCCACCATGGCATGAAACTTCTGAAAGATACCAAACACCTCGCTTTTGTTCTTCATCATATAAACCCAAGTTCTCCGAGTAACATCATCAATAAAAGTAACAAAGTATTTGTTACCACCAAGTGATTCCACCTCTATGGGACCACACACATCAGAGTAAACCAACTCTAGCTTCACTTTCTTTCTTGTGGATCTCCTCGGAAAAGAAACTCTATGTTGCTTTCCCGCTAAACAATGGTCACAAGGGTCAAGAGAGATGGTAACATCAAGAAGAATAAGAGACTTACCATCCAGCAACTTTATACCCTTCTCACTGACATGCCCCAATCTTCGGTGCCATAAGTTAGGTGAAGTTTTCTCTTCAACAGCATTCAACTCACTAGTACACACTTTCAAGTGTGTCTTATACAAGGTGCAACAGAGTTTGCCACGAGCAACAGTCAAGGAACCCTTAGACAATTTCCATTTACCCTCACCAAAAGTGTGCTTGTAACCTTCTTGATCAAGTACATTAGCAGACAATAAATTAAGGCGTAAATCTGGAATGTGGCAAACATCTCTCAATGTCAAATAGCACCCAACACTGGTTTGTACTCGAATATCTCCAATTCCAACAATACTAGCTGAACTCTGGTTTCCCATCTTCACACTACCAAAATCTCCAGCTCGGTAGTCAATAAAGTACTCCTTAACAGGAACACAATGATAAGAAGCCCCAGTATCAACATGCCATTCAGAACTGGAATTGTCAACATGACAACAATCCCCAGTAGTACAAATCAAAGAAACAGAATCATCTGAAGTAGAAGCTATCGTAGCTGTATTCTTGTCCTCACCCTCTTTATGATGATCATTTTTCTTCTGTCGCTGATCTCTTTTCAACTTATAGCAAAATTTTTGAATATGGTCAGGCTTGCTACAATAGTGACATATCGTGGGTTCTCTCCCATCCTTGGACTTGGACCTGTACTTTGACTTGCCACGCCCCTTGGGACATCTACTCTTGCTTCTTCCTCTATTCTCTACCACAAGTGCCTGTGAAATATCAACACCCATCTCCTTTCTTCTAACCTCTTCATTGAACATGCTCTCTTTAATGACATCCAATGAAAGCGTACCATCTGGAGCTGAGTTGCTGATGGACACAACCAAGGTTTCCCAACTGTCCGGTAGAGAACTCAATAGGAATAAAGCCTGCAACTCATCATCAAGAACAATCTTCATCACATTCAACTTGTTAATGATATCTTGAAAGTCACTTAGATGCTCAGAAACTGACTTCCCTGGCTTCAACTTAAGATTAACAAGTCTCTTAATCAATGAGGCCTTGTTGTGAGCAGTCTTTCTTTCATAAAGACCCTCCAATTTTCTCCACAACTCAAGTGGCTCATTCTCTTGGGACACATGATTGAATATGCTAATGTCAATCCACTGTGTAATTGTTCCCAAGGTCTTTCTCTTTAGCTTTTCCCATTCTTTATCTGACATCTTCTCTGGTTTAGTGGGCGTGTCATCTTTCTTGGTTTTATCCACATCAATTGGGTCAAACAAATCTTTATAGTATAGCAAATCTTCCATCATCGGACGCCAAATGGAATAATTGGTTGATGTCAATTTAACCATAGAATGATTTCCAGATTCCATATCTACGGTTTAACCAAATGCTCTGATACCAGTTGTAGGGGAGAAACAACAAGTAGGATACAACACCTACAAGGATCAACTTCAAGACAACCAACCAAAATGCTTAACCAATTCACCACAATTGATTTACCAAGCAAATATCAATCACACACCAAAACCTCAAGCAAATTATCCAAGATAAAGATTCAAACAACACAAGAGATTTATACGTGAAAAAACCCCTTCAATGTGAAGGATAAAAAACCACGGGACTTGTAAGGAGTCCACCCTTCTTCTTCTCTTATTATGAAAATTGAGGATAAAAACACCCAAATCAGTCTACAAGGATGTTACAGCCCACCAACAACAACATACATAAGAGATAACAATTGAAGGAGAACAAAAATGCAGAAATGTCACCAAAATCGCAGCTGACACAAGCAGCGATTAAAAACGATCCAGAGCTCGGATTGAAATTCTGAACGATCAGAATGTAGCTCTGTGTGTTCCGAAGAATCTATCCAAATTTCAGCAAAATCCAACGGTTGGATCTCCAGCGATCGTCAAAATAGCAGAGGCTGCCCAGAAAAAATTGTTCTGCGCGAAAAACTTTCTGTTCTCCCTTTCTCTCTCTCTGTTTTTCTGCCTCAGATGTTCTACAGTTCACTCCTCATTTTAGCCAGCAAAAAATAGCCTTATAGGGCTTCTAAGAGAAACTCCCAAATGCCCAAACCATTTGGGTCTCACAAAATAAGTGATTGGACTATCACTTACAAAATGTCCAATAAATGGGCTGGACTCAATGCCACAACAAAATAAACAAGGAAAACAAAATCTCTGCATCTCAAATTTCTACAAGACCAAAACTTTCTCTCACCATCGCGGCTGGCCAAACCATAGCCAGCCGCCACCTTTTTCTGGTTCATTTTAAGGCAAATGGAGGTTATGAACACCAATCGAAGCACTGAAGAGGAAGATCTGCCCCATAGAAGCGTGAGAAAGCATAAACGACCGGCGCTAGGGGACCCCGATGTACCAGGTGATGGGGAAGACGAATCACCAATAGTATGGGCATACTTTCTCCGGCCACAGAGTGCTCCGAAGGTGATCTATAAAGGAGAAGGAGAGGAGGATGACACTATTTTGGATTTCTTGGACAGCTATGAGGACGCCACGATGGTAGATTCGAAAGAGGGGGAAACTGGCCGTCTCACCATGAAAATCTATTTGGATAAATGCAAGGAGCTGCGGAAGCCTTGGCGTAGAGCATTAGTGGTGAAGGTACTTGGCATGTTTGTTTCCTTTCGTATTCTTGAACGGAAACTGAACGAGTTGTGTGGGCTGAGAAATCCAATAGAGATCATTGACCTGGACAGAGGTTTCTTTGTGGTTCGTTTCTTTTCTGCGGTGCAGTACCAACTCGCCCTCGAAAATGGCCCTTGGATGATTCAAAGGCACCACATCATTGTATCCAAATGGAAACCCTTCTTCTCCACAGAACAAGACATCATTGTGAAGACACTCACCTGGGTACGTTTTCCCAACCTCCCCTTGGAGTTTTTTGATGAGGGGGTACTGCTAGACATGGGAAATTTACTGGGGCAAGAAATTAAAGTGGACACTACTACTTTGAAAGTGGAGAGGGGACATTATGCGAGGACGTTCGTCCAAATCGACCTTAGATAACAACTAGCCTCCTGGATCAAACTCAATGGGAAAACCTTCAATGTGGAATATGAGGGATTGAATTTGATATGCTTTTCGTGCGGTATTTATGGACACACTGAGGCAAATTGTGGCACTCACAAGGAATCAAGCACTAAGGAGAACTTGGTATCTGCACCAACAGATAGGTGTCCTAAGATTCAAGAGCCCTTTGGCCCTTGGATGATTGCCTGGAATAGGAGAAGGAAACCAGTACAAGCTCAGACGAAGGGGGAGGCATCTATTTTGGAGAAGCATGAGACAGTGAACCCGTCTAGGTGAGCTGCCCTAATGAATCTGGGTATACCTACAGGAGATGGTGAGGTATTGTGGGGTGGTGGGTCGAGATTCAACCCCCTGATGTCGAATGATGGCTATGAATACACGGAGACAGAGAATGATGACACATTTTATCACTTGGAAGATTTAGTTGATAAGGGACCAGTTGTCGCCTTTCAAGCACTGTCTAGAGAAGGAGTCTCTCGGAAACAAAGCAGCAGGGGGAAGGGCATACACATTAAGGAACCAAGTCAAGCATGCCTCAAACTCAACAACATCAACAGCTGTAACATAGGGTTGGATACGTTAGCAACTGCTTCCTTTGGGCCTCAAAGGTCTGACGCCGGTAGGCCAGCCTTCAGGGGTAGGGGCGGGGTAGGCAGAAGGGGAGGTGGAAATATCTCTAACCGTTTGCTAATTGATATCACCAATAAGGGGCCCTTGGACTCAACATCACTAGGCTTTTCATCTCCTCAAGCTATGCGGAATGGCCCAGTCTGTTGAGCAAGAAGCCTAATATGACCGGTATCAACCACATGGAACACATCAAGACGCACCATCCCGATCTAGGCCAGGGGGCGGTGGGGACAGTGGGGGCAAATGTAATAGAAGCGTGCCGTACGTTGGCAGATGAGCAGATTTCTACGGTAGATATGAAGGTGGATAAGGAGGCTGCTCCTCTCCTATCTTGCCAATGAGGATCCTTGCGTGGAATTGTAGGGGTGCATCTTCCCCTGAGTTTCAAGCTGAGCTAGATGATTTGATTAACAGTTGTAATCCTAAGCTTTTGTTTTTGTGTGAAACCCGAGTGCCAGGCTCTTTTGCTTCACCAATTCTCACACAGTGTAAATTTACAAACTTTGCGGTGGTTGAGTCGTGGGGCTTTGCGGGGGTGGGGGCTGTGGTGCGTTTAGAACAATGAAGTGGTAGATGTTCAAGTTATTGGTTAGACAGCACAACTGATGAACTTGAAAGTTTGGGCTATCATTTCAACCTGGTGGATACTTTCCTTAGTGTATGCATCACCGATTGCTGCAATTCAAGATTGCTTCTATGACTATGTGGAGTAGATGGGTAGGCGGGTTAGCGCCCTTTGGTGTCTTATTGGAGATTTTAATGAAGTGACTAAACAGGAGGATAAACTGGGAGTCAACCAGTGAGGGGTTATGGGGTTCATAGAATGCGGAAAATGTTGGATACCTATAATTTGTTGGAGGTTGATTTCTCCAAACCACGATATACATGGTCCAATAACCAGAGTGGGAGCTTTCTAATTCAACAGAGATTAGATCAGTGCTAGTGTATAGAGCAGTGGCTTCAAACTTTTCCTGGTGTAGATGTGAAGCACAAACCAAGGATGAACTCGGACCACAGCCCCCTACTCCTTCGATTTGATAAAGCACCAGCCACCTCCAGACTTGGGCAGCCTTTCAGATTTGAGGCTGCTTCGATGAAGCATTCCAGTTTTAATGCATTTGTGAGCTCTGCTTGGATTGATATCCCAGGGGAAATCAGTCAGACACTTGATCTTTTCAAGCTCAAGATCATAAGATGGCGGCTGGAGGTGTTTGGGAATCTCAAAAGGCAAAAACATTGCTAGCTGGCACGGCTGGCTGGCATCTAGCAGGAGACTGCACAGAGACCTTCATGCTATCTTACTAGGCTAGAAAAGATCTTGGTTAAAGAATACAAC
This sequence comes from Eustoma russellianum, assembly GCA_036186865.1. Lineage (NCBI taxonomy): Eukaryota > Viridiplantae > Streptophyta > Magnoliopsida > Gentianales > Gentianaceae > Eustoma > Eustoma russellianum. Next base: position 8,314,892 of record AP025044.1, on the reverse strand, counting down.
AAGCTGGCTCGGATGGAAGGGATTTATTGGCAACAAAGATCGAAACTTAAGTGGACCATTGAGGGGGAGGGTAATACAAGACTCTTCCATAAGCTGCTACAAGGCCTTAGAAACAGATCTCGGCATTGCAGGATGGCTAGGGAGTCTGGATAGATGACCAGGCTAGACTCCAACAAATGATATGTGGCTATTTCTTTGACTTGTATGATAATGGTCCAACGGCCCTGCAAGGGCTAGTGGTGTGCCACTTTCCTAAGCTATCACATCATGACAAGCGACGCCTGAATCATGCCCCAACGCCCTATGAAGTTGAAACCACACTATTCAAGTTGGGGCCTTACAAAGCAGCGGGCCCAGATGGCATGCCTCCCATTTTTTACCAACGTTATTGGGAGCAGGTCAAGCACTCGGTTACAACCTTTCTCTTAGACGCGTTTAAGAGGAGATGGTTCTTTCCAGCCATAAACCTCTCCCTCATTTCTTTTATACCTAAGGTACAGCATCCGGAGTCAGCGGCTCATTTCCGCCCTATAGCATTGATCAACGTTGTCACCAAGCTGATGACGAAGGTGGTTGTGAACCGATTAAAAGGCCTTATCCCCACAATGATCTCACAGAACCAATGCGCTTTTATTCCTGGAAAGCAGGCATCGGAGAACATCATTATAGCTCACGAGTTCCTACATACAATGAGGCATAAAAAGGGAAAAAAAGGAATGCTGGTGGTTAAGGTGGACTTGGAGAAAGCCTATGATCGGGTAAGTTGGCCTTTTACGTGCAAGGTGTTGGAGTCTGTGGGATTTAGTACTGCACTGGTGGATTTGATTATGTTTGCCATAACATCTGCCCGCATGGCTATCTTATGGAATGGTCAACAATTACAACCTATCCAGCTCACACGTGGAATTCGGCAAGGGGACCCCTTAGCACCTTATCTATTCTTGTTGTGTATAGATGTGCTCAGCCAACTCATCAACTGTACCGTCCATCTAAAACAATGAAAGCCAGCAAATCGTCTAGAAATGGCCCAGAAATCTGCCACATCTTCTTCACTGATGACTTATTGTTGTTTGGAGAGGCAACGTAACAGCAAGCTATATTAATAGAATCGACATTAATACTCTTCTGTCAGTTGTCAGGGCAGAAGGTGAGGCTTCGGCAGTCAGTGATCTTCACATTCAAGAATACTCCGAGGGAAGTGGTGGGGGCTCTGAGTAGAACACTCCAGATTGATACCACGGATAACTTGGGCAAGTATCTCGGTATGCCCCTTCTGCACACCAAGGTTACTTTGACCATGTACTCTTTCTTGGTGGATAACATTCAAGATAGGCTCACAGCTTGGAAGATGAAGGTATTGTCTCAGGAAGCACGTAGCATCCTTACCAAATCAGTCCTATTCACTCTTCCATATTATGTGATGCAAACGGCCAGGATACCATTAAGTGTTATTGAAGAGATGGAGAGACGTAGTTTCTTTTGTGACGAGCTTGATGGTAGTAGACACTTGCACTACTTATCTTGGGACTCCTTTTGTCAGCTGAAACATTATGGGGCCTAGGCCTCCGTCGGCTTCACCGGATGGACCTTGCTATGTTAGCTAAACTAGGGTGGAAGCTTCTAATGGAGAAGGAACCTTTGTGGGCTAGAGTATTAACAGAAAAATATGGATCACCGTTAATGGATGAGGCACCGATGATACCTCCTTCATTTAAAGAAGCATCTGTAGTTGTAGGTACATTTTACTTGCTGGCCTCGAGCACTCATTCAATCAGGACACATAGGTGGGAACCCCTGCATTCATGCCTCAGTGGAAGTTGCATCCGTTAGGTAAATTTTTAGTTGCTAGTGCTTATCTGGCACAGACATCGGAGACTCAAGACATGAGTAGTCAAGCACGGCGGCCATTGCGAAAGAATCTCGTCCTTTGGCGCTTACGGAGGAATGTTCTGCCTACAATGAATTTTTTAGTGAGGCATCATTTGTTGCTGGAAAGATACTGTCTGTTGTGTGGTTGATTGGGGATAGTCAGCTCCATGACCTGCTTGACTGCGAATGGCCATCCATGGTATGGAGAGGATCGATTGCTAATTTCAAGAGGAGAAGTTTTTGGAGGGTGCATGATTGTGAGAATTGGGTGGATATGAACCTAACGGGCAGCTACGGTGTGCAGTTTACGATGATGGGTTGGAAATATGTCTTTCGTGAAGTAGTGTATGGAATATGGCTTTGGTGCAATCGTTTATCCCATGGGACTGTGGATAGCTTAATTCCACTGGGTCCTTTTGCAAGATGTTGTAAAGAGAACTCAGAACTTACAGATTGCTTTTGGCATAGATTCATTGTATAGCCAGTAGTAGCTGGCATTTTTTTGTTGATAACTAGCGTAAATACTCTGCTATGAAATATAATTTGATCATTTTTCCGGAAAAAACCTGTAAAGAAATAAGTAATGCCATCAATATTATAAAGAACGAGCAACAAAACACGCAAAAAAACGGGTTGAGGAGGTGGAGAGAATTTCTGAAATTATTGTTGTAGCCGTCTGGTTTTTGCTGTACCTGAATTTGTACACTCAAGTATGGAGGGAAGAAGAAAACACCTAAAAAGACAAGAATGTCCTTACTATGTCAATACAACTAGCCTAACTACTAAGGATAAATGGTAAAATTACACCAAGCCAACATTCTTCTTCTTCCTTCTGCTGCATCTTCCGCTTCTTGATTCTCTGTAGCAATTTGATCCATGTGCTACAATCCAGACTTCTCTATCAACTCTTGGCCATTGATCAAATGCTTAATCAATAATCCTCTTTCACTCAACATCTCTTACATACGGATTGTGCTTCTTCCACCAAGATTGCTTCACTTGCTTCATGTCACAGCTTTCGTTCATGACCATCTGCTGTTGTTACAATTCTCAACATCCCCCTTCAATTCTAACTGACCATAGATGTTGCACATTCCTAATGCATTAGACATGATTGACAACCTTCTTGGTCCAATGCTTTAGTAAAGATGTGAGCTAGTTGTAAATATGTCCTAATAGGCATTAGTCTTATTACTCCTTCTTGAAACTTGTCCCTCACAATATGAAAATCAATCTCAATGTACTTTGTTCTCTCATGAAACACTGGATTCTCTAAAATGTATATAGCACTTCTGTTATTGCAAAACAGCTCAACTGGATCCTTGAATTCCACTTGAAGATCCTTAAGAAGGTATAGTATCCATCGCACCTCACAAGTTGGTGAGGCAAGAGCTTTGTATTCTACTTCTGAGGATGACTTAGACACTGTGATTTGTTTCTTTGCCTTCCAGGACACCAATGCATCAAACATAATTCAATGACTAGTTACTGACCTTATTCTTTCAACACACTTCCCCAGTCTGAATCTGAGAAAGCCTTCAGCTGCAGTGTCTCTTTGCTTAGAAATAATAGCCCTTGTCCTAGACATCCTTTAAGATACCTTAGTAACCTTTGTGCTGCTTTCATATGGGATTCTGTGGGAGATACAAGAATTGACTCAACTGCTGCATTGTGTATGTAATGACATGCCCCGTTACAGTGAGATACAATAATTCCCTATTAGCCGTGTATATGCTGATACATCCTCAATCAACTTGGAATCTTTATAAGCCAATTTCAGGTTTTGCTCCATGGCACTCTTAGCTGGCTTAGTGGACAGGTTACTAGTTTCTTCCAACAGCTCAATTGTAAACTTTCTTTGATAGATAAGGATCGAATCCTTAGACCTGACTACTTTTAAGCCAAGAAAATACTTCAGTTCACCCAACAATGCTTTAGTAAAGATGTGAGCTGGCGTAAATACTCTGCATGATGCAGACTTATCTTGAGATAAGTAATGAAAGGTAAGGAGTTACTAGCAACAACAATGTCATCGACCTAAACCAGCAGTGCAAGAATGACCCTTGATGATACTTAGTAAACATTGTGTAATCATGCTTAAATAGATGATAGCTTTGAGCAATCAAAAAAGCATTAAGTTTCTCATTCCACTGCCTACTTGCCTGTTTAAGGCCGTATGAAGACTTGTTTAGCTTACATACAACATTGGGGATGGAAGTAAAAACACCATCTGGAAAGGACATATAAATGTCTGCATGTAAATCTCCATGTAAGAAAGCATCATTGACATCAGGTTAGTGTAAATGCCAACCCTGGAGAGATGCCAGAGCCAAAAGAACCCTCACAGTAGTCATCTTTGCTACAGGAGAAAAAGTATCCCCATAGTCTATGCCTGTTTGCTTTGTGTAACCTTTGGCAACCAATCTGGTTTTGTAGCATTCAATGCTGCCATTTGCCTTACATTTAATTTTGTAAACCCATTTACAACAAATAGGTTTCTTGCCTAGGGGTAAAGAAATAAGGTCCCAAGTACGGTTGGCATCTAATGCAACTAGCCCTAAGTCCATAGCATGCCTCCAGTCTGCTGATCTAGCTGCCTAGTGATAAGAAATAGGCTCTTGCTGCAAGATAATGTTAAGCACATAATTCTTGTATTTAGGAGCTAAATGATCAAATGTATGAGTGTGTTCAATAGAATAAAGAGCAGAGAAAAGGCAAAAGGTTGGGAAATAGTTTGGGACTGATGACAATAATAATCTTTAAGATACTAAGGTGGATGCTTTAATTTGTGAGGTCCAGAGGGTGGTAAAGGAACATGAGAGACACTAGGAGAAGATAAGACATTAGCAGCTGGAAGCTCATGTAATAAGACATGATCTGCTGGATCAATGGTTAAAGGAATGTCAAGAGTGTTGTGCATGGGAGAATGAATCGAGGCTGCTGATGGATAAGATGAAGCAGCAGGAAAAGAAGAAGGTGGGATGTGAACTGGTGATGAGGAAGATGAAAGTGAGAATGTTGATGAAGCAGGTTGTGACAAATTCGTGGTAAAATCAGGGTCGCAAAAAGGAGAAAGGGATGGATATATAGGATCAGACACAAGTGACACTATGTGATGTTGGATAGTTGTGGTGGCATAAGGAAAATGTGATTCATGAAATTGAACATCTCTTGAGATGAGAATCTCTTTATGGGTTAAGGTTTGCAGGATAAAGCTTTTTGTGGTGGAAGAAATACCTAGGAACACGCATGGAATGCCCCTAGGAGAAAATTTGTGTTTGGTTGGATCCTTGTTGTGTGCATATGCCAAACATTCAAAAATTCTAAGATGTTGGTACACAGGTGGTGCTTGGAAAAGAATCTCATGTGGAGCTTTATGTTTAAGAACATGAGTAAGAATCAGATCGATTAAGTAAACAGCGTGAGAAATGGTAGTACAATGGCAAATAGGCCTAAAATAACAAAAATCTTGCCACTACAAGTATATACAGATGCTTTCTTTCTACAAGTCTGTAGTGCCCCGACCCGATACCGGACATGGGTACCAGTGCACCTGCCGTAGTCTGCTACGAGAACTACGAAGCGTCAAAGCAGATCAAGGACACATCATCCATGACGTAAGATAAATCAGCAGAAACGTCGTAAAAATAAAAACTTCAATACCCATAATGTAACCAAATAAAACACAGCAGAAATGAAACGTAACTGGAGGAATGTCCAATATATTCTCCAACACAACACATTAAACAGTAAGTCTTCCAGCTTAAAGAAAATGAATGTAAGTTTGTCCACTTTAGTGACCATCATCCCAATGAGTCCACTCGCCGTTGTCTTTTACAAAAATCATCTCGTACTCTGGATCACCTGAAAAGCAGATAGAGTATATATTCTTAGCGAAAACATCGCTAGCAAATAGCATTTTTTATAACAACTCATCAAAGCCTACTAAGTCACGTAGATAATCACGAATATGAAACAAACATGTATCGAGCAAAACATACTACATAAATAGATCATATGCGAATGTCATTTCTTGCATGTCAAATCTTATGCTTCGTGTCACATGATGCATGTACTTCTTTAAAACCACACACTGAACTAACAAAACTCATACATATGCCTTCTTTCGTAAACATGTCATGCGTGTCATTTCACAAAACTTTTCACAATTCTTCTTATCTTATTCTTCATGTAGCAAAACTTTATACCCTGTGGGTGATCAATCCACA
>AP025044.1:8269828-8298440 GCA_036186865.1 Eustoma russellianum | reverse complement strand
CATGTTTCCAAAAAAATAAAAAGGAAGAAAAGATTGGATTTAATTGAAAAGTTTAGTATATAAATATAATATACACATATTAATACATACGTAAATGAATATGTTGGATATATAAGCTTGTGATAATATTGAAAGTAAGGGTACTCATTGAGAAGTGGCCGAATTGTTAAAAAGCCAAATTTTGAAAGCGCGTTCTTTAATTATATATATATGGAATATATGTGCGTATAATGCTTTAAATTTCAAACATATATAAAAGTGGGTTAAATGATACCCATGAGATGTAATTGACCGTTTGTATATTTTTTATTTAAAATTTGTATTTTGCTTACGGAAATTATTAATTGTCTACAAGCTTTTACTGTAAAAGAAAAAGGCAGAAACTTTAAATTGATTATGGAGATAATGTTAGATCATGTTGAGTTTTGATGATTTGCACATTTTGGCACATTGAACAACCCATTAGGCGCTTCATGTGTGTTGTTTGAAGTCAGAATACTTCGAACGCCTACATTAGGCGCTTAATGTACCTTGGTGGAGTCCAGTACACTTCGAACGCCTAGATTAGGCGCTTTATGTGAAGTGTCTGGACATGCGAACACTTCGAACGCCTAGATTAGGCGCTTCATGTGAGTGTTTGTAAAACAGGACACATTGAACGCCTGATTAAGCGCTTTATGTGACCTGTTGAAAAGTGCGAACACTTTGAACGCCTCTTTAGGCGCTTTATGCAGTCCACTATGCCAAAAGTACTTTTCCCCTGGCTGGGCACGTACTCCTAAGTACTTTCTCTGAGTAAAAGTCAGAGTTAGTTCGAACAAGCGTGAAGTGCTACATTAAGCGCTTCATGTGACTTCGAACGCCTTAAGAAGCCCACATTAGGCGCTTGATGTGACTTCGAACGACTGTTCATTTTCACATCAAGCGCTCAATGTCACATCGAACGCCTGTGCTTTTGCACATTAGGCGCTTCATGGACCAACGTTACAAAGGTCTTGAACTTCACTTTTTAACATCAGTTGACTCTTTGTACCCTCATCTTTTAGTGTCTTTTTTGCAGGCTCCTCTCTGTTGAAGTTTCTCAGGTTTCCTTTCTTGGCATTCATTTTGAAATCTCTCCAAGAATGTTGCTACATGCCAAAGGGAGATCTCCAATGATGAGGATTCACCAACACATGATGCCAAAACCCATTAATGTCAGTGCAGAGGGTTTCAAACGGGAAGAAACTTTGAAGTTGATAAAATAGGGTTTCTTCCACATTGTTCTCCAACTTTCTACTACACAAGCTCTCAAGTTCTCTCAAGCTCAAGCTCTCAAAATATTTGTAATCTTTGTACATCTTTACTTTATTGTTGAGAGTGATTATTGTAAGAAGAAGAGTCTTCTTCTTGGTGAGATTTTCTGTGAGAGATTTGGTAGATTGTTGGTCAAGGAGCAAGGGTGCTCTTTGTTTAAGTTTTCTAAACTTTGAAGGGTTTGTTGATAGTGTGTGGTGCACTATTCTCCCAACAAGATTTCTTTGAGGGCAAAGAAGATCTTTGGAGGCAAAACTTCAAAGTGTTAGAACTCTTGGTTGTGGTCTAGGCAAGGTGCCTAGTTTGTATTCTTTTGATTTTGTTTTTGGTTGTTGTTTCCCCAAAAGAAATAACAATCCCCATTTCAAAATCCTTCTTGTGAAACACCAAGAAGGTAGAGGAGTAGAGTCTCTTGACTTGAACCTCTATACATACTCGTGTTCTTTATTGTCTTTCAAGTTTTATCTTTCTAAAGAACACATCCAAGTATTGGTTGCACTCTAAAACGAAAAATAGCCACAAAATATCCATACTTGGTGAACACACTATTCAACCCCCCCTTCTAGTGTGTTCTAAGGGACCTAACAATTGGTATCAGACCCTCATCTTGCTTATTTGAGTCCAGATACAAGATTTGATCATTTCTAGTATGGATCCCTTTGTTTTTGATGATTTGGGTTCTCCTACTGCTGAAACCTCCAGAAGAAGGAGGCAGGCCTATGTTGATGAGGATGTGAGTTCTCCTTCTGCTGATATTTCCAGAAGAAGGAGGCAGGAAACCCTATTCCCTTCTATCTCAAATGTTCATGTTAAAGTTCCCATGTTTGACCCTTTAAACTACCCACTGTGGAAGTCAAACATGGAAACGTACTTGCGTTCTTGTTCTCACAGAATATGGGTTGAGGTCTCAAAGGATCTATGATTCCCATTGATATTGATGATCCTACTCCTGAGGAGGAGTTTCCAGTTGGCCATAAATAGCAAGGCTCTTGCTATTTAAATAGCTCTCTTTCCACAAATGAGAGAGCTCAGATTCAAGAAGTTCAATCCGCACATGAGGCTTGGACAAAGCTTGAGATGATCCACGAAGGAACATCTCAAGTAAGAAAGGCTAAAAGGAGAAAGTTGATAAAACAATTTTACAACTTCACTGTCCCCAAAGGTGAAAAGATTGAAGAGTCCATCCAAAGATTCACCAAGCTTGTCAACCTTCTCAAAGCGGTTGGCAAGAAGATAGAACAAGAGGATCTAAACCATTTGCTTCCTAAACAGTTTAGGAAGAGAATGGAACGCAAAAGTGACGGCCATTGAGGAGTCCAAGGATCTTGAAACAATCACCTTGGACGAGTTTATACGGGAATCTCATTACTTATGAGATTCATTTAGATGCACAAGAAAAGAATGATCCTATTCGCCATCTTCAAAGGCGTTGGTCGTAGAGTCGGAGGACTCGGATGATGAAGTCGGACTTCTTGTCAAAAGATTCCGACGTATTGCAAGAAAAAATGGTGACGAAGCAAGGAGATTTCGTCAAGGAAAGATACCCCAAGGACAAGGTGAAGGACCAATGAGAACAAATGCTACAAATGTGGGAAGCTTGGTCATTTCATGAAGGATTGTCGGGTGGAAAGAGCCGCAAACTCAAGACAAAAGGCCATCTACCAAAGGAAGAAGGCTTTGCAAGCGGAGGTAGCCCATTGGGAGAGCTTTCTTTCCGGATCCGAAAGCGACAATGGCGATAGAGATGATCTTGCACTCACGGGGGTGGTGGAAGATGATCTCGACAAGGAGTTCTTTGCACTAATGGCCATCGACGATGACAAGGAGGTATGCAATATTTCATCTCATATAAATTATTGATGAACGAGATGATTTAATACAAGAAAATGATCTCCTTGATTTAAAATATCAACGTGTCAAGAAAGAGTTTAGAGCATGCATAAATGAGTACAATGACACGTTAGAGAATCACATTGCATTGCAACTTGAGCATGACATATTTTAAATGCATGTGATTGCACTTGAAGAGAAACATGATTTGATGAAATCATGTGCTCAAGCCCTTGAGGATAAGAAAAATGATTCAAGGGTAGGTGCTAAAGAGAAAGAATAAAGATGCATCTAGGCCAAGCATGAAAGTCAAACCTAGTGTCATGTATGCATCTAAGAAGGGAAATAAAAAGGAACAAGCACAAGTGATCAAGGAGTCTAAAACCTCCTTGAAGAAGCAAAGGCACATGCCTAAACAAAAGGCTAATGCACCAAAGGTATCACAACCTTTGGTCCATGTTGTGAAACAAAAACCTTCTACTATTCCAAAGAAGGTGGTTCCTAAGAAGGAAACACGACATGTGCCAATGCACAAACATTCGCACAAGCATGCACCAACACACAAGCATACTCCTACATGTTTTTATTGCAATAGGAAAGGTCATGTAGAGAGAGTATGTAGAGCTAAGAATAATAAGAATCTTGTGTGGGTGCCGAAAGGCGAGATGAAGGTAACTAACCTTCAAGGACCCAAAATAAAAGGGTACCAACTTCATATGGTTCTTTTGTAGGCCCTAGCACTCAATGGAGAAAGCGAAGACAAGAAGGTCAAATGGGTCGTGGACAGTGGGTGTTCCAACCATATGACGGGAGACAAACGTCTCTTCCATAGACTCACTATGCAAGACGGAGGAGTTGTCCACTTTGGCGGTAGCAAAGGCCAAATCAAAGGACATGGTATTGTGGGTAACGATTCCTTCTCTCTTAGTGATGTCTTATATGTTGTAGGTCTTAAGTTTAACTTGATAAGTGTCAGTCAACTTTGTGATGTGTGATGTATGAGGTAACGTTTTTGAAAACAAAGTGTGTTGTGAAAAAGGAAGAAAAGATTTATTTGAGGCTTTGCGTTTCAAAAATATTTACAAAGTTAGCATCAATGATTTGGTTTCTCAAAATGTATCGTGTCTAGTTGCTAAGAATGATTTGACGCAACTATGGCATAGACGTCTCGGAATGTATGTTTCAAAACATTTAAATTTATTTGCGAAAATGATAAAGTCCGAGGCCTTCCAAAAATGAGTTTTGAAAACAATGACTTATGTGACACTTGTCAAAAGGCGAAACTTGTGAAAACAAGTTTCAAACCCAAGACAAATATTTCCACCTCCAAGCCCCTACAATTGCTTCATATGGATTTGTATGGGGATGTTGGAACAAGAAGCTTGGGTGGCAAACATTACACCTTCGTGGTTGTAGATGACTATACTCGTTATACGTGGGTGATGTTTCTTGCTAAGAAAAGTGATGCATGTAGTGAGTTTATAAGTCTAAGTAAACGATTGGAAAATCATGTGGGTGACACCATCAAAACCATCCGTAGTGATCGTGGTGGTGAGTTCGATGGTGATTTCGAAAGGTTTTGTGTATCCAAAGGATACTCTCATGATCTTTCGGCACCTAGAACTCCTCAACAAAATGGTGTGGCCGAACGGAAAAATAGAACTCTACAAGAAATGTGTAGAGCAATGTTAAACGAGTTCGGTTTGCCCAAGTATTTTTGGGCCGAAGCGGTTAATGCCGCTTGCCATGTGATCAATCGTGTCTATTTGAGACCATACCTAAATGTGACACCTTATGAGCTTTGGAATGGAAAAGTTCCCAACATTGGGTATTTCAAAGTCTTTGGTTGCAAGTGTTTTATACTTAATACCAAAGATACTTTGGACAAACTTGACCTCAAAGCGGATGAAGGTATCTTTTTAGGTTATGCCTCAAATAGTAAAGCATTTCGTGTTTTCAACAAAAGGAGTCAAAAGGTGGAAGAATCAATCCATGTTAAGTTTAATGAGTCACTTAGTGATGAACCTAAACTTAATGAGGATTGTGTAGAGGATGAAGATGTGACTCCTCAAGAAGAAATTTTTGAGGATGTTCCTATGGTTGTTCCTCAACGAGAAATCGTTGATGATCCTCCAAATGGAAACATCTTCGTTGACTTGAGAGTTGAACCTCTCGAAGGCACTCCTCCACCTTGTGTAAATGAACTTAGTGAGACGTAAAGTGTCTCCTCTACTCATGTTGATTCACAAAATGTAGAAAATGCATCACAAATTCCGGAACATGAGGTTCATGATAATGAAGGTTCATCTCTTCCGGAACATGATCAAGAGGAAGTTGGAGGTGATGTATCCAATCTTCCTAGATCATTTAAGCACAAAAGTTCTCACCCTCAAGAGTTAGTCATAGGTGATTTAAATAGAGGTATCACCACACGACAATATAGAGAGAATGCATTTGTCTCTCTTATAGAGCCTAAAAATTTAAAGACGCACTTCTTGATGAAAATTGGATCTTGGCTATGCAAGAAGAATTAAACCAATTTGAAAGAAGTGATGTTTGGGAGTTAGTTCCCAAACCACACGATCATCCTATTATTGGTACGAAATGGGTTTTTCGTAACAAGATGGATGATCAAGGTAATGTCACTAGAAACAAGGCTAGGTTAGTTGCTCAAGGATACCGTCAAGAAGAAGGTATTGATTTTGATGAGACATTTGCACCCGTAGCACGGCTTGAAGCTATTAGAATGTTGTTAGCATATGCTTGTTATAGAGATTTTACACTTTACCAAATGGATGTTAAATCCGCATTCTTGAATGGTGTTATTCAAGAGGAAGTGTATGTTGCACAACCTCCCGGGTTTGAATGTCATGATTCACCACATCATGTCTTCAAACTTAAAAAGGCTCTTTACGGCCTCAAACAAGCTCCAAGAGCTTGGTACGAGAGGTTAAGTACTTTTCTTCTTAATAATGGTTTTTCAAGAGGTAAAGTTGACACTACTTTGTTCATAAAAGAACAAGGTAGGAATCATTTAATTGTTCAAGTATATGTTGATGATATTATTTTTGGTGCTACTAACAATTGTCTTTGTGAGCAATTTGCTAGTCTTATGCAAGGTGAGTTCGAGATGAGCATGATGGGCGAGCTAAATATTTCCTTGGATTACAAATCAAGCAAACCAAAGATGGTGTGTACATTTCCCAAGCCAAATACACAAGAGACTTGCTCAAAAAGTACAATTTTGGTGAAGGAAGAGAGGTGAACACTCCAATGAGCACAAGTGCAAAGCTTGACAAGGATGAAAAGGGAAACATGTCGAGGTAACCTTGTATCGTGGCATTATAGGTAGTCTACTTTACTTAACGGCTAGTAGACCCGATATTTTACATGCGGTATGTTATGTGCTAGATTTCAAAGTGATCCTAGGGAGATGCATTTTATTGCGGTAAAACGCATCCTTAGATACCTTAGAAGTACTTTGAAATTTGGTTTATTTTATCCTAAGAATGCATGTTTTGATTTAAGAGGTTATTGTGACTCCGATTATGCGGGGAGTCTAGTTGATAGAAAGAGCACCTCCGGAACTTGTCAGTTTCTTGGAGATTGTCTCGTTTCTTGGTACTCCAAGAAACAAAACAGTGTGTCTCTCTCTACGGCGGAATCCGAATATGTGTCGGCCGCCTCGTGTTGTGCACAATTGTTATGGATGACTAACACGTTAAATGATTATAACATTCACTTCTCAAAGGTGCCAATTTTGTGTGATAACACGTCCGCCATAAATATTGCACAAAATCCCGTCCAACATAGTCGGACCAAGCACATTGAAGTGAGGTATCATTTCATCCGTGATTGTGTACAAAAGAACTTGGTAAGTGTAGAATTTGTTCCTACACATGACCAACTTGCGGACATTTTCACGAAACCCTTGCCTAGTGATGTCTTTTTTATAAGAAGTAGGTTGGGGTTGCTCAATATGGGTTGAAAACCATCTTGAGTTTTGAGCATGAAAATTTCAAATTTTCAAGATCAGTACACATAAAGCGCTTTATCTCAAATGTTCAGGCGTTCGATGTCACATCAAGCGCCTGATGCTAAGGATGTCACTCGTTCGAAGTGACATCAGGCGCTTTATTAGGTCGTTCGATGTAGGATTAAGCGCTTTATCTGAGTGTGTTCACTCGTTCGAAGTATCATTAAGCGCTCAATCCTCCTTTACAGTCGTTCAATGTGACATTAGGCGCTTCATACACATTTGTGAAGTCGTTCGATGTCACATTAGGCGCTTTAACCCTATTCTTTCCACTGTCTTTTCGCCGCCTCTTCAGTTTTTCGCGCCATTCAAGGATCATCAATTCTCCAGCCGCCTCTTTCTTTCCCTCTTCCCCCCACGTTCTGTCTCTGTCTCTGCTGTCTGCCTGTCTTCTCTTCTCCTCCTCTTCCCCATTCCCTCAAACCTTTCATCTTCCTCTTCTATTCTCTCTCCCACTCCTCCCACTCCTCTTCATTTTCTTCCTCTCACCATTACTTACTCCTTCAACTTATCCTCTTCCTCTCCTCACCCTTTAAAAGCCAACCCTCTCTTTTCTCTCCCATCACTCATCTTCTCCATCCTCCTTCAAAATTTTCACGTCCTCTTCCTCCTCCAACAATGGCTTCTGCTGGTCCTTCAAAACGCCCAAGAACCCAGAAGCGAAAAACAACGGCTGGACAAAGCATTGTCGAGCCTCCTGCAATCATAACCATCCGTGAAGGGCTCACCAAGGACAACTTTCCTTGGTTGAAGAAGTTTGAGCCTGACATCAAGAAACCTCCACGCTCTATTGATAAAGGGGTTCACGTTTCCTACCATTCCTGCATGCTATACCAGGAGTGGGTAGCAAACAACCGTCTGATCATCCCTCTGAAGCTGCTCAACCTCAGCAACGTGCCTGAAACGAGCAGTGCACTGGAAATTGTTCCTTTCCTGGAACACCAAGGCTGGACATCCCTTTGGTCCAGACTTGACATGCAAAAATTCTCCCGCGAGCACACCAGGCTGTTCTACTCCAATCTGTGGGTCACCCCACAATCTGAGTCTCAACCTTTCTCTCTCAACTCCTTCGTTGATGGTACTCCTCTCTTAGCTTCACTGTCCCTGAAATCTGTGAAGTTCTGCGTATCAGAAATGAGGGCTTGACAAATTTCTCCGTATTTGACTGGAGTTCCAAATACGGCGTCCCCGAGCAGGACGTCAAATTTGATTTGGGGTACTACCCTTCTAAAAAGACTCAGAACATGCCGTTGGTGGATCGCATTCTGCTCGCGGTTGTCACCTACTGCATCAATGGTAAGGCCACTAGAAATCCCAGTAACATGGATTTCTATGTCTCTTACCGCCTCAAGCACCTTACTCAGCTGAATCTGGCCTGGATCATCATCGAAGTCATGTTTGCGGCCCTTCGGAAGGGGTCCAAAGCTCTGCCTTTTGCCAACATTGTCACGATTTTGCTCAAATCCAAAGGCGTTGTTATTAATGATGATGATTTGTCCCCCGTTGCCAAATCCGATCTTTATGATCACTATAACATCGCCCAGGCCGTTGACTCGCAGAAAAGGAAAGCCACCACTATTCCTGACGATGATGAGGTCGAAGAAGGACCTCCTGATGCCACGGGTGGTAGTGATTCCTCGGAATTACTATCACGCATTGCTGCCCTTGAACAAACCGTTCAGCAGTTGCATCTTCGTGATGCTGAGCATGAAGCTCAGCATGCGCGAAATGAACTGCGCATGACTGCATTTCGCAATGCATTCATGCAGATCAGTCCATGGGCCCTTCCTCCTAATTTTAATGATTTAGGGGGAGAAAGTGGTGGTGGTGGTGATGGTGCTGGTGGAGGTGCTGGTGATGCTGCTGGTGGTGCTGGTGGATCCATGGGTGGGTTCACGGATTTTGCCGCTAGTGGAGGTTTTGGTTTTAGTGGGTTTACACCACCAAGTGGTGGTGCTATGTAAATTTTTTTTATTTGTTGGTGTTAATTGTTTTTTTTCTGCAATTATTGAATGAAATTTTTATAACTTGAATTTATTGTTGATGTTCATTAAAATTGTTTCATCATTTCATTCAAGTTATTTCTTTTTCATTGTACTTAGTGAGGGGGAGCATATATTAAGGGGGAGCTTTGTTAAGTTATGCATATTGTGAAATCATCAAAAAGAGGGAGAATGTTAGATCATGTTGAGTTTTGATGATTTGCACATTTTGGCACATTGAACAACCCATTAGGCGCTTCATGTGTGTTGTTTGAAGTCAGAATACTTCGAACGCCTACATTAGGCGCTTAATGTACCTTGGTGGAGTCCAGTACACTTCGAACGCCTAGATTAGGCGCTTTATGTGAAGTGTCTGGACATGCGAACACTTCGAACGCCTAGATTAGGCGCTTCATGTGAGTGTTTGTAAAACAGGACACATTGAACGCCTGATTAAGCGCTTTATGTGACCTGTTGAAAAGTGCAAACACTTTGAACGCCTCTTTAGGCGCTTTATGCAGTCCACTATGCCAAAAGTACTTTTCCCCTAGCTGGGCACGTACTCCTAAGTACTTTCTTCTCTGAGTAAAAGTCAGAGTTAGTTCGAACAAGCGTGAAGTGCTACATTAAGCGCTTCATGTGACTTCGAATGCCTTAAGAAGCCCACATTAGGCGCTTGATGTGACTTCGAACGACTGTTCATTTTCACATCAAGCGCTCAATGTCACATCGAACGCCTGTGCTTTTGCACATTAGGCGCTTCATGTGACCAACGTTACAAAGGTCTTGAACTTCACTTTTTAACATCAGTTGACTCTTTGTACCCTCTCTTTTTAGTGTCTTTTTTGCAGGCTCTCTCTGTTGAAGTTTCTCAGGTTTCCTTTCTTGGCATTCATTTTGAAATCTCTCCAAGAATGTTGCTACATGCCAAAGGGAGATCTCCAATGATGAGGACTCACCAACACATGATGCCAAAACCCATTAATGTCAGTGCAGAGGGTTTCAAATGGGAAGAAACTTTGAAGTTGATAAAATAGGGTTTCTTCCACATTGTTCTCCAACTTTCTACTACACAAGCTCTCAAGTTCTCTCAAGCTCAAGCTCTCAAAATATTTGTAATCTTTGTACATCTTTACTTTATTGTTGAGAGTGATTATTGTAAGAAGAAGAGTCTTCTTCTTGGTGAGATTTTCTGTGAGAGATTTGGTAGATTGTTGGTCAAGGAGCAAGGGTGCTCTTTGTTTAAGTTTTCTAAACTTTGAAGGGTTTGTTGATAGTGTGTGGTGCACTATTCTCCCAACAAGATTTCTTTGAGGGCAAAGAAGATCTTTGGAGGCAAAACTTCAAAGTGTTAGAACTCTTGGTTGTGGTCTAGGCAAGGTGCCTAGTTTGTATTCTTTTGATTTTGTTTTGGTTGTTGTGTTCCCCAAAAAATAACAATCCCCATTTCAAAATCCTTCTTGTGAAACACCAAGAAGGTAGAGGAGTAGTCTCTTGACTTGAACCTCTATACATACTCGTGTTCTTTATTGTCTTTCAAGTTTTATCTTTCTAAAGAACACATCCAAGTATTGGTTGCACTCTAAACGAAAAATAGCCACAAAATATCCATACTTGGTGAACACACTATTCAACCCCCCCTTCTAGTGTGTTCTAAGGGACCTAACAGATAATTGGTCTTCTTGGCATAGGTTATGACTTTACGTGAAATAAATTGGCGTATTGGTATCGATTTTGGGGAACAATGGGTCAAGGGAGGCGCGTGTACGTATATATGTTTATATACACATGTATGGGCGTGTGTATATATATGGGTATACATACACGGCTTCAGGTGAGACTTTTGGCAATTTGGAATTTTTGAACCATTTGGATTATTGGTTTGGGATTATTTGGTATTTGCACATTATTTTGGTAATTTCGACAAATTTGACATTTTGTCTTATTTTGGTAATTTGAACTAACTTGGGTACTTGGAAATGGTTTTGAAAAGTTGCATTGCATATTTTTGGAAATTCACCCTACAGTTGAAATATATTGGTAAGCCGTGTTGATTCCTATTTTGATTATCAAGCGCTGCAGATGTAACTACCTCGTCAGGGACAGGGTTTCTGTATGCCTATTTTGATTGCTGCAGATATAACTACCTCGTCAGGGACAGCGCTTCTGTATGCATATTTGGGCCTGAGCGTAACTACCTAGTTTGGGACAAGGTGCAAAGGCATATATTTGGTGCTATAGACGTAACGACCTAGTATGGGACAGGGTGTCTATAGTATTTGGTTTTAGGGGAATCAATTCGTAAGTCTTACGGTATAAGTCACTTGTAGGGAAACTGCTATAGCCATTGCATTTGATTTTGGACTTTGAACCGATTAAACCGGATTTGGTTATTTGGATTTTTGGATCGGTTTAATCGGATATGGACATTGGATCTGGACATGGGATATTGATATTGGAAACATTAGTTTTGAGATAAGGAGAACATTGGCATTGCATTGTTTTGAAAAATTGCATCATGTTTTAGCATGGACTAACCTTTGCTTGACTGTCGTTTGGTTTGACTTGGTCATCGATCTATTTGTTGACTTTGTTACGTACTTAATTGGACTTTGTTTTGTACTTTGCTGGGTCTATTTGCTCTATTTGCTTTTGGATGTTAGGGGTGGAATTGAAAATTTACTTGCGAAGAGAAGCATGCTATTATTTTATGTTTGTTATACATTCTTATCACACTTGCTTCTCCGTGTATGATCCCATGGTAAGTATAGTGAGATTACTTGCTGACGACTCGTCGCTCAAACCACGCTTTAACATATTTTGCAGATAGACAGGCGATTGAGTTAGCATACCGAAGATGACCAAGGGTGGAGATATTGAGGTCGATGACATTCCAATGAGACTTTCAAGGGCTTAGTGAGATAATGATTTTCGATACTCGAGGTTTATGTACTTTAGACATTTAGTGATATCTACATTTGATATTTGTATCGGATTTAGATTTGCCTAAACATTGATATTTATGATGATGATTATTCCGAGGTTTTAAATTTTGACTTCCGCTGACGTGTATCTGTTTTGATTTGACGCTTTGTATTCTCCTTAGTGAGATACGGTGGGTGCACTGTTTCCGATGTTAGGGCTCGGGAGCGGGGCGCTTCATTTTACCAGTTGAATCAATATTATTTAGTTTAAATAAAGGCCCAATATTCTCACTTCCGTCTTAAAAGTATTTTTCTGGGTGACTTTTCAGCAATATTAAATATTTTAATTACAAGCAAAGTATGATACTATTATGCCTATGCCATGCCAGAAATGAAAAATCTGCCTGTTCGCAGATATTTGCCATGCCAGAAACGAAAATCGGAGATTTACCTATATTTGGTGCATCTTACTTCCTGCCTAGGCTTCCGGGATTCTTTGGTAAAGTTTTCTTACACTCATCACTATGATGAATAAAACTAATATTATAATAAATTTCGGACACTAATAATGTAGCGCCCCGCTCCCGTACCCTAGCTTCGGGAACGGTGCACCCGCTGTAGCCTACTAAGAGGACTACAAAGCGTCGGTCAAACTTCTTTACACGTCGGAAAAGACGTATAAATTTCTTGCGGAAACGATAATAAAATAAACATCTTTATTAAATGAAATCCACCGAAAGTAAAACAAAGTATCAAAGCTGTCGATACTCGCTACATCAAACACAAAATACTGAAATAGTCTGAATACATGTAAAGCGTCTAAGCGAAAGAGTCTATCTATCCCACTGGAAGCACCCGATCACACGATCCCGGCTCACTCTCCCCAGCTCGCATTATCAGCCCCGTCCTCTATAAAGAGATACTCATAGTCCTGCGTTTTCGAGGCGGATCTGAAGCATCGGCTCTGATACCACTTGTAGCGCCCCGCTCCCGTACCCTAGCTTCGGGAACGGTGCACCGCCGCCGTAGCCTACTAAGAGGACTACAAAGCGTCGGTCAAACTTCTTTACACGTCGGAAAAGACGTATAAATTTCTTTTTGAAACGATAATAAAATAACATCTTTATTAAATGAAATCCACCGAAAGTAAAACAAAGTATCAAAGCTGTCGATACTCGCTACATCAAACACAAAATCTGAAATAGTCTGAATACATGTAAAGCGTCTAAGCGAAAAGAGTCATCTATCTATCCCACTGGAAGCACCCGATCACACGATCCCCGGCTCACTCTCCCCAGCTCGCATTATCAGCACTAAATCTCTTATTAAAATATTAATATTATTATTTCCTCTTTTTTTTTACGTAGCTGCCAATATTTATATGTTTTTATTTTTATCTTGTTTTACTTATTTAATTAATTACTAAATTTAAGTGCTGAAAGCCTAGGAAAAATAAAATAAAGTGTAGAAACCTAAAATAAAGTCTAAAGATAAAATAACGGTAGAAGATAAAATACAGTAATGAACCCCACGCAACATAGGGTAACTACGCAATATAGGTAATACGCAACATAGAACGGAGCATGCAACATAGGACAAACGGAAGTGTGCAAGTGTGACGCATTCATGGCACGAGCATGCATTTGGCCTATGAGCCGTGTGGCCTGACGAGGCGTGTGATGGGTGTTGGTAATAATGGTTACCTTCATCCGATAGGACCCGGGACATGCATAGCATAACATGGAAAAGAATGAGCATAGCGTGTGATATTAAATGACTGCGTGTGCACGGAGATAGAAGTGCATGCATCATGAACTTGCGCATTGCATTTATTATTGTTGTGATTATTTGTCTTGTTATTAAGTTGTTTCAGCGTTATGGGATACGGATCGGGTCAGGTATGTGTTATTTTCTTATTTATGCTTTAGTTGCTTTTTGTTTATCTGTTTATGCTTTATTGCTTTATTTAGCTACTCCATGCTCTACGTGCTTTATGTGTTACCCGACTCAGTATGTGACAGTCCCTTTTCGGGAGAGACGGGTAACCTACGAGTGACTCCCATCACTCACCCCCCACCACCCCTCCACAGGTGAGCAGGATTAGGAGTATATATATTTATCGAGGATGAGACAGATTACGCGAGCTGGGAAGAGTGAGCTGGGCTCGAGAAGGGATCTTGTTGACTGAGAGCTTGTTCTTGGGGATAGTCAGATAGACATTCCACCTGGGTTTATTGTTTGACTTTAGTATTTCATACTTGACTTAGTGGGTTTCGTCAACCCTTGTACTTGATTTTATATTGATGGATTTAATTTAATCAATGATTGTTTTTTTTAATTATCGTTTCCGCGAAAATTTCTTCGTCAGTCCTGACGTGCAAAGAAGTTTGAACGACGCTTTGTAGTCCTCTTAGTAGGCTACGGCGGGTGCACTGTTCCCGATGCTAGGGCTCGGGAGCGGGGCGCTACAAATAAGAAACATTGGTTAATTACAGGAGTATATAGGATTAACTGGAGCACGTTTGGATGGAGCTGAGATGCTTGCATGTGGTCTTGCAACTCATTTTGTCTTCTCAAAGGTATTCATTCTCCAAAAACAAAAAGGGAAAAGAAAAAAAAGTTAGTGCTAGCTCATTTACTTTCCATAATCTTTTCTAATCATGTTTAAAGAACTCATATGGACACTGTTCCAATATTACTTGATTGTCACGAAGTTATCACTGCAGTGAAACTCAACTGTCGACTTGATTAGAATCTTAATCATTTAAAATGGGTTTCTCTCTAACCAAAGCTTTGCTTCGTTTGCTCTATGATGGTCTTTTTGATCTCATTCGTATTCTGATCGAATGGATAAAACATTATTTTTCAACTTGATTGTAGGATCTTTTACCCATGGAAGATGCTTTGTGTTCATCCATAGCATGTGGAGTTGATAGTAATAATTATCAGTGAGACCATGAATAAGTTCATTCGTCCGGTGAATCTCAGAAAAGAAAGTGTTTTCAAAAGGTAACACAAAAGGTCTCCTTTTTCTGTATATACTTTGAGTGTGTGGATGACTTCTCTAGTATTTGGACAACTCGATCAGGTGTACAACATGTTATGATGATGTAAAAGGACTACTAGCTGTTTGATTTGATAATTCGACCCGACTATTAATTTATGTGAAAATCAATTACTATTACTTAGTATCTAGTTCGGTCAAGAACAAATGGCGACACATGTCAAACTTTGATTAATACTCTAAGATTGAACGTAATTGAAATGATGAAGAACTAAAGGGAACACACAACGAAGAGTGGAATTGAAAGGAACAATTGCACAGAGAGATCGATAAAGGAAGAAGGAGTTACATTCTCTGCCTTCTTCAGCGGCTAAGGTGCAGCTTATATCAAACAAGAAGAATGAACCAAAATTACAATAAAGTCTCTGATAACTAACTCCTCTTATTAACTAACACAAAGGTATAATATTCTTTTCACTAATTTAAACTATTCCCGCCTTCTACCATCTTCACTTCCAGTCTGTTGCAGATGATTAACACCTTCTGCAACACTCCTTGTAGTTTCCAGGTGATGACATGGCCCCAGCCACTCAGCACCACATTGTAGCTTCACGTGGCTTCCTTAACCTTCTGGTGTTAATTGCAGCTCGTATTTCTTCTTAATCATCTCTTTGCATTCGTATTCGACATAATACATCACATACTCGACCTTATTCCTTTCACCATTGCTTCTACATTTTTAACACCTTTTTGACACCCCGCCGCCTCAAGCTAGGCTTACCATAGATATTGCACGCACCAAATGTTTTCATAAGACTATCCATCCTTTTTGAATCCAATGCTTTTGTGAATATATCCGCCATCTGAAGATCATTTCTGAGTGGCATTAGCTTGATTGTCCCATTTTGCATCTTATCCGTTACTATGTGACAGTCTATCTCAATGTGCTTTGTCCTTTCATGGAAGACTGGATTCTCATCGATATGCATAGAACTCTTACTGCTACAAAACGCCTCCACTGGTTCCTTTTCCCAAGCTGCAGATCCTGAGACAAATATAATAACCATTGCACTTCACATGCCAAGGTTGCCAATGCTCTATATTCACATTCAGCTGAAGACTTTAAAACTGTGGTTTTCTTTTGGCTTTCTAAGATATCAAAGCATCACATAAAAACACACAAAAATCCTGTTACACTCCTTCTACTCTCTGTGCATCTTGCCCAATCAGAATCTACAAAGGTTCTCAATTGTAACTGTGTACTGGAAGGATATAATAGACCCTGTCCTACTGTGTCTTTGATTTATATAAGCAATCTGTGAGCAGCTCTGAGATGCTGTTCCGTTGGACAGTCCAGAAATTCACTGAGCTGCTGCACTAGGAATACAATATCTGGTCTTGTGATATTTAAGTATATCAATTTTCCTATCACACTTCCGTAAGTGAATGTCTCAACTAATGAAGGGGAACCGTCATGAGTGAGCTTCAGATTAGCCTCCATGGGAGTTTTAGCAGGCTTTGCTCCCAAGAATCCAGTGTGCTGCAATAATTCCAACGCATATTTCCTCATGTTTACTATAAGCCCCCATGTGACCTAGCTACCTCTAATCCAAAAAAAAAGTATCTAAGGTCACCAAGATCCTTGATCTTAAATGTGTTGTTGGAGTTGAGACTTCAGGAGCTGTATTGAAGACAAGGAGGGAGAAAATATAATGATGCCATCTACATACACTAGAGCTAAGAGTATAGAATCAGATGACGGTTTAACAAATAATCCGTAGTCTATCTTAGACTGTGTGAAACCCATTGATAAGAGATAAGATGTCAACTTGGCATTCCATTCTCTCTTGCTTGTTTAAGCCCATAAAGACTTCTCAAGTTTACATACTAAGTCAGTCTGTGGTATGGATAGGCCAAGTGGTGGAACCATATAGATCTCCTCATGCAAATCACCATATAGAAAGGCAATATTGACATCCAGCTCCTGCAGATGCCATCCCTTACTGGCTGCCAATGCTAGCACAAAATCTGATTGTAGTCATTTTGGCTATAGGAGAGAAAGTCTCTTGGTAATCAATGCCATATTGTCGAGTGTACCCCTTTGCAACTAACCTAGCCTTGTAACGTTCAACAGTCCCATCTGCATATTTTATTTTGTACACCCATCTACATCACAATAGGATTCTTCCCACAAGGTAAAGGAACCAGTCTTCAGGTGTGATCTACTTAAGAGCTGTCAATTCAGCCTACATAGCTGCCTGTCCAGGCTGTAGAACTAGATGCCTCTAGATAGTTAGCAGGATCTGTATGCATACTAAAAGTTAAGACAGGATTTGTAATCAAGTTCCAGATAATCCATAGAAAAGCATTTGTCAAAGGTGTGTGGTGTAGACATAGACTGAGGAAATGTGAAGGAAGGAGTAGAAGAAGAAGCAATCTGAAGCTGATTGCAGTAGTATTCTTGCAATTATGATGGTGGCTGCTTATGTCTAACAGGTCTGGTATTGGATTGAATGGGTAGCCATACATCAAGAGAGGTAATAGGAACATGAGTAGCTGGGTGATTGTGAGGAGGTTCGATTCAGGAGTAGTGGAATAGGAATGAGATCTCAAGGGAGATGATTTAACAAGTAGTGAATTGGTAGGTGATGTACTGGCAGGCAGGTTAGAAAATCTATGGGAAGAGTCAGAAGGAGGTTGTATCGTGGTGTATTGGAAGGTTGAATGGCTGAATGCTCAGCAGAACGTACATCTGAGAAAGGAAAATTTTGCTCTAGGAAATCAACATCTATAGAAAGGAAAATGTCTTTCGTGCCCAGATCTTGAAGAATATATACCTTTGTGGTATGTGAAATCCCAAGAAAAACACACTTTCTAGACCTAGTATCAAATTTGCCTTTATTAGGCTGAGTGCTACCAGCAAATGCTATACAACCAAAGACTTTGAGATGTTGTAAGAAGGAGTCTTTCTGTAAAGTATGTGATAAGGTGTTTTGTTGTGAAGAATAGGAGAAGGATCAAATTTGTCAAGTATATAGCATGTTGGATACAAAAGCCCCATAACTAAATGGGTATATGGGCTTGGAATCTAAGGGCTCTAGCCACATTCCATATGTGTTTCTATTTACATTCAACTAGTCCATTCTGTTGTGGTGTATGAATGCAACTACTCTGATGAATTATGCCTTTATCAGAATAAAATGAATTCATTTGGATTTCCAGGCCATTATCTGAATGGATGGTTTTTATCTTGTGCTCAAAAGGCACAAGAACAAAGGCGTAGAAACTCTGTAAAATGTTTCTGACTTCTGATTTATTCTTTAAACAAATAAACCTACGTGTACCTACTGCAGCCATCAATAATAGTAAGAAAGTAACGTTGTTGATACAATGTAGGGTGCCTGTAAGAGTCCCAAATATCAACATGAATCATAGAAAAGGGAGTTACAGTTGATGAAATAGAATAGGAAAGGGCTTTTTCTTCTGTTTCGCAAGATGGCATATACAACAGGGAGTCTGATTATCAGAAACTGTTACCAAAGGATCTAGTTTGTGAATTTCTTTCATTCTAGACAAAGAAATGTGCCCAAGCCTTGAATGCCATAGTGCAACCTGAGACTGTAGGATAGCTTGGAAAGAGAAGTGTGGGATTCTCCCAACATAAGATATAATTTGTTGATGTTTTGATGTAGAGAGTTTTATTGATCTATGAAGTTTGTACAGGCCTTGACTTAATTCAACTAAATCGATCATCTTCTTATTCATCTGCTCAAACAGCATACAATAATCAGAATTAAACAAGACACTTTTGTGGTTTGTTT
The DNA here is from genome assembly GCA_036186865.1 of Eustoma russellianum. Lineage (NCBI taxonomy): Eukaryota > Viridiplantae > Streptophyta > Magnoliopsida > Gentianales > Gentianaceae > Eustoma > Eustoma russellianum. The sequence continues at coordinate 8,279,547 of AP025044.1, read as the reverse complement.
GGTGAGCTTGCTGAGAGATAGCAAATTAAAGCAGAAAGAAGGTATATGTAACACATTTTCAAGTGTCAGATTAGGATTTACAATAACAGTACCTATATGTGTGAAATCAACAAATTGATTATTGGGCAGTTTAACTTTTAAAGAAGTGACAGAACAAAAAGAATCAAAGAGACTCACAGAACAACAAATGTGATTAATGACACCTGAATCCAAAATCCATGCATCTAAACTTCTAAATGATACATTACCTGCCTTCTTACCAGAGACAACTACTTGCTGCACTGAGATAACTGCATGATGACCATCTGTTCCATCATCTGTGCCTGCCTTCTCTTTGATTCCCCTTTGTTGATAGTCCTTTAACATAGTCATCAGTTGCAGATACTGATATTGAGTAAACATACTATGAGACTGAGAAACTTCTCCCTGATCACCATATTCTGCCTCATAACTTTGACCATTGTGACTGTACTGCAAATCATCAAAATTAGCCACGTAATTAACCAGCCCCTTTGGCTTGTAATCAGGGAGATACCCATGCTTTCTGTAACATTTCTATTCTGTATGCCCCAACAATCCACAATGATTGCATACAGATCTTTTACTACCATTTTGTCCCGCTCTCTGTTCATAAGCTCCTTCTCTTCTGAAGTTACCTTGTGGCCTAGTAACAGGTCTAGGCACTGATGGTCTAAAAGGACCAGCTACCTGATTAGCAAACGATGGATTTCTTTCTCCTGTACTTAGCACCATGGATGGTTTATTCAAAAGGATGTTTGATTGTTTAAATACAATACTTTCCTCTCAAACTTCACTGTCATGGAAAAGGCAGTATTAGTGTTAGGCAAGGGACTAACAAGCAGGATCAGAGACTTTACAGGTTCAAATTTATCTGACAAAACTTTAACTTTATGACAAAGTCATCCTCAACAAACTTATTTACTTTAGCAGTTATATTACAAGTACACCTCCTACATGTACATGATGATATAGCCTTTAAAACTGTTAGTTCTTCCCAAATTACTTTCAATTTTGTATAATACTCAGTCATAGCCAAGTTCTCTTGTTTAATCATATAGAATTTGTCATGCAAATATGATAATCTGCATGCATCCGCATTCCCATACATAAGTTTCATATCTTTCCGAATTTTTACAACACCATCAATCCACATGATGCTTTGAGCAATAGAAGGACTTACTGAGTTTGTGACCCAAGAAGCCATCATGTTGTTTGCCTTGATCCAAACAGCAAGTCTGCAACCACCTTCATCACATTTGACCACTGTACCACCTATAAAACCTGCTTCATTCTTAGCCTCCAACACCCAACGAACAACTCTACTCCGTCCGTGATAATTTTGTGATGTAAGAAGATTTTGAGTGAGACGAAGTGAAGGACTATCGAAAGGATGAATATAGAGTGGATCTTCATAAGGATCCATGGTACCAAACGTAACTGAAGTAGAAGCCGTATCGAATTATGAAGTAAGAAACATAGAGTATCGATGATCAAAGCTCTAATACCATGTCAAATTTTGATTAATACTCCAAGATTGAACATAATTGCAATGATGAAGAACAAAAGAGAACACACAATGAAGAGAGAAATCGAAAGGAACCATTGCATAGAGAGAATCGATAAAGGAATAAGGAGTTACATTCTCTCCGTTCTTCAGCTGCTAAGGTGCAGCTTATATCAAACAAGAAGAATGACCCAAAATTACAAGAAAGTCCCTGATAACTAACTCCTCTTATTAACTAACACAAGGGTATAATAGCCTTTTCACTCATTTAAACTATTCCCGCTTGCTACCATCTTTACTTCCAGTCTGTTGCAGACGGTTAACACCTTCTGCCACACACTCCTTTCAGTTTCCATGTGATCACGTGGCTCTATCGATTCAACATCCAACATTTCAACTTCACGTAGCTTCCTTAACCTTCTGGTATTAATTGCATCTCGTATTTCTTCTTAATCATCTCTTCGCGTTAGTGTTGACATAATGCATCACATGCTCGACCTTATTCCTTTCACCGTTGATACTGCATTTTTAACACCTTCTTTGACAATACATAACAAGAAACATCTTTTAAATTCATCAAAAACATTCATACTTGTAACATGTCTACCTTTGTTGCATGGTGAAAATTAATTTCCATTGTCATTATTTGATGGAAATAAACTATTTTATTTTGTAGAATGGATGATATAAACAAGTGTTTTTCTCTAGCAACAGTTGAAGAAATATTGGCTTCCTTGGTGAGAAACAACTTGAGCTTGCACTTCCCTGAAGTATAGAATTTAGTTTCAGATTGAACACTTTGATAAAGTTTCCATTTTCACCTTCTTAGGAAAAGCTTGCTGCAGAAAATCCTGGGGAGAAGTGGATAAAAGAAGCCATTAACTATATGAGATCAGTTTCTCCAACTAGTCTCAAACTTTGTCTCCGGCTGGTATGATATTAGTAGGCCTAGTATTTATCACAAACTTAGTTACATTTTTCATCTTGAACGTGGACTATTTTCCTTTGACAATATAACGGCATAGGAATATCAATTTTCCTTTCTTGTGTTTGAAATAATTTATAGATCATACGGGTCTTAACAGATTCGAGAAGGACGTAAACAAAATATGAAACAATGTTTCATTACTGAATATAAAGTCTTTCGTCATCTAACACGTGAAACATACCACAGTGACTTCATTGAGGTTAGTATAGAGTTCTTTACTTTTTTCCATATTCGATACACTCTTCTATTTTGCACACTAACAGCTATACTGTTCATATGCAGGGCGCACGAGCAATCATAATCGAGAAAGATAACAATCCAAAGGTATCAATCATGCAATGCAGTTTGTTTCGTAGTCAGTCTATGTTTCCAATTGCAACATCTCATTATTCGATAATCTCACCATGCTCTTCATAATTTAGATAAATTTAGTTGTGCACATGTTATATCGAGTTGAATGCATTTGTCGGCACTTTCAATAAGGGCACCAAGTAATCACTATGGAGTAGATATGACGTATACCTTTCCACATGTAACTAAAGGAGTGTTACTAAAGTGTTGCTTCTCTTTATAAGGCGTGTATAAAATATCCAAATAGCAGTTCATCGATACAGCTTGATGCAATATTCATTATGAGTTATCGGAAAACAACTTCTCTAACATATGGGTATGGTTGTGTACATCCGATTCCTCTATACTTCGTCATAGATGACGGGAGCCTTTAGGTCAATGGAGTAATGTTGTCGTTGTATATACTTTTATGTAAATAAGTCACCTTGAAGTATCCAAGTCTCTTTTCCTAATGAAAGTTGCTTGTCTAATTTATTTGTTACTTTCTTTCTGATTATTAATTTGGAGCAGTGGATGCCTTCGAAGCTAGAGCAAGTGAGCAATGAAATGGTAGAAAAGTTTTTCCTCGAAGTATATGATGATGATAACTGGAAGCCTATACAACTCCCAGAAAGACATCCTGCTGCTGCCTCTTTTGCATCAAAGCTCTAGTCACCATCATCTTCATCTTCCTACATGGCCACTACATTGTTCTACTTTCAAGTTACCAATTAATAGTCCATCGATACAGTTTCTTGTTGTAAGGGCAACGTTATTGCGGATTAGTCACTTGATTCTTGTCTATTAGAATAAAGCATAATTGATCATGATGTATCAGTCGTTCTGAACTTCAATAAGAGCAAATGCCTTATAAACTAGAAGTTCATTAGAATCCATGAGCTTCACTGTACGATAACCAGTGTTCACAAACTGTCTATGTTACTACTATGCCATCTCATTTGATTTTTTTTATATTATTTGAACACCATAAAATTTAAATGAAACGATATAGTATTAAACTTAGATAATGTTTATGGACAAAGATTCCGAAAACCCTATATGACGGATTAAAACACCACCAAGCTCCCACTCAGACCCCTAATCCTGCCCTGAAATCTTCTTACTCTACCTTATTTAGGATCTGAATTCGTGTTATTTTTTTGGATTCTTTTAGCTTATAATAAAAAACAACAACAACAATACAGAGTGTATCGGTTGAATGTCAAACAAAGAACTTGAACTTGTTGGAAAGTACGTTAAAGTACCTTTCCGGGCGCTCCAAACTTAAATAGAACATGTATGAGGTTGTTTGGGAGATTGATATGAAGTGTTGCACAGCTGGAAAACCTCAGTTGGGCGTAGATCTCTCACTTCGATCGATCTGCGTATGTCGATCGATGGACGTGATCGATCTACGTAGATCTGAGGCTTAAGGAGGTTCTCTGTCCGACTTCGATCGATCACATCGATCGATCAAAGTGACATCGATCGATCGATGTGATCGTTCGATGTAGGACAGAATAAAAAGGAAGTTTCTGTCTGACTTCGATCGATCACATCGACCAATCAAAGTGACGTCGATCGATCAATGTGATCGATCGACGTGATCGATCGACGTGCCAACGGACAGAACTTTTCAACTTGGGTTGCAGCTTTTGGTCCAAGAATCATCTTCTTTCACCAATGAACGGTAAACAACTGCCATTGGAGGTTAAGAAGAGGCTGAGACATGTTTCGAAAAGGGTTATAAACACCCCTTAAGATCTATATATAGTAGATCTTGGTATCTTCAAACACATACTTGACATTCTTGCAAAAAAAACTAAGAATTATCAGCATTCTTCATCTCTTGCTATCTCCTTTATCTTCTCTTCTACATCAAGTTCATTCTTCTTCTCCTAGAGCAAAGGACAAGAAGACAGCCGTTATATCTTGGGAAGCATTAGTCTTGTTGTCTACCTTGCTCATTGGTAGAGACTAAATTGCTTTAAGGACAGAGTCATCTGGAGACTCGTCTCGGTTTTGTTTGATTACATCTTCTTGCTTGTTTGCCGTAATTTTCTAACAATCTTAAAGCAATTTACAATGGCATCCAGGCAAGCTTTGCCGGATATGTCCAAAATGGAGCCATTTGACGGCAAGTTTTACAAGAGGTGGGCGGCCAAGGTGCTGTTCTTCCTCGAGATGCTCTCAGTTTCATATGTGCTCAAGATGGATAAGCCCAGTGATGAAACTGAAGTAAAGAAATACGATGCAGACAACACTACTTCCAGAGGCCACATTCTACATTTTCTGGCCAATTCTCTATTTGAAATTTATGTCAAATTTAAGTCTGCAAAAGAGATTTGGTCAGCATTGGAGAACAAATATGGTGCTGAAGACGTTGGCAAACGCAAGTATGTGGTGAGTGAATTCTTGAAGTTTCAGATGGTTGATCATTCTCCAATCAATGATCAAATTCATCAGTTCCAGCAGTTGGTGGATAATCTGGAACATGAAGGAATAAAGATCGATGAGACGTTCCAGGCGGCGGCGTTGTTAGAGAAGCTTCCACCTTCTTGGAGCAAATACAAGAAGAGGAGAAAGCACGACGATGCAAAGTTGTCTCTAGATGCCGTAATCAAACATATACGCATCGAAGAGAACAACCGGTTGGAAGATGAGTCTCATCGAGAAGAGGGAGTCAAGGTCAACGTTGTGGAGCATGCTGCGAAGAAGCCCAAGTTCCACAACAGTGGCGGCGGCGGCTACAAAAATGGAGGAAAAGGTAAGAAAGTTGTTGTGCAGGGCCAGAACAAGATGAAAGGAGTGTGCTGGGTGTGCGGAAAACCAGGATACCGAACAGTCAACTGCAGGAAACCAATTGGCCAACCAAGCAACCAGGCGAATCTTGTGGAAGCCAAAGGAGCAGCAGACGACATCATCGCAGCAGTCGTCTTGTCGGAGGTAAACCTTGTTGGTGGCCTTACGGAATGGGTGGTAGACACGGGTGCTACCAGGCATATTGCTACCAGTAAAGACCTATTTTCTGAATACAAGGAAATAGGCAATGATGAGCAAGTCTTCTTGGGAGATGCACATAGTACCCAAGTCCTCGGAAAGGGTAAGGTGCTTCTCAAGTTGACATCTGGGAAGAAACTGGAATTAAGCAATGTGCTGCATGTTTCTGCCATGTGTAGGAACTTGATCTTCGGAGTGCTGCTGAACAATGCTAATATTAAACTTGTTTTAGAGTCAGATAAACTTGTCTTGTCTAGGAATGGAGAGTTTATCGGTAAGGGATTTTGTAGTGGAGGTCTGCTTATACTCGATGCTATTTGTTGCGTTAATAAAGATGCATCTAGTTCTGTTTATTTTGCTGAGTCTCTTGATATGTGGCATGCTAGATTAGGACATGCAAATATAGGAGAAATAAAGAAACTTAAGAATATGAATGTGATTTCTTATGATGATGATAACTTCAACAAATGTGAACATTGTGTTGAAGCGAAACATCATAAGAAACCTTTTAATAAAGTTGACAGAGTCTCACAAAAGCTTGGTTTAATCCATAGTGACTTAGGTGATTTCAAGAATCACATGAGTAAAGGTGGTAAAAGGTATTATGTTACTTTTATCGACGATTACTCTAGATACACAAAAGTGTATTTATTAAGTCATAAGGATGAGGCCGAGTCTAAGTTCATAAGTTATAAGAACGAGGTTGAGAATCAACTAGACTGAAAAATCAAAAGACTTAGAACAGACAGAGGTGGCGAATATAGCACAGACTCTTTACAAAAGTTTTGTGAAGAGACTGGCATTATTCATGAAGTCACACCCCCATACACACCTCAGTCTAATGGAGTTGCTGAAAGGAAGAATAGAACGTTGAAAAATATGATGAATGCCATGTTGGTTAGTTCAGGATTGCCAGACAATTTGTGGAGGGAGGCAATCTTGACTGCTTGTCATATTTTGAACAGGTTGCCTCATGAGAAGTTAAATAAAACTCCTTATGAGTTGTGGAAAGGCTATGCTCCCAACTTAAATTACTTGAAAGTGTGGGGGTGTCTAGCCAAGGTTGGAATTCTAGATTTTAAGAAAAGTAATATTGGATCCAAAACAAGAGATTGTGTATTCATCGGGTATGCTCAAAATAGTGCAGCATATAGGTTCATGTCTATAGATAATAGTTCTATATTGGAATCTAAAGATGCTGAGTTTTTTGAGCATATATTTCCTATGAAAAGCAATCCATTGGTGTGTCTAAGTTTGAGACAGGTGAGTCAAGTAAGTCCGTAGTTGAACAAGAGATTAATGAACCTAGACAAAGTAAGAGATAAAGAACAGAGAAGTCATTTGGAAGTGACTTCATCACAGCCTTCATTTTAGAGGATGATCCCAAAACTTACGGAGAAGCGATTAGGTCGATAGATTCTAAGTTTTGGAAGGAAGCCATAGATAGTGAACTTGAGTCTATATTAAGTAACAATACTTGGGAGTTAGTGGACTTGCCTAGAGGGTGTAAACCTATCAGTTTGTAAGTGGGTCTTTAGGAAGAAACTAAAGGCGGATGGAACAATTGATAAGTTTAAGGCTAGGCTTGTCGCAAAAGGGGTTCACACAACAAAAAGGTATTGACTTCTTTGACACTTACTCATCGGTTGCTAGGATCACTACGATTAGAGTCCTAGTAGCTCTTACCTCCATTCACAAGCTTGTTATTCACCAAATGGATGTGAAAACAGCTTTCTTAAATGGAGACTTAGAAGAAGAGATCTATATGAAGCAACCGGAGGGTATGATAGTAAAAGGTCAAGAGCACAAAGTGTGTAGGCTTAAAAAGTCATTGTATGGTCTTAAACAGGCACTTAAACAATGACACGAGAAGTTTGATAACGCATTGGTGTCTAATGGTTTTATAGTAAATGAAAGTGAACGTTGTGTGTATAGTAAGTTTAATGATTGTGATGGTGTTATTACTTGCCTTTATGTTGATGATATGTTGATATTTGGAACCAACATAAATGTGTTGATGATACAAAATCATTGTTATCTACTTTGTTTGATATGAAAGACATGGGGAAGGCGAACTTAATTCTTGGTCTCAAGTTAATAGAGAAATGTGGGGGTTATTTACTTTCTCAAGAACTTTATGTGAGAAAATATTGAGAAATTTTAATCACTACGATGTAAAACCAGTAAGTACGCCTTATGACTCGCATGTTGCTTTGACTAAAATTAAATGTGATAGTGTATCTCAATGTGAACATGCTAGGATAATTGGTAGTGTAATGTATTTGATGAATTGCACTAGGCCTGACATTGCATACTCTGTGAATAGGCTTGCACGATACACTCATAATCCAAATGAGAGTCATTGGTGTGCATTAAGACGTTTGTTGAAATATCTTAAAGGAACAATGAATTTGGGACTAATGTTTACTGGGTCACCCGCTGTTTTAGAAGGATATTATGATGCTAATTGGGTGACTGATAATGATGAAATAAACTCCACAAGTGGTTATGTTTTCACATTGGGTGGTGGAGCTATTTGTTGGAAATCATGTAAACAAACTTGTAGTGCTAAATCCACTATGGAGTCTGAATTCATTGCCTTAGAACTTGGTAGTACAGAAACCGAATGGTTAAGGAATTTGCTTGTTGATATTCCTTTATGGTCTAAACCTATGCCTTCTGTATCTATTCATTGTGATTCTCAGGCTGCGATCGCACGTGCAAGGAGCAAAATATACAATGGGAAAAGTCGACACATACGTTTGAGACACAACATTGTGCGTGAGTTGATTAGTTCAGGGGTGGTTAACTTGGAGTTTGTAAGAACCAAGTTGAACCTTGCAGACCCCTTAACTAAAGGACTAAACAAGAAGTTGGTCTACGAAACATCGAGGGGGATGTGACTTATTCCATCTGTAGAGAATTCTTCATGATGGGAACCCAATCCGCTATTAGTAGAGATCCTACGAAACGGGGTTCAATGTGGTAAGAACAAGTCATGAAAGAGTTCTATGTTGCGCTATCTAAGTGTCTCTCCCTATGGCGGTGTTGTTGATAGTGCTCGCTGTAATGAATTGAGGGTGAGATTTTAAGAATCTCTTAATGAAAAATTCATAGCCATAATGTTTGGTGGTGTGAACAGTGCACACTTGATGAATTTCACCTATATAAGCTTGGAAGTGGTGCCGCTTTCTATGAGAGCCTGGAAAACTCTCTAGAGAGCTTATGAATCCTGAGATGGGTGCATGGCCGATATCGCACCAAAACCGCGAACTTGAAGAAGTAGATAATGATATGTCTTTTTGTTGTTCATATAAACAGTAGTGGAGTAAGATTCAAGATGAAGTTCATCTTACTTCCGTTTATATAACTCAAGTTGTACTACCGGCGATTCAAGACCACAAGTCATCGTATTCGTTATGTGTCATTATCTTCGATTGATAATGGAAAGGTAAGTTGTTTATCGTTCTGAAGTTGTTTTTATATAAGTTTCGATCATGTGGGGGATTGTTGGAAAGTATGTTAAAGTACCTTTCCGGGTGCTCCAAACTTATATAGAACATGTATGAGGTTGTTTGGGAGATTGATATGAAGTGTTGCAAAGCTGGAAAACCTCAGTTGGACATACATCTCTCACTTCGATCGATCGACGTATGTTACGTGATCGATCTACGTAGATCTGAGGCTTAAGGAGGTTCTATGTCCGACTTTGATCGATCACATCGATCGATCAAAGTGACATCGATCGATCTGATGTAATCGTTCGATGTAGGACAGAATGAAAAAGGAAGTTTCTGTCCGACTTTGATCGATCACATCGATCGATCGAAGTGACGTCGATCGATCGATGTGATCTATCGACGTGCCAACGGACAG
>AP025044.1:8254489-8269818 GCA_036186865.1 Eustoma russellianum | reverse complement strand
TCCTTACAGAAATTTGTTTTAGGAAAAAGGAAAAAAATTAGCGTCACAGAAATGTTTTTTCGAAAAAAAATAATAAAACAGAGGATGTTAAATCCTTTTTGCAATCTTCTCCTTCCTTCAGCAGAAACAAGGGAGGCCAATGACAACAGTCCATTGTTTTTAAGAAAATTATTGTTATTTTTTTAGTGGAGGGCGTGCCTTACATCAACTAGTAAAGTTATTGTTTTGTGATTTTATGGTCACATGTTCGAGGTACGGATACAAAGTGTAAGGTAATGCTACATACGTCACATCACACAGCGATTCGACCCTTCCCGAACCCTGCATAAACACGAAAGCCTAGTGCAGAACGCCTTTTACTGTTATTTTCTAGGAGGTCATTAAGTGTGTTTTGAGTCATTTGAATCATGTGATGTGTTTGGATTACCATTAAACTCTTCAACGGCTACGAAAAGAAAAAGTTGAATTTCCGTGCCAAAAGTCAAGTTCCAAATCCGTAGGAAACGATTCTCAAAGCTCTTAGTCGAAGGGACCATCCCGTCACAAAGGACCAGCGGCCGGGGCTCTTTCTCGATCCAACCTCACGGTCGCCACTGCCCACATGGCGTCCGTTCATACGAAGTCTCCTGCCGCGACTCAAGGCGTGGTGAACAGTGCTGCGAAGGCCTTGGCTGGATTGTCCGAGGACGATTTGGGTGTGGTGCTCCATGCTCTCCGTGCTTGTAAGCACACACCATAGAACATTTGAGTGGTAAGTATTCGAACCTTTCTTGGATTATCTACTTTGGAGCTTCCTATCACATGACAGATCATTTGAGCCTCTTGCATAATTGTGTCACTATTGTGCCATGCACCATTCGGCTGCTTGACGCAATGAAAACACTGTTGGAAAATTGCAGAGAATTATGACAACTCAGGAATATGAAACAGCCGAGACGTGATGGATTATCAATGTCCTTAAAGCAATTTTGCCTATACCGAAGAGCAAGGTATACTTCTAGCAAATGCTTCCAGGATATAACGGCTTACTTCCTTTCTATTGCTCTTAGAGAGAAAGTATTGAACTTGTTTAGTAGAAGAGAATGATAGTGAAGGATAGAAGAAGAAGAATGATGCAGAATTTTTCACAAGAATTCAAGAGTTTTTCAAGTGTTTTTCATGTATGTCTTGAAGATAGCAAAGCCTACTATTTATAGGCTTTGAGTTCACAAACTACAAGTTCAAAAGACCCTTTTTCTGCAGATTTTTCCTCCTTGGATCGGTTATGGACATTCAATATCAAAGGACATATCATTTGGTGCAAGAGTTGCATCTTTTATGAACAGTTGACGCACATTAGGCGCATCATGTCACTTCGAACGCCTACATCATGTGCCTCATGTGACATCGAACGCCTGTACAAAACGACATCAGGCGCTTCATGTGACATCGAACGCCTGTACAAAACGACATCAGGCGCTTCATGTGACATTGAACGCCTATACAAGGCGTTCGAAGTGTTCCAGAACAATTCGAACGCCTACATTAGGCGCTTCAAGTGTTATGGAAGTATTCCAGAACACTTCGAACGTCTACATTAGGCGCTTAAAGTGTTTGGAACGCCCTCATTTCCTTCCATTGTTCATAAAACACTCTAAGCTTCATCCAATCTCCTATCAATAGGTCACATAACACTATACAAGGTTGGATCACAAGATTTAAAATGCTTTTAAGTACTTTTCCAACAATCCCCCACATGATCCAAGCTTGTATAGTTCAAACGAACGAACATAAACCAATCTTTTCACTATCAAACGAAGATAATGACACATAACGGAGCAGTGACAAATGTCTTGAACTGGCCGGTAGTACAATTTGTAGTTATATAAACGGAAATAGGGTGACAACTGTCTTGAACCACATATTTCACTACTGTTTATATGAACACACAAATGACATGCCACTATCTAACTTCTTACAAGTTCGTGGTGTGGTGCATTAAAGGCCCTGCATCCAATCCCAGGATTCATAAGTGCTCTAGAGAGTTTTCCACGCTCTCATAGGAAGCGGTCCCACTTCCACACTTATATAGGTGATATTCATCAAGTGTGTACTGCAACACACCACCATCTTTGATGGCTATGAATTGTCCATTAAGAGATTTACATCTCACCCTCAAACATGCAGTGAGTACTATACTCGAACATCAACATAGGAAGGGACATGTGCGATAGTACTTAACAGAACTCTTCTATGACGTGTTTTTACCACATTGAACTCCATTTGTAGGATCTCTACTAATATGAGTTGGGTTCCTGTCATATAGAGTTCACATCAAATAGAATTAGTCCCATTCCTCTCGATGTTTTTTGAATCATCTTACGATTCCAACCTTTAGTTAAGGGGTCTGCAAGATTCAACTCGGTCCTTACGAACTCCAAGTTAACCACTCCAGAACTAATCAAATCACACACAATATTGTGCCTCAAACGGATGTGCCGGCTCTTCCCATTGTACATTTTATTCTTTGCTCGAGCGATCGCTGCCTGTGAGTCACAATGAATAAACACAGAAGGCATAGGTTTAGTCCACAAAGGAATATCAACAAGTAGATTCCTTAACCATTCTGCTTCTGTACATGCTAGTTCTAAAGCAACAAATTCTGACTCCATTATTGATTTACCTTTACAAGTCTATTAGAAGATTTCCACGAAATAGCACCACCACCCAAAATAAACACATAACCACTAGTGGAGTTTATTTCATCATTATCTGTTACCCAATTGGCATCATAATAACCTTCTAAAACAGCAGGGCATCCAGTAAAAGTAAGTTTTAAATACATAGTTCCTCTTAGATATCTCAACAATCGTTTCAAAGCATCCCAATGCTCTTTACTAGGATTATGAGTATATCTTGCCAACCTATTTACAGAATATGCAATATCTGGCCTAGTGCAATTCATGAGGTACATGACACTACCAATGATCCTAGCATATTCACATTGAGAAACACCGTCATTCTTATTCTTTTCTAATCTTGTAGACGAATCATATGGAGTGCTAACAGGTTTAACATCAAAGTGATTAAATTTTCTCAAAATCTTTTCAACATAGTGAGATTGGGAAAGCATATAACACACACATTTCTCTACTAATCTAAGACCAAGTATTAAATCTGCTTTACCCATATCTTTCATTTCAAAAACAGAAGAAAAGAAAGATTTAGTATCATTCACAACATCGATGTTTGTTCCAAAAATCAACAAATCATCCACATAAAGACAAATGATCACACAATCAAGATTATTAAACTTGCTGTAAATGCATTTATCACTCTCACTTACAACATATCCATTAGCTAACATGGCATTGTCAAACTTCTCATGCCATTACTTAGGTGCTTGTTTTAAACCATACAAAGATTTCTTTAATCTACAAACCTTATGTTCTTGGCCCTTAGTTATCATTCCTTCCGGTTGTTTCATATAAATTTTTTCTTCTAAATCTCCATTTAAAAATGCTGTTTTAACATCCATTTGATGTACAAATAATTTATAAATGGAGTTTAATGCTACTAACACCCTGATAGATGTTATTCTAGCAACCGGTGAATATGTGTCAAAGAAATCTATTCCTTCTTGTTAGCAACAAGCCTAGACTTAAACTTATCAATTGTCCCATCCGCCTTTAGTTTCTTTCTAAAGACCCAATTGCAACTGATAGGTTTGCAGCCCCTAGGCAAATCAACAAGTTCCCAAGTATTGTTGCTAAGGATGGATTCTAATTCACTATTGATTACCTCCTTCCAGAACTTAGAATCTATGGATCTAATTGCTTCTTGATAAGTCTTCGGATTGTCTTCCAAAATGAAGACAGTAGCAAAATCATCTTTGAATGATTTTTCTACTCTTTTCCGTTTACTTCTCCTAGGTGAGTTATTATCATTTTGTACAACTTTACTAGACACACCCTTTTCATATCCTGAATTAACAATTACTTCTTTCTTCATAGGAAAAATATGCTCAAAACATTCTGCATTCTTGGACTCAGTAATGGAATCATTATCTAAAGACAAGAATCTGTAAGCAACACTATTTTGAGCATAACCAATAAAAGCACAATCGTTGGTTTTCGAACCTATCTTACTCCTTTTGAAATCTAGAATTCCAACCTTGGCTAAACACCCCCACACTTTGAAGTAATCTAAGTTGGGAGCATAGCCTTTCCAGAGTTCATATGGAGTCTTATTGCTTTTCTTATGTGGGATCCTGTTCAAGATATGACATGCTGATAAGATTTCTTCCCCCCACAAATTGTAAGGCAAGCCAGAACTTATAAGCATGGCATTCATCATATCCTTAAGAGTTCTGTTTTTTTCTTTCAGCAACTCCGTTGGATTGAGGGGTGTAAGGTGGTGTAAATCCGTGAATAATACCGTTGTGCTCACAAAACTTTTGTAAAGACAATATACTATACTCACCACCTCTATCTGTTTTCAACCTTTTGATTTTCCTTCTAACTGATTTTCAACTTCAGTTTTATATTTAATGAACATCTTTTCAGCCTCATCTTTGTGAACCAACAGATAGACTCTAGTGCATCTAGAAAAATCATCTATGAACGTGATGTAATAATTCTTACCATCTTTACTTGTGTAGCCTCTAAAGTCACCAAGATCACTGTGTATGAGTTCCAACTTATCAGTTGTTCTTTTAACGGATTTAAATGACTTCTTATGATGTTTTGCTTCTACAAAAAATTCACACTTTCTAAAGTCATCTTCGCATGCATAGGATATCAAGTTAGTAAACTTTAATCTTTTTAGGGCGTCTTTAATAACGTGACCTAACATTGCATGCCAAATATCAAAAGAATTAACAATATAAGCAGAACTAGATGCATTCTTATTATTTATAATACAAACAGCATCTAATAAAAGCAAACCTCCCGAGCAGAACCCTTTCCCAACAGACTCCCCATTCTTAGAAAGTACTAGCTTATCAGATTCAAGAACAAATTTGATATTCGCCTTGTTCGGTAGTACTCCGGATATCAAATTCCTACGCATTGCAGGAACGTGCAACACATTGCTTAACTCCAGCTTTTTGCCTGAAGTCAACTTGAGAAGCACATTTCCTTTTCCAAGTACTTGGATACCATGGACATCTCCCAAGAAGACTTGCTCTCCATCACCTATTTCTTGATAATCAAAAAATAGATCCTTACTAGTAGCAATGTGCCTGGTAGCACCAGTGTCTACCACCCATTCCGAAGTACCACTGACAAGGTTTACCTCAGACAAGATGACTGCAGCAATGAATTCCTCGTTCGCCTTTGAAGATTTTACCAGATGTGCTTGATTACTTGGTTGTCCTTTCCGTAGGTTACACTTGGCTGCTCTGTTTCCAAGCTTTCCGCACACCCAGCAGGCTCCTTTCATCTTCTTTTGTCCTTGTCCCTGTAATGAAAGTCTTACCTTTGCCATTGTGTTGAACCTTTTGCCTTTTAGGCTTGTGCTCCACCACATTGGCTTGAGATTGCCCTTCATCATGTCCTTTGTCATCAAGTCTGTTGTTTTCTTCAATCTGGATATGTTTGATGACTCCATCCATGGTTAGCTTGGCATCATCATGCTTCCCTCTCTTCTTGTACTTGTTCCAAGAAGATGGAGGCTTCTCTAACAGGGAGGCTGCTTGAAAGGTTTCGTCTATTTTGATACCTTCCTGCTCCAGATTATCCACCAATTGTTGATATTGGTGAATTTGATCATTGATTGGTATATGGTCCACCATTTGAAATTTCAGAAATTCGCTTACCACATACCTTCTTTTGCCAACATCTTCAGAACCATATTTGTTCTGAAGTGCTGTCCATATCTCCTTTGCTGATGAGAATTTGACATAAATGTCAAATAGAGAATTGGAGAGGAAGTGCAAGATGTGTCCTTTACATGTTGTATTGTCAGCATCATATTTGATACTTTCAGTTTCATCCGTTGGCTTCTCTTTGGTTAGCACATATGAAACTGAGAGCATCTCAAGAAAGAAAAGCACCTTGCCGCCCATCACTTGAAGAACTTGCCATCGAATGGCTCCATTTTTGACATGTCAGGAACTGGTGCTTGTCTAGTTGCCATATTCAATCAAAAATTGCTTTAAGATTGTTGGAAAATTGCAGAGAATTATGACAACTCAAGAATATAAAACAACCGAGACGTGACGAATTGTCACTGTCCTTAAAGCAATTTTGCATATACCGAAGAGCAATGTATACTTCTAGCAAATGCTTCCAAGGATATAACAGCTTACTTCCTTTCTATTACTCTTAGAGAGAAAGTATTGAACTTGTTTAGTAGAAGAGAATGATAGTGAAGGATAGAAGAAGAAGAATTGTGTAGAATTTTTCACAAGAATTCAAGAGTTTTTCAAGTGTTTTTCATGTATGTCTTGAAGATAGCAAAGCCTACTATTTATAGGCTTTGAGTTCACAAACTACAAGTTCAAAAGACCCTTTTTCTGCAGATTTTTCCTCCTTGGATCGGTTATGGACATTCAATATCAAAGGACATATCATTTGGTGCAAGAGTTGCATCTTTTATGAACAGTTGAGGCACATTAGGCGCATCATGTCACTTCGAACGCCTACATCAGGTGCCTCATGTGACATCGAACGCCTGTACAAAACGACATCAGGCGCTTCATGTGACATCGAACGCCTATACAAAACGACATCAGGCGCTTCATGTGACATTGAACGCCTATACAAGGCGTTCGAAGTGTTCCAGAACAATTCGAACGCCTACATTAGGCGCTTCAAGTGTTATGGAAGTATTCCAGAACACTTCGAACGTCTACATTAGGCGCTTAAAGTGTTTGGAACGCCCTCATTTCCTTCCATTGTTCATAAAACACTCTAAGCTTCATCCAATCTCCTATCAATAGGTCACATAACACTATACAAGGTTGGATCACAAGATTTAAAATGCTTTTAAGTTCTTTTCCAACAATCCCCCACATGATCCAAGCTTGTATAGTTCAAACGAACGAACATAAACCAATCTTTTCACTATCAAACGAAGATAATGACACATAACGGAGCAGTGACAAATGTCTTGAACTGGTCGGTAGTACAATTTGTAGTTATATAAACGGAAATAGGGTGACAACTGTCTTGAACCACATATTTCACTACTGTTTATATGAACACACAAATGACATGCCACTATCTAACTTCTTACAAGTTCGTGGTGTGGTGCATTAAAGGCCCTGCATCCAATCCCAGGATTCATAAGTGCTCTAGAGAGTTTTCCACGCTCTCATAGGAAGCGGTCCCACTTCCACACTTATATAGGTGATATTCATCAAGTGTTTACTGCAACACACCACCATATTTGATGGCTATGAATTGTCCATTAAGAGATTTACATCTCACCCTCAAACATGCAGTGAGTACTATACTCGAACATCAACATAGGAAGGGACATGTGCGATAGTACTTAACAGAACTCTTCTATGACGTATTTTTACCACATTGAACTCCATTTGTAGGATCTCTACTAATATGAGTTGGGTTCCTGTCATATAGAGTTCACATCAAATAGAATTAGTCCCATTCCTCTCGATGTTTTTTGAATCATCTTACGATTCAAACCTTTAGTTAAGGGGTCTGCAAGATTCAACTCGGTCCTTACGAACTCTAAGTTAACCACTCCAGAACTAATCAAATCACACACAATATTGTGCCTCAAACGGATGTGCCGGCTCTTCCCATTGTACATTTTATTCTTTGCTCGAGCAATCGCTGCCTGTGAGTCACAATGAATAAACACAGAAGGCATAGGTTTAGTCCACAAAGGAATATCAACAAGTAGATTCCTTAACCATTCTGCTTCTGTACATGCTAGTTCTAAAGCAACAAATTCTGACTCCATTATTGATTTACCTTTACAAGTCTATTAGAAGATTTCCACGAAATAGCACCACCACCCAAAGTAAACACATAACCACTAGTGGAGTTTATTTCATCATTATCTGTTACCCAATTGGCATCATAATAACCTTCTAAAACAGCAGGGCATCCAGTAAAAGTAAGTTTTAAATACATAGTTCCTCTTAGATATCTCAAAAATCGTTTCAAAGCATCCCAATGCTCTTTACTAGGATTATGAGTATATCTTGCCAACCTATTTACAGAATATGCAATATTTGGCCTAGTGCAATTCATGAGGTACATGACACTACCAATGATCCTAGCATATTCACATTGAGAAACACCGTCATTCTTATTCTTTTCTAATCTTGTAGACGAATCATATGGAGTGCTAACAGGTTTAACATCAAAGTGATTAAATTTTCTCAAAATCTTTTCAACATAGTGAGATTGGGAAAGCATATAACACACACATTTCTCTACTAATCTAAGACCAAGTATTAAATCTACTTTACCCATATCTTTCATTTCAAAAACAGAAGACAAGAAAGATTTAGTATCATTCACAACATCAATGTTTGTTCCAAAAATCAACAAATCATCCACATAAAGACAAATGATCACACAATCAAGATTATTAAACTTGCTGTAAATGCATTTATCACTCTCACTTACAACATATCCATTAGCTAACATGGCATTGTCAAACTTCTCATGCCATTACTTAGGTGCTTGTTTTAAACCATACAAAGATTTCTTTAATCTACAAACCTTATGTTCTTGGCCCTTAGTTATCATTCCTTCCGGTTGTTTCATATAAATTTTTTCTTCTAAATCTCCATTTAAAAATGCTGTTTTAACATCCATTTGATGTACAAATAATTTATAAATGGAGTTTAATGCTACTAACACCCTGATAGATGTTATTCTAGCAACCGGTGAATACGTGTCAAAGAAATCTATTCCTTCTTGTTAGCAACAAGCCTAGACTTAAACTTATCAATTGTCCCATCCGCCTTTAGTTTCTTTCTAAAGACCCATTTGCAACTGATAGGTTTGCAGCCCCTAGGCAAATCAACAAGTTCCCAAGTATTGTTGCTAAGGATGGATTCTAATTCACTATTGATTACCTCCTTCCAGAACTTAGAATCTATGGATCTAATTGCTTCTTGATAAGTCTTCAGATTGTCTTCCAAAATGAAGACAGTAGCAAAATCATCTTTGAATGATTTTTCTACTCTTTTCCGTTTACTTCTCCTAGGTGAGTTATTATCATTTTGTACAACTTTACTAGACACACCCTTTTCATATCTTGAATTAACTGTTACTTCTTTCTTCATTGGAAAAATATGCTCAAAACATTCTGCATTCTTGGACTCAGTAATGGAATCATTATCTAAAGACAAGAATCTGTAAGCAACACTATTTTGAGCATAACCAATAAAAGCACAATCGTTGGTTTTCGAACCTATCTTACTCCTTTTGAAATCTGGAATTCCAACCTTGGTTAAACACCCCCACACTTTGAAGTAATCTAAGTTGGGAGCATAGCCTTTCCAGAGTTCATATGGAGTCTTATTGCTTTTCTTATGTGGGATCCTGTTCAAGATATGACATGCTGATAAGATTTCTTCCCCCCACAAATTGTAAGGCAAGCCAGAACTTATAAGCATGGCATTCATCATATCCTTAAGAGTTCTGTTTTTTCTTTCAGCAACTCTGTTGGATTGAGGGGTGTAAGGTGGTGTAAATCCATGAATAATACCGTTGTGCTCACAAAACTTTTGTAAAGACAATATACTATACTCACCACCTCTATCTGTTCTCAACCTTTTGATTTTCCTTCTAACTGATTTTCAACTTCAGTTTTATATTTAATGAACATCTTTTCAGCCTCATCTTTGTGAACCAACAGATAGACTCTAGTGTATCCAGAAAAATCATCTATGAACGTGATGTAATAATTCTTACCATCTTTACTTGTGTAGCCTCTAAAGTCACCAAGATCACTGTGTATGAGTTCCAACTTATCAGTTGTTCTTTCAACGGATTTAAATGACTTCTTATGATGTTTTGCTTCTACACAAAATTCACACTTTCTAAAGTCATCTTCGCATGCATAGGATATCAAGTTAGTAAACTTTAATCTTTTTAGGGCGTCTTTAATAACGTGACCTAAAATTGCATGCCAAATATCAAAAGAATTAACAATATAAGAAGAACTAGATGCATTCTTATTATTTATAATACAAACAGCATCTAATAAAAGCAAACCTCCCGAGCAGAACCCTTTCCCAACAGACTCCCCATTCTTAGAAAGTACTAGCTTATCAGATTCAAGAACAAATTTGATATTCGCCTTGTTCGGTAGTACTCCGGATATCAAATTCCTACGCATTGCAGGAACGTGCAACACATTGCTTAACTCCAGCTTTTTGCCTGAAGTCAACTTGAGAAGCACATTTCCTTTTCCAAGTACTTGGATACCATGGACATCTCCCAAGAAGACTTGCTCTCCATCACCTATTTCTTGATAATCAAAAAATAGATCCTTACTAGTAGCAATGTGCCTGGTAGCACCAGTGTCTACAACCCATTCCGAAGTACCACTGACAAGGTTTACCTCAGACAAGACGACTGCAGCAATGAATTCCTCGTTCGCCTTTGAAGATTTTACCAGATGTGCTTGATTACTTGGTTGGCCTTTCCGTTGGTTACACTTGGCTGCTCTGTGTCCAAGCTTTCCGCACACCCAGCAGGCTCCTTTCATCTTCTTTTGTCCTTGTCCCTGTAATGAAAGTCTTACCTTTGCCATTGTGTTGAACCTTTTGCCTTTTAGGCTTGTGCTCCACCACATTGGCTTGAGATTGCCCTTCATCATGTCCTTTGTCATCAAGTCTGTTGTTTTCTTCAATCTGGATATGTTTGATGACTCCATCTATGGTTAGCTTGGCATCATCATGCTTCCCTCTCTTCTTGTACTTGTTCCAAGAAGATGGAAGCTTCTCTAACAGGGAGGCTGCTTGAAAGGTTTCGTCTATTTTGATACCTTCCTGCTCCAGATTATCCACCAATTGTTGATATTGGTGAATTTGATCATTGATTGGTATATGGTCCACCATTTGAAATTTCAGAAATTCGCTAACCACATACCTTCTTTTGCCAACATCTTCAGAACCATATTTGTTCTGAAGTGCTGTCCATATCTCCTTTGCTGATGAGAATTTGACATAAATGTCAAATAGAGAATTGGAGAGGAAGTGCAAGATGTGTCCTTTACACGTTGTATTGTCAGCATCATATTTGATACTTTCAGTTTCATCCGTTGGCTTCTCTTTGGTTAGCACATATGAAACTGAGAGCATCTCAAGAAAGAAAAGCACCTTGCCGCCCATCACTTGAAGAACTTGCCATCGAATGGCTCCATTTTTGACATGTCAGGAACTGGTGCTTGTCTAGTTGCCATATTCAATCAAAAATTGCTTTAAGATTGTTGGAAAATTGTAGAAAATTATGACAACTCAAGAATATAAAACAGCCGAGACGTGACGGATTGTCACTGTCCTTAAAGCAATTTTGCATATACCGAAGAGCAATGTATACTTCTAGCAAATGCTTCCAAGGATATAACGGCTTACTTCCTTTCTATTACTCTTAGAGAGAAAGTATTGAACTTCTTTAGTAGAAGAGAATGATAGTGAAGGATAGAAGAAGAAGAATTGTGTAGAATTTTTCACAAGAATTCAAGAGTTTTTCAAGTGTTTTTTATGTATGTCTTGAAGATAGCAAGGCCTACTATTTATAGGCTTTGAGTTCACAAACTACAAGTTCAAAAGACCCTTTTTCTGCAGATTTTTCATCCTTAGATCGGTTATGGACGTTCAATATGAAAGGAGATATCATTTGGTGCAAGAGTTGCATCTTTTATGAACAGTCGGGGCACATTAGGCGCCTCATGTCACTTCGAACTCCTACATCAGGCGCTTCATGTGGCATCGAACGCTTGTACAAAACGACATCAGGCGCTTCATGTGACATCGAACGCCTGTACAAAATGACATCAGGCGCTTCATGTGACATTGAACGCCTATACAAGGCGTTCGAAGTGTTCTAAAAGTGTTCCAGAACAATTCGAACGCCTACATTAGGCGCTTCAAGTGTTATGGAAGTATTCCAGAACACTTCGAACGTCTACATTAGGCGCTTAAAGTGTTTGGAACGCCCTCATTTCCTTCCATTGTTCATAAAACACTCTAAACTTCATCCAATCTCCCATCAATAGGTCACATAACACTATACAAGGTTGGATCACACGAATTAAAGTACTTTTAAGTACTTTTCCGACAAACACATGCACTTCAGCAAGGGGCGACACGCCTCAATGACAAACTGGTCCTTAATAAAGTGATCTTTGTTCCACACTTGACTTGCAGTCTATTGTTAGTTTTTTAGCTATTAAACAATGGTGACTATGTTGTTGTGTTTGCTAATGATGGTTGTGTGATACACGACTCGAAACCTATGATCGAATTGGAGTGAGTGAGGCAACAGATGGGTTATACTTGCTGAAGGATTCTTCCACCATTCGGACGTGTGCACTTGGAGTGAATTCGGATGCAAGCTTGTGGCATAATCGTATGGGACACCATTCTAGTCAGGTTTTGGTGCATGATGTGTAATACCATTTCTTCTTTGAATAAAAATTGTGAGGTTCCTTGTGAGATGTGTTGTCACGTAAAACAAACAAAAAGGCCCTTTGATATATGTGATACGATTGATGAACAGTGTTTTGATTTGATTCATTGTGATGTGTGGGGACCTTATCAACGTCGTGTGGTGCTTTTTATTTTTTAACTTTTGTGGATGATCATTCGCGGGATTTAGGTATATCTGTCGAAAACCAAAGATCGAGTACCTTCTGTGGTGTGTCAGTTCTTCGCTACGGTGCATACTCAATTCGGTCGGGCTATTAAAACTTTCCGCAGTGATAGCGGCACAGAGTTTTCTCCTATACGCTCATTCTTTGCGGATAACGGCGTACACCATCACACATCTATTCGACACACTCCATAACAGAATAGGAGCGTAGAACGCAAATAGCGTCACATTCTCAATGTGGCACGAGCATTACCCTTTCAGGCAAACTTACCTCTATTCTTCTAGGACAAGTGTGTGTTAACAACGGCCTGCCTAATTAATCATACTCCATCTGTTCTACTTGACAATGTTCAGAAAACCTCCAATTTTTTCCCATCTTTGAGTTTTTGGGAGTCTATGCTATTTTCACCATGACCAATGACATGATAATAAGTTTCAAAGTCGAAGCTACAAATGTATCGTCGTGGGATATCCTATCGGGAAGAAAGGTTGAAACTCTTATGATCTAGAAACCCGTGAATTTTTCACGTCTCGTAATATCACTTTTGTCGAAACAGATTTCCATTTTCCAATGTAACACAATCCGTCGTCATCTTTGCCTACGACCCTAACCTTTCCCTAATTGATGTGCCAGAACCTGATGGTGAGTACATTGCTTCCCCGCCTGACCATATAGATGAACCTTCTACATGCCATCATCCATCCTTAGATACTCCAGCATCACATGACCCTTCACCAGAAGAGGAACAACCCACTCCTTCCTCACCTTCACTAAGCCGAGGTCATAGGATCAAGAAACTCCCAGTAAAATTTACAGCTTTTGAGATTAACGCGGTCCAGTATAGCCCCTCGGTCAACTCCGCCACAATATCCGTTTTCTCAGGTATTCCCTACTCAATCATCAATTTTCTTAGTACTCACAGAGTTTATCTAGCCCATCAGGCCTTTCTTGCTGCTATTACTTTGAAGTGCAGAACCTTAATCATATTCACAAGCGGTAAAGAAGCCTCGGTGACAGACTGCCATGCAAGCGAGGATAATTATACTTCGACAATTGAGGACTTACCACACGGAAGCACGCTATTAGTTGTAAGTGGGTTTACAAAATTAAACATAATTCTGACGGCAGTATTGAACGCTACAAAGATTGGTTAGTTATGCATGGTAATCGTCAAGTTGAGGGCCTGGACTACACAGAAACCTTTGTCCTGACAGCCAAAATGGTTACGGTACGTGTTGTGCTAGCTCTTACGGCCTCACCCAATTTTTCTATGTGCCAGGATAGATGTTCGAAAAGCATTTCTTCATGGCGATCTTGATGAAGAAGTCTATATAAAACTTCCCATAGTGTTTCCTATGCCCTCTTCAAATAAAGTCTGTCATCTTTGTAAATCTTTGAATGGGCTTAAGCAAGCGCCTTGCTGTTGGTTTTCAAAGCTCTTCGACGCCTAACATGCTTATGGTTTTGTTCAGTCCTATTCTGACTACTCCTTGTTCCAATACGTCCATGATCAGGTTCAACTCTACATCTTAGTCTATGTTGATGATCTTCTTCTTGTGGGTAATGATCTGCAAGCGATGGAAGTGCTGAGTGCGTATCTCAGCACATGCTTTCATATGAAAAACCTTGGCGCGTTGAAATATTTTCTCGGACTTGAGATTGCATGTAGCCTAATTGGCATATTTGTGTCCCAATGCAAGTATGCTCTTGAAATTATTTCCCAGCATCGTTTAACTCAATCCAAAAGTCCCTTCATGGATGACAATTAATCTACCGCTGGCTGGTTAGACGCTTAATTTATGTCTCGGTTACTCTTTCCTATGTTGTGCATACACTTGCTCAATTCATGCAGTCTCCCCGTATCGATCATTGGCATGCTTCTTTGAAAGTCGTTCGTTATCTTAAATGAACCAAGGCCAAGGTATCCTTTTTCCTTCGACTAGTGATTTTCACTTGACTGTGTACTGTGACTCTGACTGGGCTAGCTGTCCTGTTACCCGTTGCTCGATCATGACTTATTATATTAAACTTGTGGCTGCATCTGTTTCCTGTAAAATGAAGAAACAAAATAATATCTCCCATTAATCGCGCTATGGCGTATACTATATGTGAGCTCAAATGACTCCTTGGTCTTCTTTGTTTCGTAGACGCACCCAATGATGCTCCCGTCACTCTCTTCACTGATAGACAGTTTGCTTTACATTTGACACATAATCCAGTGTATCATGAACACACCAAGCATATCGAGATTGATTGCCATTTTCTACGGGACACCATTTTGGATTGACAAATTCGCCCCTTACATGCTCCTACCTCTCACCAGCTCGCGGATATACTCACTAAG
The DNA here is from genome assembly GCA_036186865.1 of Eustoma russellianum. Taxonomy (NCBI): domain Eukaryota; kingdom Viridiplantae; phylum Streptophyta; class Magnoliopsida; order Gentianales; family Gentianaceae; genus Eustoma; species Eustoma russellianum. The sequence continues at coordinate 8,254,685 of AP025044.1, read as the reverse complement.
TCGCTTGCAGACCTGATTTACAATTTCTTATGTCCAAGTTGGGCGTCTCAAATTTGCACGAGCCAACTTGAGGGGGAGGGGGGGCATTAACGAGATTAACGTGATCCTCTAAGATCTTGTCAAATATTTTCTATTGAATGTATTTTATTATGTCTAAAAATAGTAGGATTTGTGTATATCCTCATAATCATAATTT
>AP025044.1:8227158-8245234 GCA_036186865.1 Eustoma russellianum | reverse complement strand
TTTTCTAAAATGTGTTAAAATGATTGTTTTCATTTGTACATGATTTATACATGTTCATTATGTGCTTATTATGTGTTTTTGGTGATTATTATTGTCCTGTGACTAACATGCCTTGGAAGTTTCTACAACTTACCAAAAAGGGCAAAATTGGTATTTCGAGTTTTGTAGGAACATGATATGGTGGAAATATTTCAAGAGCATATTCTTATACTATTTATCATGACAAAGTTGATATCATGATAATTTATGACCATCCGGGACATTTCTGGAGTTTTCTCACACCAGGGGTATTTTGGTCATTTTACCCCCAAGGGTATTTTTGGTATTTTCACTCAAGGAATCTCTTGCGCATATTATTATCTTCATTCTGGAGCTGTGTTATTATTATTTTGAAGATAATATGGTGATCTTATATCTTATTCTCTCAACCGATGATATTATTGACTATAGCTGGATATGTGACGATTTGAGATGTCACATTCTAATTTTTCTCGAAGACCCTCTTATATATGTTATAATAGAACATTTATCATCAATATTCATAGATATTAAAGGTGTCAAAGGTGTGGAAATGTTATTGACACATAAGAAGAAATATTGGAGAATTTCGGTGTTACACGTTGACATAATCTTGTCAAGTGTTATCTATTTATTTCTTCTTCAAAAATCTGAGTTGATATACATATATATATGTTGAAAAACGTGAGTTTACAGTTGGGAATGATGTGGAGTTCATTTTATGAGTTGGAGACAAGTGGACCAACCAAAAAGGAGCTAGTTGGCAAAATTGCCAACTTGGAGCTTACTGAAAATAGCCAACGGCTATATTGTTTTTCTTGGGTATTTTCAGCAGATTTTTGAAGTCAAATGGAGCTCTCACATGTCCTATTATGTTGCTTGAAGTTGAGGATAATTTGGTGGTATTATCATTTCTTATTTAATTAAGAAAAAGAAAAGAAAAAAAAACACTTTTGAAATGTAGCCAACGGCTACATCCTTCTTGGAGTTGAATTTTCAATTTGAAATTGGTCTCCCACATGCCTATTATCTTGCCAAAGAGTTGAGAAGATGGTGGAATGGTTATAGCCTTATTATCTTCTTGGTTTCAAGATAATTCCAAGACAAATCCAAGGTGTAATTTTCGGCCACATCATTTTGCCAAGGTAGACCAATCATGGTGTTTTATTTTGCCAAGTGTACAAAGCCAACCAATGATGAGAAGACATTTGGAGTTGATGATGAAGATGATGACACATTGGCATTCTTATCTTCAAGGCTCAAATCACACTATAAATAGAGGCAATGGTGAAGAAGATGAAACACACTTGAAGCTCACAAGCATTCTATAGCTTTCATATTCATCTTCTTGTTCTTGTTGTTGTATTTTGTTGTAGCAAAGTTGTTCTTAATATTTTGGTGAGCTACAAGCCTCTTGAGCTTCATTTGTAAGATTGATTAGCCATCTTTATAAGGCTACATCAATAGGTTTTGGAGGTATTGCAACTAAGTGTTGCTTAGAAGGTGATTATCCAAGTCTTGAGTAGGGTTGGTGTATAACCCAAGGATCAAGCTTGGCTCTTGTTTTAAGGTGTTCATATCATAGTGAAATCCAAGGAAAGGTGTTCCTTGGGACTGGAGTAGGTCACATTGACCGAACCAGGATAAATCCTCGGTGTTCTTCTCTTGTTTCTTTATTTCTGTTTTCTGCCCGTTTTTGACTGTAGTTTTCACCCAACTTCACACAATTTGAAAAAAATAGCTAAACATTTTCAAAATTCGTGATTTTTGGTGGAGTTATACTTCAGACTGTTAGCTTTCATTTGCAACAAGAATCACTTGATTTGAGCAAGTAAAAGTTAGTCTTTCAGTCTTTGCAAGATAACTGCTCCAATCTGGCTGCAATCTGACCAGTTTTGAGAAAAGTTAAATTCTGTATTTTTCAAGAATTGTTTGAGGTCAGGGCCTTTTGGAAACTTCATCTACACATCCTAAGGAGTGTTTTTATATAAAGATCAACCTTTTTGGTTGAGTATTCAAAGAGAAACACTATTTTCAAAAAATCAGCAACATTCTGTCCAATTCTGTCCAGATTGACCATCTAAATCTTTTAATTTGTTTGAGGAGTCAAACGATCTTAGTTTTGTCTGATTTTTGGACAGAGTCTTGTTAACTCATTGAAGTTGAATTCTGGAAAGTTTCATAATTTTTGGAGTTGTGTACAATTATTTGTGAATTTTTGAAAAACGGGTTCTGAATCTGAGTTGGTCTCAGATTCTGTTTTCAAGGGGATTTTAACAAAGGGTTGTAGTGAAATTTCCGCTAACCACTATTCACCCCCCCTCTAGTGGTGTTCATTGCAGGTGCACAGTCCAACATTTGGTATCAGAGCCAGACCAACACCACTCAAAAGAAGCAAGATTCAACACCGTACGAACAATACAAGGCCAAGAAACAACAATTCATAATATACTGCTTGTCTCAAATCAAAGGTACATACTATGGCTATTGTTTCTCACAAAGGTGAGTTGGAAGGTATGTCCACACAACGCCCTCCTCTTTTTGATGGCAATAATTTTGTTCATTGGAAACTAAGAATGAGGCTATTCTTAATGGCTATAGACATCGATTTATGGTCTATAGTTGAAGATGGGCCGTACATTCCAATGAAAGTTGTACAAGTTAGTGGAATAACTCAAGAGGTTGAAAAATATAAAAGTGAATGGTCATCAGATGATAAAAAGAAAATGTCCATGAATGCTAAAGCTATGCAATTACTTTTGAATGGACTTACAACTTCTGAAGTAGGATATGTGTCAAATTGCACAAGTGTACACGACATGTGGAAATCACTTGTATTAAAGCATGAAGGTACTAGTGGTGTTAAAGAGTCAAAAATAAACATGCTTATGACTGAATTAGAGACTTTCAAAATGTTGCCAAACGAATCCATAACATCTATGGATTTGAGGATTACTAATATTTTCAATGCCCTTGAAGCTTTAGGGAAGTCATTTTCGAACAATGAAAAGGTTCAAAAGGTGCTACGAAGTCTCCCTGCTGAATGGGATCCAAAGGTGACTGCAATCGAGGAGACAAAGTCAATCACCAAGATGGATGAATTGATCGGGTCTCTTAAAGTCTATGAGGTAAAACTGAACCAACGAAAGTCTGAATCGTCTAAGTCATCCAGTAAGTCAATAGCCTTCAAAATAACTGAAACCCATGCTAATAACGATGATAGTAATAGTGATACTGAATTAGACGATGACTTGATATTGATTGCTAGAAAACTTAGAAAGTTTTTCAAATGCCCAAATAGGAATAGACAACATAATTCTTCTTCTTATTCTTTTTCTCAATCTAAGAAAAATAACACAAACAAGTGGTATAATAAAGAATTAAAGTGTTATGAATGCGGTCAAAAAGGACATATTTCATACGATTGTCCAACAAAGAAAAATAATAATAAAAACAACAATAATAAACAAGCCAAGGACAAGGAAGCTCAAACGTCAAAAACAAAGGAGTCTAAGGCAAGAAAAGGGAAACGAGCAATGAAGGTGAGCACATGGAGCGACTCATCCGACTCAGAATCCGAAACTGAGGAAGCTCAAGTGTGCTTCGTATCCAACGAGGAAAAATGCAAGGAATGCAAGAAAGAGGCAAAGTCAAAGAATCTAAAAACCAAATGGTTTTTAGATAGTGGATGTTCGAGGCATATGACGGGCAACCCTAATCTATTCACCGAACTTGAACATATTGATGGTGGAAAGGTAACATTCGGTGACAACAACAAAGGAAAAGTTGTTGGAAAAGAACAATCGGGGACCCAAACACATTTCAAATACGAAATGTGTTGCTAGTAAGCAATCTCTCTTATAATTTACTTAGTATTTCTCAACTTATAGATTGTGGTTATAATGTCTCCTTTCTTCCCAATTCTTGTGATATAATAAATGAAAAAGGAGAAACGGTTTTAAAAGGAAATAGAGATGGAAATATTTATACCCTTACCTTAGATAACATGTTAAATGCTAAGGTTAAGTTTCTAATATCACATGACTTAGATGTGAATTTATGGCATAGAAGATTAGACCATATAGGAATTTCAACCATTAGGAAATTATCTAAAAAGAATTTAATTAGAGGTATGCCTAAGTTAGACTTAGATAATTTTCAAATGTGTGAAACATGTATTAAGGGAAAACACATTAAAGAAACCTTAAAACCGAAACATGAAGTGAGTACTAGTCATGTACTAGAATTGCTTCACTTAGACTTATTTGGTCCAAGTAGGACAAGAAGTCTAGGTGGACACTACTATGTGTGTGTCATAGTAGACGATTACTCACGCTACACATGGACATTGTTCTTAACACACAAAGACGATGCTCCATTAGCAATCGAAACCCTTATCAAGCAACTTGAAAACATTTACGAAGAAAATGTCAAAAGAATTAGAAGTGATAGAGGTGGAGAATTTAAAAATAAAGACGTAATCAAATTTTGTGAACTTTATGGAATAAAACATGAATTCTCACCACCTAGAACACCACAACTCAATGGAGTTGTTGAACGTAAAAATAGAACGATTCAAGAAGTTGCAAGGACAATGCTGTGTGAAAATAAATTACCTAAGTATTTATGGGCTGAAGCTGTTAACTGTGCATGTTATATTATAAATAGGCTCACTATTAGAAAGAAATTAAATAAAACGCCTTATGAATTGCTAAACAATAGACAACCTAAAATAGATTATCTTAAAGTATTTGGATGTAAATGTTTTGTGCTAAACACTAAGGATAATCTAGATAAATTTGAACAAAAGTCTATTGAATGTATATTTGTTGGATATTCAACTAACTCAAGAGCATATAGGTGTTATAATCCTGCATCTAGAAAAATAATTGAATCCATACATGTGAAATTCAATGAAAATGCATGCTTTGAAGTTAGTGATAAACATCAACATAAACAAGAAACAAATGTTGAAAATATGTTTGATGATGAAGTATTACTTGAGCCTGTACTTGATCATCTAGAACCAACTCCCCCTGAACAAGACATGCATGAACCCTTAGATGAAATGAATCAAGAAAATTTGCAATTGGAAGATGATACAACTAATGATCCAATTACATATGATAACATTCACACTAATGAAACTTTTGAACAAGATGAGGGTGAACCTAGTCATCCTAGGAATTGGTGGCACCCTAGAGAATTAATCATTGGGGATCCAAGTGTTGGGGTTAGAGCACGTAGAAACATAAGTCAACTTGAAGGACATAGCTTAGTCTCACACATAGAACCTAAGAATGTTAAGGAAGCCTTAGGTGACATATCATGGATAGATGCTATGCATGAGGAATTAAATCAATTCACAAGGAACTACGTATGAGACTTAGTACCTAAACCTGAAGACAAGTCTATCATAGGAACTAAATGGGTCTTTAGGAATAAAATGGATGAACAAGGAAATATTACAAGAAATAAGGCTAGACTAGTCGCACAAGGTTATAATCAACAAGAAGGAATAGATTATGAGGAAACCTTTGCACCCGTTGCACGACTAGAAGCAATTAGATTGTTACTTGCGATTTCAAGTCTAAGTAACATTAAACTCTTCCAAATGGATGTCAAGAGTGCATTCTTAAATGGATACATCCAAGAAGAAGTGTTTGTCAAACAACCCCCTGGATTTGAAAATCCAAAGAATCCTAACCATGTTTACAAGCTTAAGAAAGCTTTATATGGTTTGAAACAAGCTCCAAGAGCTTGGTATGATAGATTTGCAAACTTTCTTATTGCGAATAATTATGAAAGGGGAACCATAGACAACACATTATTCCTAAGAAGAAAAGGTAATGATTTGTTAATAGTTCAAATATACGTAGACGATATTATCTTTGGTTCAACTAACCCTACCTTAGTAAAAGACTTCGAAGAATGTATGAAGTCAGAGTTTGAAATGTCAATGGTAGGAGAGTTGAATTATTTCTTAGGACTCCAAATCAAACAAACCCCTCAAGGAATTCACATTAGCCAACTTAAGTATGTCAATGATATGATTAAGAAGTTTGGCTTTGAAGATTTGAAACCTACAACTACCCCCATGAGTGTTAGTACCAAACTCGATAAGGATGAAAATGGTAAACCTTTTGATGACACACTCTATAGGTCTATGATTGGCTCATTGTTATACTTAACTGCATCAAGACCTGATATCATGTTTAGTGTGTGTATGTATGCTAGGTTTCAATCTTTTCCTAAGGTATCACATTACAATGCAGTGAAAAAGATCTTTAGATATCTTAAGCATACACCTCACTTAGGACTATGGTATGATAGAAACGCTAAGTTGGATTTACACGCATATAGTGATGCTGATTATGGTGGTTGCAAGTTAGATAGAAAATCCACTAGCGGCACATGTCAATTCATAGGAACCAATTTGATCTCTTGGTTTTCTAAAAAGCAAGCTAGTGTAGCTCTTTCTACCACTGAAGCCGAGTATATTGCTTTGAGTTTATGTACTACCCAAATACTTTGGCTTAAACAACAACTTAGTGATTTTGGCATTAAAATGAAAAAGATTCTAATTTTCTGCGATAGCACAAGTGCAATCAACCTTTCCCGGAATCTGGTGCTTCATTCTAAGGCCAAACACATTGAGGTGCGATACCACTTTCTTCGCGATCATGTTCAAAATGAGGACATAGTGATAAACCATATAAGAACTGATCACCAAATCGCTGATATCTTTACCAAACCCCTTAATCAAGCCACGTTTGAAAACTTGCGTGCCAAGTTAGGTATGATGACTTACGATACCATTGTATAGTTCTATCTTTTGCATGATTTGCAAAATAAAGGGGGAGATAGAATAAGCACATGATTTTAGATTTTAGTTGGTAAGTCATCATTTGGTATGAAATGATAGGTTTCAATTGGTTATGAGTTGAGTATAGGTTAAGGGGGAGAGTATGAGTTGAGGGGGAGCAACATACTATTTAAAAGTTGAAAACGTTTGGTTAAATTTTTGGTTATAAGTTGTGACATTAAAATCATGTTAGGTTATTTTGAAAATCATCCAAAAGGGGGAGAATGTTGAGAAATATGTTTGGATAATTTTTAAAGTCATGATTTTAAGTGGTGAATACTTAAAAATGTCACACATGGTGTTATATGTGATTAAAAGTTGAAAAAGTTGAAAAAGTTGAAATCGATCTCTAAACTTGAGACACATCGTGTCTAGGGTTTTTAGAAATAAATTTCTAAAATGTGTTAAAATGATTGTTTTCATTTGTACATGATTTATACATGTTCATTATGTGCTTATTATGTGTTTTTGGTGATTATTATTGTCCTGTGCCTAACATGTCTTGGAAGTTTCTACAACTTACCAAAAAGGGCAAAATTGGTATTTTGAGTTTTGTAGGAACATGATATGGTGGAAATATTTCAAGAGCATATTCTTATACTATTTATCATGACAAAGTTGATATCATGATTATTTATGACCATCCGGGACATTTCTGGAGTTTTCTCACACCAGGGGTATTTTGGTCATTTTACCCCCAAGGGTATTTTTGGTATTTTCACTCAAGGAATCTCTTGAGCATATTATTATCTTCATTCTAGAGCTGTGTTATTATTATTTTGAAGATAATATGGTGATCTTATATCTTATTCTCTCAACCGATGATATTATTGACTATAGCTGGATATGTGACGATTTGAGATGTCACATTCTAATTTTTCTCGAAGACCCTCTTATATATGTTATAAGAGAACATTTATCATCAATATTCAGAGATATTAAAGGTGTCAAAGGTGTGGAAATGTTATTGACACATAAGAAGAAATATTGGGGAATTTCGGTGTTACACGTTGACATAATCTTGTCAAGTGTTATCTATTTATTTCTTCTTCAAAAATCTGAGTTGATATACATATATATATGTTGAAAAACGTGAGTTTACAGTTGGGAATGATGTGGAGTTCATTTTATGAGTTGGAGACAAGTGGACCAACCAAAAAGGAGCTAGTTGGCAAAATTGCCAACTTGGAGTTTACTAAAAATAGCCAACGGCTATATTGTTTTTCTTGGGTATTTTCAGCAGATTTTTGAAGTCAAATGGAGCTCTCACATGTCCTATTATGTTGCTTGAAGTTGAGGATAATTTGGTGGTATTATCATTTCTTATTTAATTAAGAAAAAGAAAAGAAAAAAACACTTTTGAAATGTAGCCAACGGCTACATCCTTCTTGGAGCTTAATTTTCAATTTGAAATTGGTCTCCCACATGCCTATTATCTTGCCAAAGAGTTGAGAAGATGGTGGAATGGTTATGACCTTATTATCTTCTTGGTTTCAAGATAATTCCAAGACAAATCTAAGGTGTAATTTTCGGCCACATCATTTTGCCAAGGTGGACCAATCATGGTATTTTATTTTGCCAAGTGTACAAAGCCAACCAATGATGAGAAGACATTTGGAGTTGATTATGAAGATGATGACACATTGGCATTCTTATCTTCAAGGCTCAAATCACACTATAAATAGAGGCAATGGTGAAGAAGATGAAACACACTTGAAGCTCACAAGCATTCTATAGCTTTCATATTCATCTTCTTGTTCTTGTTGTTGTATTTTGTTGTAGCAAAGTTGTTCTTAATATTTTGGTGAGCTACAAGCCTCTTGAGCTTCATTTATAAGATTGATTAGCCATCTTTATAAGGCTACATCAATAGGTGTTGGAGGTATTGCAACTAAGTGTTGCTTAGAAGGTGATTATCCAAGTCTTGAGTAGGGTTGGTGTATAACCCAAGGATCAAGCTTGGCTCTTGTTGTAAGGTGTTCATATCATAGTGAAATCCAAGGAAAGGTGTTCCTTGGGACTGGAGTAGGTCACATTGACCGAACCAGGATAAATCCTCGGTGTTCTTCTCTTGTTTCTTTATTTTTGTTTTCTGCCCGTTTTTGACTGTAGTTTTCACCCAACTTCACACAATTTGAAAAAATAGCTAAACATTTTCAAAATTCGTAATTTTTGGTGGAGTTATACTTCAGACTGTTAGCTTTCATTTGCAATAAGAATCACTTGATTTGAGCAAGTAAACGTTAGTCTTTCAGTCTTTGCAAGATAACTGCTCCAATCTGGCTGCAATCTGACCAGTTTTAAGAAAAGTTAAATTCTGTATTTTTCAAGAATTGTTTGAGGTCAGGGCCTTTTGGAAACTTCATCTACACATCCTAAGGAGTGTTTTGATATAAAGATCAACCTTTTTGGTTGAGTATTCAAAGAGAAACACTATTTTCAAAATCAGCAACATTCTGTCCAATTCTGTCTAGATTGACCATCTAAATCTTTTAATTTGTTTGAAGGGTCAAACGATCTTATTTTTGTCTGATTTTTGGAAAGAGTCTTGTTAACTCATTGAAGTTTAATTCTGGAAAGTTTCATAATTTTTGGAGTTGTGTACAATTATTTGTGAATTTTTAAAAAACGGGTTCTGAATCTGAGTTGGTCTCAGATTCTGTTTTCAAGGGGATTTTAACAAAGGGTTGTAGTGAAATTTCCGCTAACCACTATTCACCCCCCCCCTTCTAGTGGTGTTCATTGCAGGTGCACGGTCCAACAGAGCTTGCATGATAAGAACATTTTGATCTACCAAGAGCGTGACATCATACTTACCATGCATAAAACCGTAGCTCTAGAAAATATGGAGATTAAGAAATAATGTGAAAAATTAAGAATAGACTTACAAAATCTAACCGATGGTAAAATTAATTTAAATAAATTGATTGGAAACCAAAGGATAGGAAACGATAAATCCGGTTTAGGATTTAACTCATCATTTTCTTCTATTGAGCCCATTGCTAAAGAAAAAGACAAATAAGAAAAAAAACACAAAATTGATCATCATCTCATAGACACAAAAGTACACAACCAAGGCATGTATCTACTTGTTTTTATTGTAACAAAATAGGACAGGTAAAAAGTGCATGTGGAGCTAGATATTGTAACATGTATATTTGGAATCTTGAGGGTCGACAAGCTAACCCGAAAGGACCCAATCATCAAAAGGTACCAATGTATAAATCTATTGGTTTTGTAGGCTCTCAAGGTAAATGGATTAGCCAAAGAAGAAGGAAACAAATGGCTTATGGACAGCGGATGTTCCATGCCTATGACCGGAGACAAGACTCTGTTCACCAAGCTCAAGCTTCAAGATGATGGAACGGTGCATTTTAGAAATGGGAGATCCAAAACATCAGACATGGAGAAATTAGCAGCTCTTCTTTCACTGTTAATAATGTATTATATGTAAAAGGGCTTAAGTATAACTTGATAAGTGTTAGACAACTATGTGATACTAATTTTCAAGTATGCATTGTGAAAAAGAATGATCAAATCGTTTTTGAGGCAATAAGGAAAAATGATGTTTATAAATTTAGCACACATGAATTGATATCACAAAAAGTTTCTTGTGTAGTTGCCAAAAATGATTTGACACAATTATGGCATACACAACTTGGACATATTAGTTTCAAGAATTTCAAAGAATTTTGCAAAAATGAAAAGGTCCAAGTTATTCCAAAATTCAATTTTTGAAAACCATGGCTTATGTGACACTTGTCAAAAGGCAAAGCTGGTTAAAGCAAGCTTCAAGCACAAAAGTGAATCTCCACCACTAAAACGTCTGCAATTGCTTGATATAGATTTGCATTGGGATATTAGTACGGCAAGTTTAAGTGGAAGACATTGCACTATTGTAGTGGTAGATAACTTCTCTAGGTACACTTGGGTCATGTTCTTAACAAAAAAGAATGATGCATGCCAAGAGTTTATAAAACTTTGTAAGAGATAGAAAACCAAAAAGAAGACACCATTAAGGAAATTAGAAGTGATATAAGTAGTTAGTTTGATGGTGAGTTCCAAGAATTTTGTGTATCCAAGGGTTATGGATACAATTTCTCGGCTCCTAGAACTCCTCAGTAAAATTGTGTTGGGGAAAGGAAGAACAGAACACTTCAAGAAACGAGTAGAGCCATGCTAAATGAATTTGAGCTACCTAAGTATTTTTAAGCTGAAGCGGTAAATTCCGTTGTCATGTAATAAATAGAGTTTATTTGAGACCATCTCTCAAAAAGACTCCTTATGATCTTTGGAAAGGAAGAGTACCTAACATTGGTTATCTTAAGGTAATTGGTTGTAAGTCTTTTATACTTAACACCAAAGATAATTTGGATAAACTCGATTTCAAAGCGGATGAAGGAATCTTTATGGGTTATGCTCAGAATAGCAAGGCATTTAGAGTATATAATAAAATAAGTATGAAAGTTGAAGAATCAATTTATGTTAAGTTTAGTGAACTCCTTGATGATGACCATGCAAAAATGATGATGATGATGATGAAAAAAGAATCAAAGCAAGTCATATACAAAAGTTTGAGAATCTAAAAGGAAATATTGCTATTGACCATATGATTGATCCACTTGAAAATAGACCTAAGGTAGAAGTAGTAGAAGAAGTGAGAGGAGACACTTCAAATTTACCGGATTCATATACATATAAGAAAGACCACCCAAAAGAGTTAATATTAGGAGAAACAAGTCAAGGCATATTAAGTAGGAGAAAATTTAATGAAAAGGCTTTTATTTCACAAGTTGAGACAGAGAATATAAAAGAGGCTATAAATGATGAAGATTGGGTATTAGCCTTGCAAGGAGAACTAAATCAATTTGAAAGAAGTGATGATTGGAAATTAGTGACTAAACCTAGTGATCACCCTATAATTGGCACTAAATGGCTATTTAGAAATAAGATGGATGATAAAGAAAACATAACTACAAACAAAGCTAGGTTATTAGATCAAGAATATAGACAAGAAGAAGGCATAGACTATCACGAAACCTTTGCCCCCGTAGCTAGATTAGAAGCTATTAAAATGCTACTAGCATATGCATGCTATAAAGATTTCAAACTACACAAAATGGATGTGAAATCCGCCTTCTTGAATGGAATAATTCAAGAAGTGTATGTAGCTCAACCACCGGGGTTTGAAAATCATGATTGTCCAAATCATGTATTCAAACTAAAAAAGGCCTTTTATAGACTTAAATAAGCTCCTAGAGCATGATATGAGAGATTAAGTAACTTCCTCCTTGAAAATGGTTTTTCAAGAGGAAAAGTAGACACTACTCTTTTTATTTAAGAACAAAATAATCAATTACTTGTTCAAATTTATGTTTATAATATTATATTTGGTGCCACTAATGATTCTCTTTGTGAGCATTTTGCTAAGTTAATGGAAAGAGAATTTGAGATGAGCATGATGTGTGAGCTCAATTACTTCTTTGGACTTCAAATAAGCAAACTCAAGATGGAGTATACATATCCCAAACAAAGTACACCAATGATCTACTCAACAAATATAAGTTTGAGGATGGAAGGAGTGTGAGCACAAGTTCAAAGCTTGACAAAGATGAAAAGGGAAAGCCGGTTGAGGTAACCAAGTATAGGGGTATGATTGGTAGTCTACTTTATTTAACTGCTAAGAGACCGGATATTTTGCATGCTGTATGTTTATGTGCTAGATTTCAAAGTATACCTAAGGAATCACATCTAGTTACCATAAAACGTATTTTTAGGTATTTGAAAGGTACTTTGAACTTTGGGTTATTTTATCTCAAAAATGAGTGTTTTGACTTAAGAGGGTATAGTGACTCTGACTAGGCCGAAAACCTAGTCGATAGAAAAAGCACCTACGCGACATGCCAATTCCTTGGAGATTTCTTAGTTTCTTGGTTCTCCATGAAACAAAATAGTGTGTCACTTTCAACGGCAGAATCTGACTATCGTCCGCTTCATGTTGTGCCCCACTACTTTGCATGATAAGCAGCTTGAATGATTACAATGTCAAGTTTGACAAAGTACCTATCTTATGTGACAACACTTCAGCCATAAGTATAGCAGAAAACCCGGTACACCATAGTAGAGCCAAGCATATTGAAGTGAGACATCACTTTATAAGGGATTGTACTCAAAAAAGGGTTGGTATGTGTTGAATTTGTTCCAACAAATGACTAACTAGCAGGCGAGACCATTGAATCAATTAGAACAAGATTAAGAATGATAAACAATGTTTAAAGGGGTCAAAATTACCAAAAAGTCAGAAATCAGCATACTTCGGTCGATCTATGTAGCTGCTGAGAGATTGAAGTACATCAATCTGTCACATACATCGATCGATGTGGATGCTGAGAAACTGAAGTACATCAATCTCTCACATCAATCGATTTATGTTGATAACATCGATCGATCGATGTCATCGGGCACAGGAACTATAAAAACTGCAAAAAAACCGAAAATTCTTCATTCCAACCTTCTTCAAACGCGAACCCTACCCCCAAAATCGTCCCTCACTCAAATTTCAACTTCTACCTAAAACTCCTTGAAACAAACTTCAATTTCTCCTCAGCCCACTTTATTTCTGTATCAATTTTTTCATCTCCATCAAACTTCTTGAAAATTTCTTGTCCTAAAAACCTAATTTTTCAAAAACGGCTTCAAGAAGCAAAAGCACCTCCAAAAGACAAAGAGTCCCATCTACAAGTCTCAACCAGTCCTAGAACAAAGGGAAAAGAAAAAGACCGTTTTTCCCAAGTAAACATGTTGGACGAGGTTAGGGGAGGCCACGAATCAATAATTTCCCATGGCTCAAGTCTGGTGAATACGAGAATGCTTTAGAAGAGCCTATGGATGCAGGCAAATTCGTCTATATTTCACTTCGTGTACAAGTGTTATTTGATGAATGGGATAGTAAGAAAAGGTTTACCATCCAATTGAAATTGCTCAAAATTCAAGATATTTTAAGCAATGATGAATTAAGTCCGATCATAAATTGGTTGGATGATCAAAAATAGAGACGTATTTGAATGTTTCGGAAATGGATTACATGTCTACCCGTTACATCCATCTGTTTTATGCAAATCACTGGTAGAATATTTGAATGAACTCTCATTCTACCTCAATTTAGTTATAGATGGTCAACTTGTTGCGTTTGATACGAAAATAATAAATGTGCTTATTGGTGTCCCTGATGAAAGTTTAGATGATTTTGGTGCTTGTAAATGAGACAATTATAAGTACAAGGTGACTGAAGATGAGGTTAAGACTTTTCTTGGTTTTCACCCCGCGAAAAATACTAACGGTATGCCTTTGGTCTATCGTGAATTAATCGCCATTGTCACTTTTTGTGTCAATGGTAAGTCGGCCAAACTACCAAGTAACTTAGATTTTTATATAGTCTACCATACACACATAAGGGGAAAATTGAATTTCGGGGAAATATTTTTTGTGGATGTGTTGGAAGCTATCACCAGAAAGAGCAAGCACTTCCATATAGCAATCTGATTTATCGATTGCTCAAAAAGGCGAATGTGGTTTTGGATGAGGCCAATGAAGAGAAAATATCCACTAAGGATTATACACAAAAGCCAACATCCAACAAATTCATAAATCCAAGAAGGGAGAACAACGCAGGGGTGTTCAAAATGAACCCAAAGAAGAAGAAGAAACCACCAATATGCCTGCTCAAGGACCAGCCCCCCAACATATCCCACCAAATCCCAACCTCAATCCAAACCTACCTTTCCTGTAGATAAAGGAAAGATCCCGATGGAAGAGGATAGTAGCTCGGAATATAAATTCGGTGCTGAACTTGAGATTGAAGACCTCCATAAGTAATTAAATCAATTCGGAGAAGACCTGACCAAGGAGCAAATTTGGACGGATGATCTTGAGAAGGAAAATGTGAATCTCAAAAAGAGAGTCACAACACTTGAGACAGAGCTCAAACCTCAAAAGACCAAGTACCAAAACATCAAGGCAAAACTCAAGGCAGCCATCTCCGGATTGTGTTTTTCTTCTCATACGGAATAGCTCAGGTCCCCTTCCATTTTATCCCACTTAGGCTAGTTAGGTGGTTATTTTGTATTCAAACTCTTTTGTTTCTGTTTAATGAAAATTTGATGTTTTCAAAAAGGGGAAGAAGTTGTTACGTTGTTTTGGTGTTAAGTTGTTTATATTGGTGTTTGAGCTGCTTGCTTGGTTGCTTGGTGGATATACTTGCTTGATTGGTTGACTGCTCAAAATTGAGGATATTTTGAGCAGTGCAGAATTAAAACCAATCATTGATTTATTGTATGATCAAAAATGGATGCTTTTGTGGGATTCCTCTGAGATGGTTCAATGTCTACTCGTTATACACGGATGTTTTACGCAAACCTTTGGATTGACTATCTAAATGGAAATCCGTTTTCTCTAAATTCGGTTATTGATGGTCAAGTAGTCTCATTTCACACCAAACAAATTAATGATATTCTTGATGCACCTGATGAGGGAGTCAAAGATTTCGATCCTTGGAAGTGGGATTTTCACAAATACCAAGTGACCGAGAATGAAGTCAAAACCTTTCTTGGATTCCACCCTACAAAAAATACAAATGACATGCCTTTGATTTACCGAGTTTTGCTTGCCATAGTTACTTTCTGTGTAAATGGAAAATCGGCAAAACTTCCTAGCAACCTAGACTTCTATATTACCTACCGCATAGCCATGAGAGACCAAGTAAACTTTGGGGAAGTATTCTTTGAAAATGTGTTGGAGGCAGTTACCAAGAAATCAAAGGCACTTCCCTACAGTAATCTGATATATAGATTATTGAGGAACGCTAATTTAGTTCTAGATGAAGAATACGAAGAGGCCATTACAAATAAGGATTATTACTCAAAGTCTAACATCCAGCAAATTCTTAAGTCAAGAAAGGAAGCGCAACGACGGGGTGGTGCTCAAGACCCTAAGGAAGATGAAGCTGAGAATGAGCCGGTACTACCACCACACCCCACTGAGCCAACCGTTGAACCCCAACCTAACCCTCCAAGTCCTACCTCTAGAATAGACAAAGGCAAGGCTCCTATGGAAGAAGATAGTGGTTCTGAACTTCCATTTGATGCAGAGGCTGAGATCAATGATTTACATCGTTATCTCGATCAATGGGGGGAAGACTTAACAAAAGCGGCTGTCTGTATAGATGATTTGGAGAAAGGCTATACGACATTCCAGGACCGCTTTAAAACGCTAGAAACAAAGGTGGACACTGAAGTCAAAACACTACAAACAGAGCTGAACGTGTAAAAGACCAAGTACCAAAAGTTGAAAATGAAGCTCAAAGCCGCTCTCTCCGGATTGTGTTTCTCCTCCGATGAGGAGTAGTACTTTATGATTCCCCATTCCCTCGTACTTATGCATAGTTTTGCAAGTTTGAGTTTATCTATGTATCTCAAAACTTGATATTTCCTACTTATTTTCATCCTTCATTTGGTATTTTTTTGATGCTTTCAAAAAGGGGGAGAAGAATGCTAGATGGCTTGATATGATATATTTGATGACTTGATATAGTTTTGGCATGCTAGTTGATGACTTGATATGGTTTTGGCACGACTTGTTTTGGCTTTGTTGTTGGCATGATGGTTTGTTGGCAAGCATGATTGGGCATTAGCATGTGTATGGCATGTTTTGGCATATTTGGTTGGACATGTTAGCATGATTTGGATAAGCATGGATATTCAAATGGCTAAACTTAGATTGGTTGTCTTTCATCACATAATTTTGTTTGAGAAGTTGAATTTGGTATAGCATGACATGAAGTCTCTTGATATGCTTTACATATTGAAATGATGAAAATACAAAACTTGATGCATAGTTTGAGGGGGAGCATGTTGGGTAGATTGATGTTCATATGATAAGGGAGCATGAACTAAGGGGGAGTTGTAAAAATATCAAGTTTAGTTGAAAAAGTATCATGTAAAAACATCTTTTGAATTGTGGTTTTGAAATCATCAAAAAGGGGGAGATTGTTAAGTTGTAAAAACGTTTTGATGATGAAAAGATGTTTTGAATGAGTTAAATTTGTGTTTGATATTTGATGCAAGATGGGCAAAACACATTATGTCCAAAGATGGTTGAGATTGGAACTCACTGGTTGACATCGATCTCTCAAGCTGGGGACATCGATCGATCGATGTCACTTCAGCCCCTGACATCGATCGATCGATGTCAATTGAGAGCATCGAACCCTCAACCACAAGGACATCGATCGATCGATGTCACTTCAGCCCCTGACATCGATCGATCGATGTTGAACAGAATATATCGATCTCTAAACCAGGTGACATCGATTGATCGATGTCACTTCAGCCCCTGACATCGATCGATCTATGTCAGGCAGTTTCAAATTCTGCAATCTTCTGAGGACATCGATCTCTCCCTTCCAGGGACTTCGATCGATCGATGTCCTCCAGAATTCAAATTTTCTAAACGTTAGAACAAAATCCAAGGCAGATTTTTGAGGTTTTCTCTTTCCAATCTTCTTCAAACTTTTTGTGGACATTAACCCAACCTAATGCATGCTTCCTTGACTATTGTATACATGTCTAAGATTCTCTTGGGTGGCTATCCAAGATCAAATCACTCCATAGGGTGGCTAGAGACTATTTGGGCATTATCTTGATATTTTTGAAGATGAAGACTTGGTGGAGAGCCTCAAAAACGTGGTGAACTTCATCTGTAAATAGAGGAGGCTTGGATGAAGCAACTACACACTTTAAACATCATCTAGCTTCATTTTCCATTGTTGCATATTTCTCTCATACTTGTAAATTTGTTTAAAGCTTGTCTAGCTTTTCTTTGATCTTCATTATTGTACATTGAGAGAAAGAGAATCAAGCACAAGAGGAACCATAAATATT
Source organism: Eustoma russellianum (assembly GCA_036186865.1). Lineage (NCBI taxonomy): Eukaryota > Viridiplantae > Streptophyta > Magnoliopsida > Gentianales > Gentianaceae > Eustoma > Eustoma russellianum. Next base: position 8,227,414 of record AP025044.1, on the reverse strand, counting down.
TGATCTCTTGCTTGTGCTTAGACTTGTTAGAAAGTGTGAGCCTTACTATATCTCTTCAACCCACTGTGAGAAGTTCTTGAGAGAACTTTTGTTGAAGTAGTGAGGAAGCAAGAAGTTGTTCTTGCTAAGAGCTGTAGTTTCTGTAGTTGCACAAGTGTGTTTTGTGCAAGAAGTTGCTGCTGTTGTTGCTTACACTAAAGTGTTAGTGTAAGTGTTGCTGTGGTTGTTCTTATTGTTCATAATAAGAAGAGTGGTT
>AP025044.1:8194440-8215299 GCA_036186865.1 Eustoma russellianum | reverse complement strand
CAGGATGGTGTACGGTGGCATGGCCACGCACACTCGGTATGCTGACTGTGGGTGGGTATGACCCACAGCCACTCAGTAGAACCCGGGTTCATGCATTGCACGGTGGAGATATCGGCATTCTGTGTGACATGACTTTGCTGCGTGTGACATGCATAGTAGGACATGCATCACGATGTTGCGCATTCTTATCTGGAGTGAATTACCTTTTAGCATTCTTTTATATGCTTATGTGATAACATGTTATGTGCTATGTGTTATATCATTTTTGTATGCTCGTCTTGTTCTAGTTGGAGGCCGGTGCCTACTGAGTGATTTACTGTCACTCAACCCTACTTCCCCCCCACCAGGTGACCACGAGGAAGCATACAACTATATCTTTGCTGAGGACGGGGCTGACACGGTAGAATGGTCATACTGACGGTCGCACCTAGGATGCAAGGAGACCTTGCGACTGTTTGTTATTAGTTAATTGAGGTTTCCATCAGACATCACCTTGTTTAGTTCGATAAACTCTAGATGTTAGCACGTTGACATTGTGGTCATGTCTTATTTATTATCCTACTGAGGATTTTCTTTTATTCAAGTAATTTAAGGTTATGAAATTTTGTTTCCGCGAGAAAAATTTCTACGTATTTTCAGACATGTAGAAAGTTGATTTGACGCTTTGTATTCTCCTTAGTGAGATACAGCAGGCGCACTGTTCCCGATGCTAGGGTTCGGGAGCGGAACGCTACAGTTCTCTTACACGGCGTTCTACCACTGGGTAAATGGTTTTTCTTGGTTCTGCATTGATCTCTTGGCGTTCCAAGAAACAGCCTACTGTTTCTCGTTCTTCGGTTGAAGCTGAGTATCGTGCCATGACTTATGCCGCCAGTGAGATCGTATGGTTATGTAAAATTCTTCTTGATCTCGGTGTTCCCATTACCGAACCTGTCGTCCTTCATTGTGACAATCAAGCAGCTTTACATATTGTGGCAAATCATGTTTTCCATGAGCGTACAAAACACATTGAGATCGATTGTCATTTTGTTCGTCAACACTATCTCAACGGCCTCATTCGTCCTTGCAAGATTTCTGGCCACCTACAATTGGCTGATTGATTCACCAAAGCTCTTGGTTCTGACAAGTTTCGCCAGTTTTTAAGCAAGTTGGGTATTCTCAACATTCATGCGCCAGCTTGAGGGGGAGTATTGAAAGATATTATTTGTTAAGATATTTTAGATATATTAGTTTGTATATAGTTGTTAGTATCTTACTAGATTTGTGAATAGCATTGTAGATATATCTTATCTCTTTATCATAGGAAGTCTATTGTTGTAGAAGTTTATACGTACGTATACACTGTAAAGCTGATTATTCATTGAATCAAAATATACGATTCTTCACTTCCCCTTGTAAGTTTTTTATTTGTTTGCATTACGTTCCATGTAAGTTTGTCTTCATGTTTATGTATGTGTTCTTATTATCAACTAAAAAATAAAAAATAAAAAATAGTCAACACATCCAGAAAAACCTGAAAAACATGGCACTTATCAAATAATACTTCGATCTGTGATTAAGCCTAGAGAACTAGTCCGGTTTCTGATTATGGCAAAGAACTCCCAAGGAACTGCAACTATTTCGTCAATTTGAACTTGACAATCTTAAAAAATTAAGGCTATAATACAAATTGACAGAAGTGGTTATAAATTTTATCGGTGTTGACTAGTTGTAAAACAATATTTGGCACTTCAAATCTCTACCGTTGTCTATTAGATCAACTAACTTTATAGATGATACAATGGACACTTGATACTAATCTATTGTCTAATTTGATGTTAAAAATAAATAAAAATCCTATCGTATTTCTATATTTATGTACAAGATAAATCTAATCAATAGAAAATATTTAATTAGATTCGATTAGATTGGATTAGATAGTGACGATCAATTCACAATCTTTATCCACAATCGACAGGTCGGCCTCGACAGCTAGCCTCAATCTCATCACGTTATGTCAGCTCGGCTCAGTGGAGTCAGTTGAGGTCAGTCCAAAATCAGCCAGCAGCCTCGGCAGGCTCAGGTCAGATCAACTCGACAGGGTCAATGTCAGTTCAGCTCGGAATTAAATGTAAATCCTTACCTTTAACATCCATCAATAGAAAACAAAATAATGAAAAAAAAGATCCCTGTTTTACCCACTCACATATCCATTACTCCCTTCTTTATTTTATTACTAATTCATCGCATAAAGTTTGGAAGGCAGTTGAGATCGTTTTCAACCATGTTAAGGCTATAAGGAAAGTTCAGACAGATGCTGAGCCCTCCATGAAAACCACCAAGGGGTGTGTGATTCCCTGACTTAAAAAATTTATGTTTACATGTTCAACAACTTCAAATTATCATAGCTTCAAGAATTTTCTCTCTCAAATAAACCCTGTAGCCGGAAAGACAACAATGGAGCTGAGGCCGGGTCTATCTGCTTTAGTCACTGGCGGTTCTAATGGAATCGGCAGTGCTCTAACTTTGGCTCTCGCAAACAAGGGAATATTCATTGCAATTCTGGATATGCCGGAAGAGAGTACTGGAAACCAAGTTGCATTACTTGCTGAGCAAGAATGCGCAAAGTTTCACCCAAACTTCAACAATCCTCTTGCCATGATTACTAGATATGATATAACCAACGCCTCCGATCTAGAACAGGCTTTCAGAAAGCACTGCGAGAGGTTCAGAGGATTGGATATTTGCATCAACTGCGCAGGCGTCGTGACTACAAAGCATGTAGCGCCCCGACCCAGACAGCGGAATCCGAACCGGTACACCCGTCGTAGCTTACTTAGAAGACTACAAGACGTCTCATCTCTCAAATACACATCATCAATGACGTAGAGAAATAAGTGCGGAAACATGCATCTAATGAATTTCCACCATCAATTTCCATACATCAACTGATAATAAAATCTCAAAGGGAATAACAACCTAATCCCCAAGTGTATAAAAGAACTGGAATTAATAACAACTGTCTCGACAAACTCCCAATATGTCTCTATATATCCCATTCAGCCCACTCACCATCGTCTTCTATGAATATCATGTCGTAGCTAGGCTCATCTGCAATCACAAAAGTAGTACCCTTAGCGAAAAACACTAGCAAGTAATCCGCTTATAAGACATACAGGATCAACACATGGCAACACATGAGTAATATATAATTCAAGGGAATTGTGGGGCACATGTCTTGTAAAAGTTCCAAATAAATAAACGAATCACGTGACAGCAAGTATAGCAATCCGAATGCAATTAACCATTCACTGACAATCAATTACCACGCACATCCATACCACAACGACTCTTGTGATGCATGTCAAAATATGCACTACACTACACAATCACAAATGCATGAGCCATTTCTTTTCAAATCAGTGCAATGCATGTCACAATGTCCGGTCTCGTAACTCGTTACCCTGTAACGCGCTCGGCTTATATTTCCATCCCGGTTTACGTTACAGACTCGTATGCTCTGTGATGCGCCTCGGCTTATATTTCCATCCAGATTTACATCACAGATCTCGTAAAACTCTGCAATGCACCTCGGCTTATATTTCCATCCCGATTAACATTGTAGAGGACTTTATACCCTGTAACGTGCCCCGGCTTATATTTCCATCCCGGTTTACGTTACAGCCTTTTGTGCCCTGCAATGCGCCCCGGCTTATATTTTCATCCCGGTTTACATTACAGGTCACCTTCGCAAATATGTACCGAAGCACATCTCTTTTTCAAAACCATATGCAATGCACGTGCCATGATGCAAGACTCCTCGTTTCAATCATATTTCTCGTTCACATATGCAGTTCATATTCACATGCACAAGTACAAGTAACACACACAAGATTTCTCTAGCTTACACATCAACGCTTAGGCTTTAACTAGATTGTCATCGCTTAATCTTGCTACCAAACTTCATACCCGAATGTGAGCACTCCCATCATTAAACTCTTAAACACCTCGTACGTTCATTTCCTAACCCTTCTAAGTCATCCACATTGAAACTCGATTCGAGACCCCTTTAAAATCACCCATTAGATTCACCAACCTAAGTCATGTTCTCAAGACTTAGACTACCCTTAATCAGGTCTTAAAACGTCTCTAAGGTCACCCGAAGATTTCCCGAGCTTTCCTCTTTCTTCCTCTATTTCCCCAAAAACTGATGGACTTCATTCCCTCACATCGATCGATCGATGTGACTTCATACCCTCACATCGATCGATCGAAGTCCAACAAAGAACATCGATCTCTCAGCCCTTTATTACTTCGATCGATCGATGTCCGTCAGTGGACATCAATCTCTCAGCCTTACCCTACATCGATCGATCGATGTCCAACAGAGGACATCGATCTCTCAGCTCACCCCACATCGATCGATCGATGTCCATCAGGGGACATCGATCTCTGACATCGATCGATCGATGTCAGCGTTTCCTGTGAACTTTGTTCTACGAATTTCTGCAGAAGATGCAATCTTCAACCAACGTTTCCCCCAATTTCCATCCCATCATTCCAAGCCTAACTACACTATCAATCCAAGCATAAATCATCAACGCAAAACCCTCTCGGAACCCAATCATACGTTCAAGCCTAAACGCACATTGTTCCTCACATCGCACCCAAAAGATCCCTCCTTTTCCCATTCCCAAACCTATCCAGCAATGAAGGCACATCCAAAGGGATTTCAGGGTAGGGATTTGCAAGATTTCACATAATCAACAACAACAACGAATTCTTTTTCATATACATCGGTCAAATCTCGAAACCAAAACACATAGATCGTATACAAATAATCACAAAACGAAACTACTGCATGGTGATCCACTTTGATATCAAAATAGGCCATTTTCCTTTCACAAATCGTAGGAACTTATAAGATGATTACTTTCCTGTGATTACTCGAAGAAGAAACGAAGATTGGATGAAGACTTGATTGATTCCTGGAGAGAGTTTTCCCTAGGGTTGTAGAGGGGCCTCAAAATCGCCTAGGGGGAAGAAAAAGTTTGCGTCGTCTGAGAATGGGGAGGAGAGAAAACTGACGCTGTTAGTTAAATAAGGATTTAGGGTAAGATTTGATGTTTCTAAATTATATCTATTATCTTATTTATCTTAAAAGATAAACCTTTATTATTCAATTCCAAAATTAATATAAATTAATTCTAATATTTAATCCTTTCATTAATTTCTAATTAATCCTCGTACTTAATTCCTAATTTATTACCGTTGACTATCATTAAACTCCTTTTAATTCCTTCTTTGCCTTTTAATTATCCTACGGAGGGTGCGGGGCATAACATTCCACCCCCCTTACAAAAAGTTTTGTCCTCGAAACTGGCGTACCTTATTGGAAGAGGTGTGGGTAAAGCTCCATCATTTGTTCCTCAAGCTCCCACGTGGCTTCGCGCTCCGTATGGTTACTCCATTGAACTTTGACATACGGAATCACACGTCTGCGCAGGACTTGATCTTTTCTGTCCACGATCTTTATGGGATGTTCTTCATAAGTGATATCTTCCTTAACATCCAACGGTTGAGCTTCCAAGATATGGCTCGCATCTGGTACGTATTTCCTCAGCTGGGACACATGAAATACGTTGTGAACTTGTGACAAATTCGGACGCAAGGCGAGTCTGTATGCTCTTTCACCCACTTTACCAAGCACTTCGTAAGGGCCAATATATCTAGGGCTTAACTTGCCCTTCATTCCGAATCTAGCAACTCCCTTGGTGGGTACACTCGTAGATAGACCTTTTCACCTTCCTCAAACTCCAAAGGTCGTCTTTTAGAATCGGCCCAACTCTTATTACGATCTTGAGCCACCTTCAGTTTCTCTCTTATCACTTTGACCTTTTCAACTGTTTGTTCAACCAACTCGGGTGCAGTGATTGTCCTTTCCCCAACTTCGTCCCAACAAACAGGGGACCTACACTTACGTCCATATAAAGCTTCAAATGGTGCCATACCAATTGCACTGTGATAGCTATTATTATATGAAAATTCCATTAACTTCAACATGCTATCCCGGTTTCCTTTAAAATCCGAGGCGCACGCTCTTAGCATATCTTCCAAGGTTTGGATGGTTCTCTCGGATTGTCCATCCGTTTGAGGGTGGTACGCGGTACTCATCCTCAATTCGGTGCCCATTACCTTCTGAAATGCCCTCCAAAACTTAGAGGTGAACTTGGGGTCACGGTCCGACACAATGCTGACTGGGACTCCATGTAGACTCACAATGTTATCCACATATATATTGGTAAGCTTCTTATAAGATGTACCATGTGGCATAGCTATGAAGTGAGCTGTTTTGGTCAAACGGTCTACAATCACCCAAATCATCTCATTTCCGTTTCTGGTCTTGGGTAGTCCCATCACGAAGTCCATAGTCACGTTTTCCCACTTTCATTCCGGAATCTCTAGTGGATTCATCAAACCACCAGGTCGTTGATGTTCGGCTTTGACTTGTTGGCATATTAAACACCTTTCGACATACGCCTCTATTGATCTTTTTATCCCTATCCACCAATAATTCTTCTTGAGGTCCTTGTACATCTTAGTGCTCCCGGGGTGGATAGACATCCTTGAGTTATGCACTTCTCGGAGCAATTCGGTTCGAAGTTCGCCTTTACCGGGCACGCATAACCGATTCTGAAACCATAGACTTCCATCTCCTCGCAACTGGAAATCCTTTACTGGCCCCGTGGATAATTTGTCGCGGATTTCTTTCAGTGCTGGGTCCTCATACTGCGCTTCTTTAATTCTGTCTACCAAGTCTGGGCTGATAGACAAAGCTGTAAGGACATTTGCCACTGAATCTACCAATTCAAGATCAAACTCCTCAATCTCCCTTTCCAATAGAGACTGTCTTGCGTGGCTAGACTTCCTGCTCAATGCGTCCGCCACTCTGTTGGCCTTACCCGAATGATAGTTGATGGTTAGATCATAATCCTTAAGTAGCTCCAACCATCTTCTCTGTCGCATATTTAACTCCTTCTGCGAGAATAAGTACTTTAAGCTCTTGTGATCGGTGAACACAGCACATTTCTTCCTATATAAATAGTGTCTCCAGATCTTAAAGGCAAATACCACCGCTGCGAGTTCCAAGTCATGCATCGGGTAGTTCTGCTCATATGGTTTCAGTTGTCTTGACGCGTACGATATGACTCGTTTATTTTGCATCAAAACACAACCTAGTCCTTTCTTGGACGCGTCACTATAGATAACGAAACCGTCGGTGCCGGAAGGTTGTGCCAACACCGGGGCTGTGGTCAATCTCTTCTTGAGTTCAGTAAAGCTCTGCTCGCATTCAGAAGTCCATTAGAACTTAGTCTTCTTCTGCGTAAGTCGACTCAATGGTACTGCTATCGTTGAGAAACTCTCAACAAACTTCCTATAGCAGCCTGCCAAGCCTAGGAAGCTTCTTACTTCAGTCACGTTTGTAGGTCTTGGCCATTTCGTGATGGCTTCTATCTTCTTAGGATCTACCGAGATCCCATCCTCAGAAATCACGTGACCGAGAAAGGCTACACTTCTTAGCCAAAATTCACACTTGCTGAATTTGGCGTAGAGCTTTTGTTGCCTCAAAATTTGTAACACTACTCTTAAGTGTTCAGCTTGAGCTTGTTTGTCGGAGGAATAAACCAAGATATCATCGATGAATACCACTACAGATTGATCCAACTGTTCTCGAAACACGGTATTCATTAAGTCCATAAAAGCTGATGGGGTATTAGTTAGTCCAAAAGGCATCACTAAGAATTCATAATGCCCGTATCGAGTCCGAAAAGCCATTTTAGGTACGTCTCTGGCTTTCACAAGCAGCTGATGATACCCTTGACGAAGATCGATCTTTGAGAACCAGCGAGCTCCCCTTAGCTGGTCAAATAAATCCTCTATCCTTGGCAGAGGATATTTATTCTTAATGGTGATCTTGTTCAGCTCACGGTAATCAATACACAACCTCATGCTGCCATCCTTCTTCTTCACAAATAGAACTGGAGCTCCCCACGGTGATACACTAGGGCGGATTAACTTTTTGTCTAACAAATCCTGAAGTTGTCCTTTAAGCTCCTTAAGTTTAGCTGGAGCCATTCTGTAGGGTGCCTTAGATATAGGCTCGGCTCCGGGTATCAAGTTGATCTCAAACTCCACTTCTCTTTATGGCGGTACTCCTGGTAAGTCGTCCGGAAATACGTCCTTAAATTCATTGATTACCGGAATTTGATCCATAGAGGGAACTTCTTGCTGAGCATCTATGGCATACACCATATATCCCTCTGCTCCTTTTTGCAAAGCCTTGAAGGCCTCAATCGCCGTTAGATATATTTTCTTTGGAGCTTTGGTTATCTTGACATTTCCTTGTACCTTGATGTCATTCATCTCAGGGTCCTTGAGAGTCACTTGCTTGAGTTTACAGTCAATATTGGCATGGTTCTTGGTCAGCCAATCCATGCCTAATATGACATCAAAGTCCTTCATCGGAATTGGGACTAAGGTCACCGAGAATATCTTTCCATCCAATTCCAAATCACAATCTTTGTACTGGTGGTAAGAAACCAGTACTTGCTCGCCTGCTGCCTGCACCCTAAATGGGTTCTCAAGCCATTCGGGTAAACAGTCGAGTCCTTTGGCGAATCGCTTAGAAATGAAGGAGTGACTAGCTCTACTATCAAACAACACGTTTGCGGGTACTTTGTTAACTAGGATCACACCTAACCACAAGAGGGTAACACATAAAAGTTTTCACATAACACATATTCCATTATCAACTTAGGAAACTAAAATTCAGCTTAAGCAACTATTATTTAACTTAGGTCATACCTGTCACCACGTTTGCGTCCTCCTGAACTTTAACATCTGTCATGGCGTGTACTCTAGCATTGGGCCTGCCTTTCTGCTGCTGGGCTGGCCCTGCACCTGCTTGAGGTTTAGGGTCCCATTCGGGGCAATCCTTAATCCGGTGGCCCGTCTTTCCACACTTGAAGCATGCTCCGGTAATCTTCCAACACTCACCTACGTGTCTCCTATGGCAGTGTGGACATTCTACTGGTGTTTGGCGATTGGGTTGATTTTGTTGCGGTGCCCTTTGAGCTGACACCGCTTGTCCTTTCCTAGGGATCTTGACACAACGTCCGGGTCTACCTGCACTTTGCTCTACCCTCGGCCTCTTGCTCGATTCTTCACGAGCCTCTCTTGGTTGTGACCTACGCATGTCACTCTCCACTGGTAACATGCGTCCAGCATTTCCTCAAAAGTTTTCAAACTTGACCCCGCTATAGCTGTCCGTATGCGGGGGTTCAGACCCTCTTCAAATTTCAGCATTTTCATCCGATTATTTTCCAATACCAAGGGTGTGAATTTGCCCAAGGCATGGAACCTGTTAGCGTAATCGAAAACCGTCATCCTCCCTTGTTCAAACTTTTCAAACTGCCTCATCTTCTCCAAAACGGCAGTCTCAGGCACATAATAGTCTTTGTAGGCCTGCACAAACAGGCTCCACTGAATAGGAGGAGTCATCTTGGGCAGAATGCCGTTCCACCAGGCATTGGCTCTGCCGATCAACAGTGGGGTGGCCACATCCACCTTCAGTTCATCTGGTACCTGCACCAGTCTGAAGCACTTTTTCACTTCGTCTAGCCAAAATCCGGCCACCTCTGGGTCCGTAGTCCCTTCAAACGTGGGGGCATGCATCTTCTGCATCTCCCCAATGTAAAACCTGATGCTCTACTGGGGAGGTGGTGGAGGAGGGGGTTGTTGCTGTTGTTGCGCAACTCCTTGTGCTATCACTGTGATAGCGTCAATCAGCGCCTGGGGTACTAAGACTGGAGGTGGTGGTGGTGGGGGGGTTCTCGTTCCCATTTCCACCATTTCCTTGGTTGTCACTTCTGGGAGGCATTTTCTGCGAAATCAACGCTTATTAGCATTCAGCAATTAAAAAAAATAAATACTGAAAGCCCATATGCGTTGTACAGGGTGGAACTCGTATGCTAAATAAAGTAACGTTTATTGATTAACTTCTATCGCACTCGCACACACCCATCCCAATCAAACTTACATATAGAATCACATACTTAGACCTAAAGATCAATCTTAGGGTGATAATCATAACTTAAGACTCTACATGTCATAACCTAGGTCTCCGAGGTAGATCTGAAGCCTAGGCTCTGATACCACATATAGCGCCCTGACCCGGACAGTGGAATCCGAACCGGTACACCCGTCGTAGATTACTGAGAAGACTACAAGACGTCTCTTCTCTCAAATACACATCATCAATGACGTAGAGAAATAAGTGCGGAAACATGCATCTAATGAATCTCCACCATCAATTTCCATACATCAACTGATAATAAAATCTCAAAGGGAATAACAACCTAATCCCCAAGTGTACAAAAGAAGTGGAATTAATAACAACTGTCTCGACAAACTCCCAACATGTCTCTATATATCCCATTCAGCCCACTCGCCATCGTCTTCTATAAATATCATGTCGTAGCTAGGCTCATCTGCAATCACAAAAGTAGTACCCTTAGCGAAAAACACTAGCAAGTAACCCGCTTATAAGACATACAGGATCAACACATGGCAACACATGAGTAATATATAATTCAAGGGAATTGTGGGGCATATGTCTTGTAAAAGTTCCAAATAAATAAACGAATCACGTGACAGCAAGTATAGCAATCCGAATGCAATTAACCATTCACTGACAATCAATTACCACGCACATCCATACCACAACGACTCTTGTGATGCATGTCAAAATATGCACTACACTACACAATCACAAATGCATGAGCCATTTCTTTTCAAATCAGTGCAATGCATGTCACAATGTCCGGTCTCGTAACTCGTTACCCTGTAACGCGCCCGGCTTATATTTCCATCCCGGTTTACGTTACAGACTCGTATGCTCTGTGATGCGCCTCGGCTTATATTTCCATCCAGATTTACATCACAGATCTCGTAAAACTCTGCAATGCACCTCGGCTTATATTTCCATCCCGATTAACATTGTAGAGGACTTTATACCCTGTAACGTGCCCCGGCTTATATTTCCATCCCGGTTTACGTTACAGCCTTTTGTGCCCTGCAATGCGCCCCGGCTTATATTTCCATCCCGGTTTACATTACAGGTCACCTTCGCAAATATGTACCGAAGCACATCTCTTTTTCAAAACCATATGCAATGCACGTGCCATGATGCAAGACTCCTCGTTTCAATCATATTTCTCGTTCACATATGCAGTTCATATTCACATGCACAAGTACAAGTAACACACACAAGATTTCTCTAGCTTACACATCAACGCTTAGGCTTTAACTAGATTGTCATCGCTTAATCTTGCTACCAAACTTCATACCCGAATGTGAGCACTCCCATCATTAAACTCTTAAACACCTCGTACGTTCATTTCCTAACCCTTCTAAGTCATCCACATTGAAACTCGATTCGAGACCCCTTTAAAATCACCCATTAGATTCACCAACCTAAGTCATGTTCTCAAGACTTAGACTACCCTTAATCAGGTCTTAAAACGTCTCTAAGGTCACCCGAAGATTTCCCGAGCTTTCCTCTTTCTTCCTCTATTTCCCCAAAACTGATGGACTTCATTCCCTCACATCGATCGATCGATGTGACTTCATACCCTCACATCGATCGATCGAAGTCCAACAAAGAACATCGATCTCTCAGCCCTTTATTACTTCGATCGATCGATGTCCGTCAGTGGACATCAATCTCTCAGCCTTACCCTACATCGATCGATCGATGTCCAACAGAGGACATCGATCTCTCAGCTCACCCCACATCGATCGATCGATGTCCATCAGGGGACATCGATCTCTGACATCGATCGATCGATGTCAGCGTTTCCTGTGAACTTTGTTCTGCGAATTTCTGCAGAAAATGCAATCTTCAACCAACGTTTCCCCCAATTTCCATCCCATCATTCCAAGCCTAACTACACTATCAATCCAAGAATAAATCATCAACGCAAAACCCTCTCGGAACCCAATCATACGTTCAAGCCTAAACGCACATTGTTCCTCACATCGCACCCAAAAGATCCCTCCTTTTCCCATTCCCAAACCTATCCAGCAATGAAGGCACATCCAAAGGGATTTCAGGGTAGGGATTTGCAAGATTTCACATAATCAACAACAACAACGAATTCTTTTTCATATACATCGGTCAAATCTCGAAACCAAAACACATAGATCGTATACAAATAATCACAAAACGAAACTACTGCATGGTGATCCACTTTGATATCAAAATAGGCCATTTTCCTTTCACAAATCGTAGGAACTTATAAGATGATTACTTTCCTGTGATTACTCGAAGAAGAAACGAAGATTGGATGAAGACTTGATTGATTCCTGGAGAGAGTTTTCCCTAGGGTTGTAGAGTGGCCTCAAAATCGCCTAGGGGGAAGAAAAAGTTTGCGTCGTCTGAGAATGGGGAGGAGAGAAAACTGACGTTGTTAGTTAAATAAGGATTTAGGGTAAGATTTGATGTTTCTAAATTATATCTATTATCTTATTTATCTTAAAAGATAAACCTTTATTATTCAATTCCAAAATTAATATAAATTAATTCTAATATTTAATCCTTTCATTAATTTCTAATTAATCCTCGTACTTAATTCCTAATTTATTACCGTTGACTATCATTAAACTCCTTTTAATTCCTTCTTTGCCTTTTAATTATCCTACGGAGGGTGCGGGGCATAACATTCCACCCCCCTTACAAAAAGTTTTGTCCTCGAAACTGGCGTACCTTATTGAAAGAGGTGTGGGTAAAGCTCCATCATTTGTTCCTCAAGCTCCCACGTGGCTTCGCGCTCCGTATGGTTACTCCATTGAACTTTGACATACGGAATCACACGTCTGCGCAGGACTTGATCTTTTCTGTCCACGATCTTTATGGGATGTTCTTCATAAGTGATATCTTCCTTAACATCCAACGGTTGAGCTTCCAAGATATGGCTCGCATCTGGTACGTATTTCCTCAGCTGGGACACATGAAATACGTTGTGAACTTGTGACAAATTCGGACGCAAGGCGAGTCTGTATGCTCTTTCACCCACTTTACCAAGCACTTCGTAAGGGCCAATATATCTAGGGCTTAACTTGCCCTTCATTCCGAATCTAGCAACTCCCTTGGTGGGTACACTCGTAGATAGACCTTTTCACCTTCCTCAAACTCCAAAGGTCGTCTTTTAGAATCGGCCCAACTCTTATTACGATCTTGAGCCACCTTCAGTTTCTCTCTTATCACTTTGACCTTTTCAACTGTTTGTTCAACCAACTCGGGTGCAGTGATTGTCCTTTCCCCAACTTCGTCCCAACAAACAGGGGACCTACACTTACGTCCATATAAAGCTTCAAATGGTGCCATACCAATTGCACTGTGATAGCTATTATTATATGAAAATTCCATTAACTTCAACATGCTATCCCGGTTTCCTTTAAAATCCGAGGCGCACGCTCTTAGCATATCTTCCAAGGTTTGGATGGTTCTCTCGGATTGTCCATCCGTTTGAGGGTGGTACGCGGTACTCATCCTCAATTCGGTGCCCATTACCTTCTGAAATGCCCTCCAAAACTTAGAGGTGAACTTGGGGTCACGGTCCGACACAATGCTGACTGGGACTCCATGTAGACTCACAATGTTATCCACATATATATTGGTAAGCTTCTTATAAGATGTACCATGTGGCATAGCTATGAAGTGAGCTGTTTTGGTCAAACGGTCTACAATCACCCAAATCATCTCATTTCCATTTCTGGTCTTGGGTAGTCCCATCACGAAGTCCATAGTCACGTTTTCCCACTTTCATTCCGGAATCTCTAGTGGCTTCATCAAACCACCAGGTCGTTGATGTTCGGCTTTGACTTGTTGGCATATTAAACACCTTTCGACATGCGCCTCTATTGATCTTTTTATCCCTATCCACCAATAATTCTTCTTGAGGTCCTTGTACATCTTAGTGCTCCCGGGGTCGATAGACATCCTTGAGTTATGCACTTCTCGGAGCAATTCGGTTCGAAGTTCGCCTTTACCGGGCACGCATAACCGATTCTGAAACCATAGACTTCCATCTCCTCGCAACTGGAAATCCTTTACTGGCCCCGTGGATAATTTGTCGCGGATTTCTTTCAGTGCTGGGTCCTCATACTGCGCTTCTTTAATTCTGTCTACCAAGTCTGGGCTGATAGACAAAGCTGTAAGGACATTTGCCACTGAATCTACCAATTCAAGATCAAACTCCTCAATCTCCCTTTCCAATAGAGACTGTCTTGCGTGGCTAGACTTCCTGCTCAATGCGTCCGCCACTCTGTTGGCCTTACCCGAATGATAGTTGATGGTTAGATCATAATCCTTAAGTAGCTCCAACCATCTTCTCTGTCGCATATTTAACTCCTTCTGCGAGAATAAGTACTTTAAGCTCTTGTGATCGGTGAACACAGCACATTTCTTCCTATATAAATAGTGTCTCCAGATCTTAAAGGCAAATACCACCGCTGCGAGTTCCAAGTCATGCATCGGGTAGTTCTGCTCATATGGTTTCAGTTGTCTTGATGCGTACGATATGACTCGTTTATTTTGCATCAAAACACAACCTAGTCCTTTCTTGGACGCGTCACTATAGATAACGAAACCGTCGGTGCCGGAAGGTTGTGCCAACACCGGGGCTGTGGTCAATCTCTTCTTGAGTTCAGTAAAGCTCTGCTCGCATTCAGCAGTCCATTAGAACTTAGTCTTCTTCTGCGTAAGTCGACTCAATGGTACTGCTATCGTTGAGAAACTCTCAACAAACTTCCTATAGCAGCCTGCCAAGCCTAGGAAGCTTCTTACTTCAGTCACGTTTGTAGGTCTTGGCCATTTCGTGATGGCTTCTATCTTCTTAGGATCTACCGAGATCCCATCCTCAGAAATCACGTGACCGAGAAAGGCTACACTTCTTAGCCAAAATTCACACTTGCTGAATTTGGCGTAGAGCTTTTGTTGCCTCAAAATTTGTAACACTACTCTTAAGTGTTCAGCTTGAGCTTGTTTGTCGGAGGAATAAACCAAGATATCATCGATGAATACCACTACAGATTGATCCAACTGTTCTCGAAACACGGTATTCATTAAGTCCATAAAAGCTGATGGGGTATTAGTTAGTCCAAAAGGCATCACTAAGAATTCATAATGCCCGTATCGAGTCCGAAAAGCCATTTTAGGTACGTCTCTGGCTTTCACAAGCAGCTGATGATACCCTTGACGAAGATCGATCTTTGAGAACCAGCGAGCTCCCCTTAGCTGGTCAAATAAATCCTCTATCCTTGGCAGAGGATATTTATTCTTAATGGTGATCTTGTTCAGCTCACGGTAATCAATACACAACCTCATGCTGCCATCCTTCTTCTTCACAAATAGAACTGGAGCTCCCCACGGTGATACACTAGGGCGGATTAACTTTTTGTCTAACAAATCCTGAAGTTGTCCTTTAAGCTCCTTAAGTTTAGCTGGAGCCATTCTGTAGGGTGCCTTAGATATAGGCTCGGCTCCGGGTATCAAGTTGATCTCAAACTCCACTTCTCTTTATGGCGGTACTCCTGGTAAGTCGTCCGGAAATACGTCCTTAAATTCATTGATTACCGGAATTTGATCCATAGAGGGAACTTCTTGCTGAGCATCTATGGCATACACCATATATCCCTCTGCTCCTTTTTGCAAAGCCTTGAAGGCCTCAATCGCCGTTAGATATATTTTCTTTGGAGCTTTGGTTATCTTGACATTTCCTTGTACCTTGATGTCATTCATCTCAGGGTCCTTGAGAGTCACTTGCTTGAGTTTACAGTCAATATTGGCATGGTTCTTGGTCAGCCAATCCATGCCTAATATGACATCAAAGTCCTTCATCGGAATTGGGACTAAGGTCACCGAGAATATCTTTCCATCCAATTCCAAATCACAATCTTTGTACTGGTGGTAAGAAACCAGTACTTGCTCGCCTGCTGCCTGCACCCTAAATGGGTTCTCAAGCCATTCGGGTAAACAGTCGAGTCCTTTGGCGAATCGCTTAGAAATGAAGGAGTGACTAGCTCTACTATCAAACAACACGTTTGCGGGTACTTTGTTAACTAGGATCACACCTAACCACAAGAGGGTAACACATAAAAGTTTTCACATAACACATATTCCATTATCAACTTAGGAAACTAAAATTCAGCTTAAGCAACTATTATTTAACTTAGGTCATACCTGTCACCACGTTTGCGTCCTCCTGAACTTTAACATCTGTCATGGCGTGTACTCTAGCATTGGGCCTGCCTTTCTGCTGCTGGGCTGGCCCTGCACCTGCTTGAGGTTTAGGGTCCCATTCGGGGCAATCCTTAATCCGGTGGCCCGTCTTTCCACACTTGAAGCACGCTCCGGTAATCTTCCAACACTCACCTACGTGTCTCCTATGGCAGTGTGGACATTCTACTGGTGTTTGGCGATTGGGTTGATTTTGTTGCGGTGCCCTTTGAGCTGACACCGCTTGTCCTTTCCTAGGGATCTTGACACAACGTCCGGGTCTACCTGCACTTTGCTCTACCCTCGGCCTCTTGCTCGATTCTTCACGAGCCTCTCTTGGTTGTGACCTACGCATGTCACTCTCCACTGGTAACATGCGTCCAGCATTTCCTCAAAAGTTTTCAAACTTGACCCCGCTATAGCTGTCCGTATGCGGGGGTTCAGACCCTCTTCAAATTTCAGCATTTTCATCCGATTATTTTCCAATACCAAGGGTGTGAATTTGCCCAAGGCATGGAACCTGTTAGCGTAATCGAAAACCGTCATCCTCCCTTGTTCAAACTTTTCAAACTGCCTCATCTTCTCCAAAACGGCAGTCTCAGGCACATAATAGTCTTTGTAGGCCTGCACAAACAGGCTCCACTGAATAGGAGGAGTCATCTTGGGCAGAATGCCGTTCCACCAGGCATTGGCTCTGCCGATCAACAGTGGGGTGGCCACATCCACCTTCAGTTCATCTGGTACCTGCACCAGTCTGAAGCACTTTTTCACTTCGTCTAGCCAAAATCCGGCCACCTCTGGGTCCGTAGTCCCTTCAAACGTGGGGGCATGCATCTTCCGCTTCTCCCCAATGTAAAACCTGATGCCCTACTGGGGAGGTGGTGGAGGAGGGGGTTGTTGCTGTTGTTGCGCAACTCCTTGTGCTATCACTGTGATAGCATCAATCAGCGCCTGGGGTACTAAGACTGGAGGTGGTGGTGGTGGGGGGGTTCTCGTTCCCATTTCCACCATTTCCTTGGTTGTCACTTCTGGGAGGCATTTTCTGCGAAATCAACGCTTATTAGCATTCAACAATTAAAAAAAATAAATACTGAAAGCCCATATGCGTTGTACAGGGTGGAACTCGTATGCTAAATAAAGTAACGTTTATTGATTAACTTCTATCGCACTCGCACACACCCATCCCAATCAAACTTACATATAGAATCACATACTTAGACCTAAAGATCAATCTTAGGGTGATAATCATAACTTAAGACTCTACATGTCATAACCTAGGTCTCCGAGGTAGATCTGAAGCCTAGGCTCTGATACCACATATAGCGCCCTGACCCGGATAGTGGAATCCGAACCGGTACACCCGTCGTAGATTACTGAGAAGACTACAAGACGTCTCTTCTCTCAAATACACATCATCAATGACGTAGAGAAATAAGTGCGGAAACATGCATCTAATGAATCTCCACCATCAATTTCCATACATCAACTGATAATAAAATCTCAAAGGGAATAACAACCTAATCCCCAAGTGTACAAAAGAAGTGGAATTAATAACAACTGTCTCGACAAACTCCCAACATGTCTCTATATATCCCATTCAGCCCACTCGCCATCGTCTTCTATAAATATCATGTCGTAGCTAGGCTCATCTGCAATCACAAAAGTAGTACCCTTAGCGAAAAACACTAGCAAGTAACCCGCTTATAAGACATACGGGATCAACACATAGCAAGACATGAGTAATATATAATTCAAGGGAATTGTGGGGCACATGTCTTGTAAAAGTTCCAAATAAATAAACGAATCACGTGACAACAAGTATAGCAATCCGAACGCAATTAACCATTCACTGACAATGAATTACCACGCACATCCATACCACAACGACTCTTGTGATGCATGTCAAAATATGCACTACACTACACAATCACAAATGCATGAGCCATTTCTTTTCAAATCAGTGCAATGCATGTCACAATGTCCGGTCTCGTAACTCGTTACCCTGTAACGCGCCCGGCTTATATTTCCATCCCGGTTTACGTTACAGGCTTGTATGCTCTGTGATGTGCCTCGGCTTATATTTCCATCTCGATTTACATCACAGATCTCGTAAAACTCTGCAATGCACCTCGGCTTATATTTCTATCCCGATTAACATTGCAGAGGACTTTATACCCTGTAACGCGCGCCGGCTTATATTTCCATCCCGGTTTACGTTACAGCCTTTTTTGTCCTGCAATGCGCCCTGGCTTATATTTCTATCCCGGTTTACATTACAGGTCACCTTCGCAAATATGTACCGAACCACATCTCTTTTTCAAAACCATATGCAATGCACATGCCATGATGTAAGACTCCTCGTTTCAATCACATTTCTCGTTCACATATGCAGTTCATATTCACATGCGCAAGTACAAGTAACACACACAAGATTTCTCTAGCTTACATATCAACGCTTAGGCTTTAACTAGATCGTCATCGCTTAATCTTGCAACCAAACTTCATACCCGAATGTGAGCACTCCCATCATTAAACTCTTAGACACCTCGTACGTTCATTTCCTAACCCTTCTAAGTCATCCACATTGAAACTCGATTCGAGACCCCTTTAAAATCACCCATTAGATTCACCATCCTAAGTCATGTTTCCAAGACTTAGACTACCCTTAATCAGGTCTTAAAACGTCTCTAAGGTAACCCGAAGATTTCCCAAGCTTCATCTTTCTTCCTCTATTTCCCTAAAACTGATGGACTTCTTTCCCTCACATCGATCGATCGATGTGACTTCATACCCTCACATCGATCGATCGAAGTCCAACAAAGAACATCGATCTCTCAGCCCTTTATTACTTTGATCGATCGATGTCCGTCAGTGGACATCGATCTCTCAGCCTTACCCTACATCGATCAATCCATTTCCAACAGAGGACATCGATCTCTCAGCTCACCCCACATCGATCGATCGATGTCCATCAGGGGACATCGATCTCTGACATCGATCGATCGATTGTTCTGCGAATTTCTGCAGAAGATGCAATTTTCAACCAACGTTTCCCCCAATTTCCATCCCATCATTCCAAGCCTAACTACACTATCAATCCAAGCATAAATCATCAATGCAAAACCCTCTCGGAACCCAATCATACGTTCAAGCCTAAACGCACATTGTTCCTCACATCGCACCCAAAAGATCCCTCCTTTTCCCATTCCCAAACCTATCTAGCAATGAAGGCACATCCAAAGGGATTTCGGGGTAGGGATTTGCAAGATTTCACATAATCAACAACAACAATGAATGCTTTTTCATATACATCGGCCAAATCTCGAAACCAAAATACATAGATCGTATACAAGTAATCACAAAATGAAACTACTCATGATGATCCACTTTGATATCAAAATAGGCCATTTTCCTTTCACAAATCGTAGGAACTTATAAGATGATTACTTGCCTGTGATTACTTGAAGAAGAAACGAAGATCGGATGAAGACTTGATTGATTCCTGGAGAGAGTTTTCCCTAGGGTTGCAGAGGGGCCTTAAAATTGCCTAGGGGGAAGAAAAAGTTTGCGTCGTCTGAGAATGGAGAGGAGAGAAAACTGACGCTGTCAGTTAAATAAGGATTTAGGGTAAGATTTGATGTTTCTAAATTATATCTATTATCTTATTTATCTTAAAAGATAAACCTTTATTATTAAATTCCAAAATTAATATAAATTAATTCTAATATTTAATCCTTTCATTAATTTCTAATTAATCCTCGTACTTAATTCCTAATTTATTACCGTTGACTATCATTAAACTCCTTTTAATTCCTTCTTTGACTTTTAATTATCCTACGGAGGGTGCGGGGCATAACAAAGCAATTGTTCAAGGATGAAACCGAAGGTTTGCTAGTAAAAAGGATGCAAGAACAACAAGTAGAAAGTAGAAGTAGTGATTAGAAGATGGCTTGAGACGTATATCAATACTATCCGTAAAGAATATTTGCCCCCACTAGTTGCTGCAGGGCTGTAGACAAATTTCCTCCTACAATACAACAACCAACAAGATTTCAAACCTCAGGAATGAGGAATGAAATCAAATGAACTTTCAAAACAAGAGTGTATTAAGTAGGGAGAAGAACTTTTAATGCAAGGACCAACTAGAAAACAGGATGTCAAGAAAATGTGTTGTAATATATATATATATATATCTATATATATATATTATTTAATTTTTCTTTTTCTTGTAGTCTGGGTACAACACACTCTCTCCCTCCCTTACAAAAGGTTTCATCCTCGAAACTTACGTAGCTTAGTCGAATAGGTGCAAATACTTCTTCCGCTCTTCTTTTTCAAGCTCCCACGTCGTCTCTTGTTCCGTATGGTTTGTCCACTGAACCTTAAATATGGAATCACAAGCCTTCTTAAAACCCAGCCCTTCCATTCTACGATATGCATAGGTAACTCCTCGTATGTTGCATCGCTTTTCAGCTTTGGCGGTTGAGCTTCCAACACATGACTTAGGTCAGGAACATACCACCTCTACTGTGACACATGGA
>AP025044.1:8179666-8189859 GCA_036186865.1 Eustoma russellianum | reverse complement strand
ATATATATATATATATTCAGATTTTTTTAAAAGGCGCTATACACATATATTCCGACGTACTACCGACACGTTACATCTATTACGAACGTACGTCAACGTCACACCACTATACTTGCCTCATATTTATGAGTATAGTCAGGTCTTAAATCATATGATATAAGTCATGGTGATGAAAAATTTATTACGACACGTTACAAGGTTCTAAACCAAAAATTGTCGTATCGGGTGACTACCGAAACTTCACTAACGTGTCACGTATTTGCCATACATAGATGGCCAGCCCCTACATTTCAAAAATGGACATAATTTTTGCTGCTTACATGGTATATTTAGCCATAAAATCATTTCATGTTGTCACACATAAATCACCCCCAATTAAGGCCAAACTGTGGAGATTTCAAATTCAAAATTTTTGTCATATGGGGCGCCACTTTACTCAGCCTTTAGAGTTGATTATTCAAGTTATTCTATATATATTATGTGTGACATAATATATATAACATGTGCAAAAAGTTTGAATTTAATCAGAGAAAAATAGCGTAATCGACAAGTGTCGAAAATTCGGTTTTCCACGAACACGACACATGGAACGTTTTTGGCATGACATGTAACATGTATCTTGACACTTTTTACATATTCAATACATACTAAAGTGTTCTAAAAAATTCAATTTAGGACTGATTGGAATATACCATATGTGTATAATTATTGTGCACTATTTTACAAAGTTTACAAAAATGAAATTCAGCACAATGTGGAGTCATTACACACGCCTACTACAGCTTGGAGAAGCTTATGTGGAGCCTAGTTGGCATCTTGATTGGTGAAAAATGGACTATACAAGGTTAGTGACATAATGGAGGGAGCTACACAAGGTAATGTTTCAAACTATATCACATATATGACACATGCTGAAAATTCAACATGTGTAAATTAGTAATGGCCGAAAATTGTGTCGTGGATTTAACATATTTGCTTCTTCATTTTCAAGGGATTGATATAATACTATTATGAAAATAATTTGAAGTCTTGAGATTTAGCACATGCTGAAAATTTCAGCATGTGAGACAAAGGGAGTGGCCGGATTCTAGGCTTAAATGTGATCAAAAATTAATTCCAAATTTGAGGGGATTAATGGTATAATTTTTGGCAATATTTTGAACTTGATTTTTGCACATGCTCTTCGTTTTATCTCAGATTTTTTTCAGCCATTAAGTGATGACATAACTCATCCAATCAATGAGGGCTAAGTAAGCAAAGCCAAGTCATCTATCCAATCAAGTGTTGCCAAGTAAGCAAGTTGATGTCACAATTTTACAAGACATTCTTCCAAGGACTTAAAAGAGAATTTCCAAGGGGAAGAAAAGCCCTAGAGGAGGCGGCCACATTGAGATAAAAGGAAGAGAAGAAGAGCAAATCAAATACAAGACAAGTCTTAGAATTTCTAAAGGGCAAAAAGTCTCTCTACTCTGTTCTTTTACATTTCTTTCTTCTTCTTTCTCTCTCAAAGCCTATTGTATCTATATTCAAACATATTGTATAGGATTCATTCATACCACCATACACACCCTATTACTGTAAAAGGTTGATCAAGGTGTGATCAAACCTTCATCCGCTCGGTGGTGGTGTTAGTGATCATTGTGATTGCTTGTTTCGATTATAAAGGGTTGGAGTTGGTGTATAACTCCATCAACCCTATGTTGTAAGGTGTTATTTTGTTTAGTGATAACCGAGAAAGGTGTCCTCGAAGACTGGAGTAGTTTGATTTAACCAAACTAGTATAAAATTCCTTGTGTTCTGTACTTTTCTACACAGTACTTTTAGTTTCCTGCACTTTGCATCTATTTCATCATGATCTTAAAAATAGTAAACTAATTTCAAAAATTGTGAAATATTGTAGAAATATATCCACATCTTCTAAGTTTCATTTGGCGCAAGTTTCAACCCTTTTGGACAAGTATAAGTCATTCAAACGTCAAGAGTTCTGAGACTAGTGCAGTCTGATTTTTAGACTTGCAAAGGTTGAGAAGTTGAACGTATTCGACATATTTCCTAAAGGAATTTTTCAAAACGGTTTCCACCCAATTAAATAAATATAGTAAGGGGTTTTAATTAAATTTTTAGACCATTTGGAGCCACGTTTTAATCGGAATAAAAATTTCAAGTCAGACTACTGTTTCTGGCAGATTTGCGCAATCTGACCACAAACGATTTTTCAAAGGGTTAAAGATTGAATTTTGATCTGAAACGTTTAGGAGATACTCAGAACATCTGAGACTACAATCTCTCAAAATTTCAGAGTTTCTGAAGGCCTGTAACCTAGTTTTTAAAACATCACAAAACAGGTCCTGAAAACAGAAATAGTTTTCAGAAGTTGGGTTGTTGGATTAAAACATTTTTAAAAACCAAATTTTCCGCCCCCACTATTTAACCCCCCTTCTAGTGGTGCCTTGCAGGTCCTACAAGTGGTATCAGAGCGCAGCACACTCACAACAAGAAGATCCAACGATGTAAGTGAGATGGCAACCACTAGCTTTAAAACCGAGCAAGAAGGCATGCCTAGTCAAAGGCCTCCTCTTTTTGATGGTGAGTCCTTTATTCAATGGAAATTAAGAATGAAACTTTTTCTTATGGCTATTGATATTGATCTGTGGTCCATCATAGAAGACGGTCCATTTGTTCCTTCAAAATTATCTACTGTAGATGATGTCACACTAGAGGTTGTAAAACCAAAACAAGAATACACTAGTGATGACAAAAAGAGACTAATCATGAATGCTAGAGCCATGCAACTACTCTTAAACGGGCTAAGTAAAAGTGAATCTATTTATGTGTCTAATTTCTCTAGTGCTCAAGAAATGTGGAGAATTCTTGAGATGAAACATGAAGGGACTAGCCAAGTAAAGGAGT
Organism: Eustoma russellianum; assembly: GCA_036186865.1. Classification (NCBI taxonomy): domain Eukaryota; kingdom Viridiplantae; phylum Streptophyta; class Magnoliopsida; order Gentianales; family Gentianaceae; genus Eustoma; species Eustoma russellianum. Next base: position 8,186,949 of record AP025044.1, on the reverse strand, counting down.
CCAAGATTAATATGCTTATGTTCACACTTGAGTCTTTTAAATTATTTGCCAAATGAGACTCTTGGCAAAGCTTTCTCTATGCAGGAAATGTCAAAAAGGTACTACGAAGCCTTCTATCTGAATGGGACCATAAAGTGACAAAAATAGAGGAAAGTAAAGAAACCAAATAAATAAAAATGGAGGAACTAATTAGATCGCTAAAGGTATACAAAAACAAACTTACTTTAAGGAAATCGGAATCAACGTCAAAACAAGGTAAGACTATTGCTTTTAAATCAAATAAATACGTCTCTACTTGTTCTGATCACATAGATGATAGCGATTCCGAATCAGACAATGATGACTTAATACTATTGGCTAAAGGTTTGAGAAAATTCATGAGAAAGTCATTTAAAAACAAACCTAAGGCTACTAAAAGAAATAAAAATAAAACCAATGACAAGGACGTAAAGTGCTACGAATGCGGAAAACTTAGACATTTATCTTATGACTGCCCTAACAAGGACAAACAAACAAACAAACACCTTGACAAGGATCGGACCAAAACTAGACTCGTCTCAGAACCTAAACAAAGGAGAAGAGCTCTCAAGGCCTCCACTTGGAGTGACACATCCGACTCTGAGACTGATACAGAAGAGGAGACAGCACAAGTATGCTTTGTATCCAAAGCATCAAACGAGGTATCTTCTGGTTTTGACTATGATTCTGAACCTTCATATGATGATCTTTTTAGTCAATATTTAGAATTGCACAAATTCACCAAGACTCTCGCAAAAGAGGAGAAACGATTAATTGAAGACAAAAAGTTGTTAGAATCTTCTAACACGAATCTTGTTTCTCAATTAAACGATTCAAAAGAAGAGTCATATGCATCATCAATGCATTAAAATCAGAGATCTCATCATTAACTACACATAATAATGAAATGAAATTCGGGATTTCAAATTTGAAATCAAGGAATACGGATTTAGAGAAAATGATGAAACAATTTGACACGGGAACTAAAATGCTAGATTGCATTATTTTATCACAAAAGCATGATAGTGATAAAACTGGATTATGTTACATAGAGAAAAACAAAACATCAATTAAACCAACCAAATTTATTTTGTCTAAGAGAATAGACACACCTAAGGCATACATGGCGCCTAAGCTAACGCATAGGCCCCCTCTCCCTTCATCCCCTCATGCTTCTTCTTCATATCATACAAAATATAATTATGTACCGTATAGATATGAGAAGAAACCATTGATACATATAAGACATTCATTCCATGCATCTAGATCACGTACTATGCACACCGACACTAGAACATATCAAAAATGCACACCATATGATGCGCATAAGGGGATTCTTGGCCAAAGGCCTAATGCTTTCTCACCTCATGTCTACTATGTTGCTCATTCATCTACATTCTTACCATTTGCTAAACCGAGAAGGATCACCCAAGTATGGGTACCGAAAGATACTTTTACAAAAAGGTAAATAACTAACTCGTAAGGACCCAAATTAAAAGGGTACCTAAATTATTGTTGTACATTGCAGGGAACTCATACATCAAAAGACACATCTATCAAGTGGTTCCTTGATAGTGGTTGCTCGAGGCACATGACGGGTGACCCGAGCTTGTTCACAAAGTTGAAGAAGGTCACAAAAGGCGGATCCGTGACCTTTAGAGACAACAATAAAGGAAGAATCATTGGAAAAGGTACAATCGGAAGCCCAAGTACCCTTCAAATCGCCAATGTCTTCCTAGTAAGTAATCTATCCTATAATCTTCTTAGCATATCATAGTTTATTGACAACGGCTTTGATGTATGTTCTACTCATCCATATTGCAACATAATAAATAAAAATAGAGAAACAATTTTAAACGGAAAAAGGGAAGGAAATATTTTTACACTTTCTATGGATGACATGTTAGACGCTAAGGTTAAGTGTTTTATATCAAATGAACCTAACGTTAATTTGTGGCATAGACGTGTAGGACCATTGGCATTTCTACACTTGAAAAACTTCAACGAAAGAACCTAATACAAGGATTGCGTAAACTTGATTTAGACAACTTTTAGTTGTGTGAATCTTGTATTAAAGGCAAACAAACACGCGAGTCACTTAAACCTAAAAATGAAATTAGCACGTCTAGAGTTTTAGAATTATTACACATTGATTTGTTTGGTCCTAGTTGCACTAAGAGTCTCGGTGGACATCATTATGCATGCGTTATCGTTGATGATTTTTCTCGCTATACTTGGAGTTTATTTATTGCAAATAAAGATGATAGTGCCATTGAGATTGTGAAACTAATAAAACAACTTGAAAATGAATACGGTTTAAATGTGAAAAAGATTAGAAGCGATAGAGGAAGTGAATTTAAAAAAAAGGACATGATTGCATTTTGCGAAGAAAAAGGAATCAAACATGAGTTCTCGCCACCTAGAACTCCACAATTAAATGGAGTAGTAGAAAGAAAGAATAGGACACTACAAGAAATCGCTAGAACCATGTTGTGTGAAAATAAATTTCCTAGATTTTTGTGGACAGAAGCCGTAAATTGTGCATGCTATATAGTTAATCGCTTGTCGATTAGAAAGAAAATAAATAAAATGCCCTATGAGATAGTAAATGATCGCATGCCTAAAATTGATTACTTTTGTATGTTTGGTTGCAAATGCTTTGTTTTAAATACAAAGGATAATTTAGACAAGTTTGAATCTAAATCAATTGAATGCATTTTTGTTGGATATTCTGTGAATTCAAAAGCATATAGATGTTATGATCCTATCACTAGACAAATTTTAGAATCCATTCATGTGAAGTTTAGTGAATTTGGTGAGATTGAAAAAGATAAAGAATATGACGATGATTTTGAACTAAAACCCGTGTTAGATGATGTAGAGAATGATGACGTGCATGATGAATTGAACACACTAGAAATGCATGATCACTTAGAAATGCATGAGAATGTAGAAAATAATCAACCAAGATGGCATAGAGATCACCCACACGATCTCATTATAGGCGACATTACTCATGGTGTTCGACCACGTAGAAGAATAAATCTGGATGAAATAAACCAATTTCATGCTATGATATCCGAAATTGAACCTAAAAACGTGTTTGATGCTTTGAGTGGTTCTTCTTGGATTGATACTATGCATGATGAACTAAATCAATTCGTAAGAAATGATGTATGAGATTTAGTGCCACGACCACAAGATAAGACTATAATAGGCGCAAAGTGGGTGTTTAGAAATAAAATGAATGAAGAAGGCAAAGTTGTTAGAAACAAGGCGAGACTTGTAGCACAAGGATATAATCAAGAAGAAGGAATAGACTATGACGAAATATTTTCACTCGTAGCACGTTTAGAAGCCATACGACTTTTACTTGCTATTGCTTGCATGAAAGGTTTTAAACTTTATCAAATGGACGTGGAAAGTGCATTTTTAAATGGCTTTATACAAGAAGAAGTATACGTGAAGCAACCACCTGGTTTTGAAGATTTGAAATACCCCGATCACGTGTACAAATTAAAGAAGGCACTATACGGTTTAAACCAAGCCCCTAGGGCGTCGTATGATCGTCTTGCTACTTTTCTTTTATAAAATGGTTTTAAAAGAGGAACGATAGATAGCACCCTATTCTTGAAACAAGATAAATCGGATTTACTAATCATTCAAATTTATGTTGATGACATCATTTTTGGATCTGCATCTCATAAACTTGTTGAAGAATTTGAAACTTGCATGAAATCCGAGTTGGAAATGTCTATGGTTGGTGAATTGAATTACTTTCTTGGCTTGCAAATTAAACAAATGAGTAAATGTATACATATAAGTCAAGTGAAATATGTGAATAACATGATTAAAAAGTTTAATTTTGAGAACCTAAAACCGTCCCCCACCCCTATGAGCGTCGCCACTAAACTAGATAAAGATGAACATGGATATAATGCTCTATATAGGTCTATGATTGGTTCTTTTCTTTATCTTACTGCGAGTATACCTGATATCATGTTCAGTGTGTGTATGTGTCCACGTTTTCAAAGTCAACCTAAAGTTTCTCATTATAATGTTGTGAAAAGAATATTTCGATATATTAAGCACACACCCACTTTAGGAATTTGGTATGATAAAGGTTGTGAATTTGACTTGCATGCTTATACCGACGCGGATTATGGTGGATGTAAAATAGATAGAAAAAGCACAAGTGGCACTTGTCAATTTATAGGAAACTCACTAATTTCATGGTTTTTGGAAAAGCAAGCAAGTGTAGCCTTATCCACTACCGAAGCTGAATACTTGGCACTTAGTCTTTGTTGCACACAATTAGTATGGTTAAAACAATAACTTTCTGATTTCGGTATCACAGTAAATTGTATTCCAATCTATTGTGATAGTATGAGTGCTATAAACTTGTCTAAGAACCCCGTACTACACTCTAAGTCCAAGCATATGGAAGTACGATATCACATTCTTCGTGATCACGTAAATAATGGTGATATTGTCATAGATCATGTACGCACTAAGGCACCACGTATGTAAATCTCCATTCTAAATTAGGCATGATTTCTGCTGATTTGATTTGATATTTCTTTTCATATTTACATGCATTTTTGATTTTCTTTTCCAAAATAAAGGGGGAGAGAGTGCATGATTTCAGGGGGAGAGAGAGTGATTGATTGCACAAATCAAGGGGGAGAAAATTCAAAATTTGAAATTCGAAATTTGAATTTGTGTACGATTGGAGGGGAACGATCAAATTTAAATCATGTACTAAGATTATTTTGTAACTCATCAAAAGGGGGAGATTGTTGAGAAAAAGGGTTTGAGTGATTTACAAAAATATATGATTTAAATAACGTGTGCTAAAGATATGCATGACACATTCTATGACTTGACACGTTTTTGCAACAAACCTGCCTTATATACTTTATATATAATGTTGTCGTACTAACAAGCCCTGAAGCTTTAACGCTTACATCAAATGGTGAACATTTGTTGTATTTGAACTATTTTCAAGTGCCACCATTAATGAACTAAACTAGTTCATTAAGAGAAGTACTTAGTTAAATGAACTAAGTAGTTCATTAAATGGAGAAATATTTGGAGAAGGCATAAAGGCACCAAATATGGAAATGGAAATTCTTCTTCCCCTCTTAAACCACACGCTTATGTATATATATATATATTTTAGATGAAAGACGGGCGGTACCATCCAGTTATTTTATTAATGTATGTTGCCCTCACTTGTGGCAGAGGAATACCGTGGTTACAATCATTGCTCTAACTACTGTGGGAGACTCTCCCATAATGAATAGAAAAATAATAACGAAGAATGCAGCTAAGGAAGCAAAAAAATGTATAACAATAACATAACCTGCAATCTAAGTATAAAGAAATCGTAATGAGAATCTGATATAGCCGTTTGATGTCTTCGTCGTACCGCAATATATTGAAACGTTGATGTGGACTACCAAAAGTGCAGCGCACAGCTTCATATCTGTCAGCAAGCTCATGTGCTCCCGCCAACAGAGACATTTCCAAAATCCAATAAGAAAATATCAAAAGAATATTGATCCAGCAGAATTTAAAGGGAAATAGATAATTCAAGCACATACCGCCGTTGCCCGTATCCAGCCAAAATACGGGCAACTTAGAAAGCTTAAAATCCAGTTGTGTAAGATGCTGTCCAAATCCACTCACCACAATTTCCGCCATATGCTCCACATTGTCATGAAAATTTAATACGTTAAACATATTAATTGTGTGAAGAACTATAGCAGTATTAAAAACAAATGAAACAAAAACATACCGACGTTGCCTATATCGTGATATGACATAGGCAACCATGGACAAGCGCGCCAACCCATTGGGAGACATTATGGTCCAAGCCGTAAACTTGGCACTATAGCATCCATCCTTAGCGCCCCCCGAACCTCACAGGGCAATGCAACCAGAGTTGTGAATATTTTAACCCCTGTCGTTTGATGTCCATGTGATGCCAAAGTGTGTGCCACAGTATTTGCCTCACGATAACAATGCTGAAGAGATGAGCCATTAAGCTGCATAAACTGCAGCGTACGGTCTAACGCTGCAGCATACGATCCTGTAAAACGATGTGGACTGAGCAAATGTTGAACGAGAACCTTACAATCCGTTTCTAATATCAAAGCATCATGATGACGTGCAAAGAATATTAAAGCAAGCTGCAATGCCATTAGCTCAGCTTGCAATGGAGGGGACGCAGGCAGCTGAAAGCAAATGGCTGAGATCAATGCACCGGCATGATTGCGTTATATTGCTCCACCAGCAGCAGAGACATTATTAACTGCTGCATCAATATTCAATTTTAACTTTCCTGTTGACGGATGTACCCATCTTATAACCTGATGCTGCCGCTGTCGGATAGCAGGAGAGAACGAAAGAGAGACTAAATGCGGCACCCGTTGTGAAAACTTGCGATTTGTTATGGACCCACACCATGTATATACCTGTGCGCACAACCGCTCAAACAATCTGGAGGGCGAGAAGCGTTCATCACCAAACCGACTTCGTGCATACTCCTTCCATGTGACCCAGACCATGAATGATGGCACAATGACTCGCAGCTGACCTAACATCGTATGCTGCGAAGAAGATCTCCACCACATCATCAAATACTACCCCAGCGATAATGTATTAGGCAAAGGACCCGAAAAGATTATTGATAATTCCTGCCATATGGGCTTAATTAATTGGCACTGCAGAAAGATGTGATCAACAGTATCTGAAGAGCGTTTGCAAAAGATACATTGTGACGGGAAGATCTGTTGCCAATGACGAAGGTTATCAGAGAAAGGCAATGCATGTCTCCATAATAGCCATAAAAATATTCTTCCGCCCAAAGGCAATGTAGGCCACCAAATAAATTTTGAGAGGGAGAAAGATTCAGCTCCAGATAATATAGCATATATGGATTTAAACGAGAATTGCCCCATACTATCCGGCGTGCATATGTGCCCCTCGGATGTCACTTGTACGTGCTCCATCATGAAGGAGTTAATACGACATACTCGTTTCCAGATTGGAGAATCATAAATCTGAGCAGAAATTGAGTTCCTTTGACCATACTTTATCCTGCTATACTCAGCCCACAACGAAGTGGAATGAATGTAACGCCACCATAAATGGCCATCATATGCTGTTTGCAAATGATGCAAATTACGAATGTCCAACCCCCCATATTCTTTGGGACGACAAATAAGTTCCCACGATTGCCAATGATGTCGACCATTCCA
>AP025044.1:8155151-8178006 GCA_036186865.1 Eustoma russellianum | reverse complement strand
TGGGCTCTATTACTACCAAAATATGAAAGCTATATCGACGATGTAATGCAACCAATCTAGTTAATGACGTTCGGATACCACGTACATTCCACGTAAGTATTCTCATTGATTAGATAAGATGTCGAAAGAGTTTGAGAGGGCTGCAGGTGACTTTGTTAAAGGAGGTGAAAGCGGATCATGCTCACGGACACGCCTCTGTAGGAGCCTAGGCGGCACTTGAAAATCTGTAGGCTGCGCTTGCTGTAGTGGAGATGATGGCTGCACTGGAGAGCTTTCACTAACCTGCTTACGAGTTTCATCCACTACCACTGATTCAACCATATCACAAACATACTGCATAAAACCTTCTTGTGTGGAAACATCATGCAAAAGACATTGTTGGATTCCTGCTTCATCATCCGAAATTGACAAATACTGAGGCATGGAAGGTAACTCACCAAGAATACTGTCGTCAACACTCTTTAGCCGAGAAAGATCCTGTGCATTAGAAATGTGATCCCTAGTGAATAAATCCGGTGATAAAACCGGCGATCTTCTGGTATGCATGATCGGGAGAATCCAAGACTGTATCTACAGTAGCAGAATTATTCGGTTGTGACTGTGTCTTCTTAGGAGTCCAACGAGTGTCGGGTTTCTTCACGATGCGCTGCACAACCTGGGAAATGTGCTGGGGGGGTCCGAAGGCTCTCCTCCACAGCTATCTTTTGTATGTCCAAGACGAGAGCATAAACCACAATATTTTGGAAGATCCTCATACACAACTGGCTGAGAAATACAGCGTTTGGATAGTTGTATATAGAGCCATTCTGGCAAATCTTTAGATACATCAATTTCGACACATAATCTTGCTACAGATGGACGTAGTTGTTGAGAAGTATCAGTATCCATCTTCATAGGAGTACCAATCATTTTTCCAATATGAAAAAGCGCATCCCTTTGTTGGAAGTGAAGCGGCAGACCTGGAAATGAAAGCCACACTGGGACAATGGGAACATAAACTTGCGGATCATAATCTGGGGTCCATTTTGTCACGCGCATATATTTTCCAGCAATTGTCCAACTGCGGCGCGCAAAACATCGGAGATAGTCTTGTTCATGAGTGAAGTGCATTACGATGTGATTGGAATCTAACAAAGCAACTCGTACGGCACTATGAAATCCAATCCGATCAATATTGGACCGAATGGTTGGCACACGCTTATATATATATATATTTAGATTTTTTTAAAAGGCACTATACACATATATTCCAACGTACTACCGATATGTTACATCTATTACGAACGTACGTCAAAGTCACACCACTATACTTACCTCATATTTATGAGTATAGTCAGGTCTTAAATCATATGATATAAGTCACGGTGATGACAAATTTATTACGGTAGGACCTCAGGCACTACCATCTTTTCCAAAACCAATTGGTGATAGGAGATGCGCATACCCTATCCTTATAGTGCATTCAGCACAAAAGCGCCAACGACATTCCACTGTAACTTGGCCCACATGGCCTACGCCACGGGACAATTGCTGCACCCAACAATCTCCCCCTCAACAATTGCTCCTGCTGGGAATCGAACCCGTGACCTCGCTCTGATACCACTTGTAGGACCTCAGGCGCTACCATCTCTCCCAAAACCAATTGGTGACAGGAGATGCGCATACCCTATACTTATAGTGCATTCAGCACACAAGCGCCCACGGCATTCGACTGTGACTTGGCCCACATGGCCTACGCCCACACGGCCTACGCCATGGGACAATTGCTGCACCCAACAATTGGTATCTTGTAGAATCTGCAAGGCACCACTAGAAGGGGGGTTGAATAGATGGTGCGGAAATTATGGTTTTTAAAATTTTTTTAAACTTGAACAATTCAAGTTCTGAAAACAGATTCTGTTTTCAGGACCAGTTTTAAAACGTTGTTAAAACCAGGTTAGAGGTCTCCAAAAATTATGCAATTTTGAGATAACTTAGCCTCAGATGTTATGAGTTCCCCTAAAAATTTCAAATTAAAATTCAACCTTTAACCCCTTCAAAAACCGTTGGTAATCAGATTGCTCCAATCTGCCAGAAACGGTAGATGGTTTTGAAAAATTAATTCCTATTTGTGTGAACGTCCAAATACTCTGAAACTTTAACCACTAACTCCTTATATACTGTATTGAAATGGGTTGAAACAGTTTTGGAAAATTCTTTTGGGAAGTAGGTCAACTACAATCAAAGTCTCAACCTTTGCAAGTCTGAAAATCAGACTGCACTAGTCTCAGAACTTTTGATGTTTGATTGACTTATACTTATCCAAAAGGGTTGAAACTTGTGCCAAATTAACCCTAGAACGTGTGAGTATATTTCTGAAATTTTCGTGATTTTTGAAATTCGTTAACTATTTTTACGGATGCGAACAAGAAGGGTAAACAGTGCAGTAACTGAAAATAAATGCAGAAAGTAAATGGCACCAAGAATTTTATACTGGTTCGGTTATAAACAACCTACTCCAGTCTTCAAGGAACACCTTTCCTGGTTCACACTAATCACACACGCAGTACACCTTACCACAGGGTTGATAGAGTTACACCTAACTCCAACCCTTTACAAACCTTGTATGACGAGTACAATTCACACGAACACCACCACCTCGCAAGAATGAAGATTGATCACACCTTGATCAATCTTTTACAAAGATATATATGAGTGGTGGTCTATGTCAAGCCTATTCAAGATTGAAGATATGAATACAATAGGCTTACAAGAAAGAGAAAGAAAGAAGATGTAGAAGAAGAGCTAGGCTTTTTGATCACTTTGAATTGCAATGCTTGTTCTTTTGTTGTTTGCTCTCTTCTTTCCTTATAATGGTGCATGCCGTCCCCTAGGTGGTGTCTCCCCCTCTTGAAAATTATCTTTTAAGTCTTCAGAGAGTGTAAGACATCATTGTGACAATGTCTTGCTTACTTGGCATCTTCTTATTGGATGATCATTTAGTCTTCGCTTACTTGGCACCTTCTCATTGGATGAATGTTGTCATCATTGATGACTTGGAAAAATCTGAGAATTTCACTTAAACATGTGCCAAAAATCATCACAAAATACTTCCATAAATCATAAGATATATCACATAAATTGCAAGACATCAAATCCTTCCAAACTTAATGAAAAAATCGGCCAACTAGTAATTTGCCATGCTGAAAATTCAGCATGTGCATCATTCCATTTCTTTCAAAATAATGCCCAATTTACCTTGATTTTTTCTTTAAAAATGAATCACCAAGTTATGGTAAGTATTGCTATCACATAAGAAATGAACTTGGACACAATTTGGACCAATAATTCGGCCACCACAAGTTGTACACATGCTGAAAAATTTTCAGCATGTGTGATATATAAAATATCACTCTTTATTGATTTAAATAATATTCAAATCATTTCCATTTCTTCTTCCAATCAATCACATAAAAAAGATGATGAAATATATCACATTCAATGTCATAAAATCGGCCACCCTATGTTTAGCATGCTGAAATTTTCAGCATGTGATATAAGAGAGATATATTTTGAATTCTTACCATTTGTAGCTTCTCTCTTCAATTCACCAACATTGTATGATTGATCTTGACCAATCAATATGCCAACAAGGCTCCAAAAAGCTCCATCTCAGCTGTAGGTGGCGTTGGAAATGATTGTGCATGTGCTGAAATTTATTTTTGCTAACTTTGTAAAATAATGCACATTTAATAATACACACATGTTATATTCCAATCAGCCCTTAATTTAATTTTCTAGAACACTTTAAGATGTATATCATATGTAAAAAGTGTCTAGATACGTGTCACATGATGTACCAAAACGTTCCATGTGTTTGTGCGTAGAAAACCGAATTTTCGATATTTATCGATTACCCGATTTTTCTATAATTTAAATTCCAACTTTTGCACATGTTTATATATTATGTTATACAATATATATAATATACTTTAAATCTCGCACTAGGCTGGTCTAAAGGTACCATTTACATGTGACAAAAATTAAACTTGGAATCTTCACATTTTGCCTTAATGTGGAGTAATTTGTGTGTGCCAACATGGAAAGTATTTTTGCTGATTTTCAGTGATGTGCACGAAATTTACATCAATTTTGATGTATAGGGGCTGGCCATTTATTTATGCAAGTACGTGACACGTTGGCGAAGTTTCGGTATTCGCCGATACGACAATTTTCGGTTTAGAACCTTTTATCGTGTCGTATTTAATTTGTCATCACCATATCTTATATCATATGATATAAGACCTGAATATACTCATAAATATGAGTTAAGTATAGTGGTGTGACGTTAACGTACGTACGTAAAATATATAACGTGTCGGTAGTACGTTGGAATACATGTGTATGTGCCTTTTTCAAAAAATCTGAAAATATGTGTAATATATGTATATGGCGTGTATAATTAAGATGGGGAGGAGGAGAAAACTTTCCTTCCTTAGCTTTGTTGCCTTTGTGCCTTTTCCAAATGTGGCTTCCTTTAATGAACTACTTAGTTTATTAAACTAAGTACTTCACTTAATGAACTAGTTTAGTTCATTAATGGTGGCACCTGAAAATAGTATAAACACAACAAATGTTTGCCATATGATGTAAGCTTTAACGCTTCATGGCTCGTTAGTACGGCAACATAATATATAAGCTAAATAAGGCAAGTAATGGCAAGATATCATGCATACATGTACACGTTTATATATATCATGCATTTAAGTCACTTATTTTGAAATCACTCAAACCCCCTTATCTCTACAATCTTCCCCTTTTGATGATTTTCAAAATAATTTATGCACATGATTTAAATGCTATCTCTCCCCTTGAAATGCACAAATTTGAAATTTGAATTTCGAATTTCAAATCCGGCTCCCCCTTGATTTGTGCAATTAATATCAATTAGTCTCTCTCCCCCTTAAATCATGCTTTTCTCTCCCCCTTTATTTTGGAAAGTAAATCAAAAGATTCCTGTCAAAAAGGAAAGTAAATCAAATCACGTCAAATCAAATCATATCAACGGGAATCATGCCTAATTTAGAACGAAGAGATTCATATGGCTTGATTTAAGGCTTTTGTAAAGATATCGCTACTTGTGCTTCTGTGCGTACGTGATCTATGACAATATTACCATTGTTTACGTGATCACGAAGAAAGTGATGGCGTACTTCTATATGCTTAGCCTTAGAATGTAACACGGGATTCTTAGACAAATTTATGGCACTCATACTATCACAATATATAGGAATTTTATTTACGGTAATTCCAAAGTCCGAAAGTTGTTGTTTTATCCACAACAACTGTGTGCAACAAAGGCTAAGAGCCATGTACTCAGCCTCAGTAGTGGACAAAGCAACACTTGCTGCTTTTTGGAAAACCATGAAATAAGGAATTTCCTATAAATTGGCAAGTTCCGCTCGTGCTTTTTCTATCTATTTTGCAGCCACCATAATCTGCATCAGTGTAAGCATGTAAGTCAAATGTAGAATCCTTATCATACCAAATTCCTAAGGTGGGCGTGTGCTTAATATAATCGGAATATTCTTTTTACCGCATTGAAGTGAGACACCTTAGGTTGACTTTGAAAACGTGCACACATGCATACACTAAACATGATATCAGGCCTACTAGCAGTTAAATATAGCAAAGAACCTATCATAGATCGATATAATCCATTATCAACGTCTTTACCATGTTCGTCTTTGTCAATTTAGTAGTGACACTCATAGGGGTGGGGGATGGTTTCAAATTTTCAAAATTAAACTTTTTAATCATGTCATTAACATATTTTCTTGCTTATATGAATCCCTTACTCGTTTGCTTAATCTGCAAGCCAAGAAAATAATTAAGTTCACCAACCATAGACATTTCAAATTCAGATTTCATGCAATTTTCAAAATCTTTAACAAGTCTATGTGAGGTAGACCGAAAATAATGTCATAAGATTTGATAATAAGTAAATCCGATTTTTCTTGTTTCAAAAATAGTGTACTATCTATAGTACCACGTTTAAAATCATTTTCTAAAAGGAAAGTAGCAAAACGATCATACCATGCTCTCGGTGCTTGCTTTAGCCATATAGTGCCTTCTTTAGTTTGTACACGTGATCTGGATGTTTCAAATCTTCAAAACCGGGTGGTTGTTTCACGTATACTTCTTCTTGTATGAATCCGTTTAGGAAAGCACTTTTTACGTCCATTTGATACAATTTAAAATCTTTCATGCAAGCAATAGCAAGTAATAGTCGTATAGCTTCTAGACGTGCTACGGGTGCGAATGTTTCATCGTAGTCAATTCCTTTCTTGATTATATCCTTGTGCTACAAGTCTCGCTTTATTTCTAACAACCTTTCCTTCTTCATTCATTTTATTCCTAAATACCCACTTTGTGCCTATATAGTCTTATCTTGTGGACGTGGCACTAAATCCCATACATCGTTTCTAACAAATTGATTAAGTTCATCATGCATGGCATCAATCCAAGAAGAATCACTCAAAGCATCATGCACATTTTTGGGCTCAATTTCAGAAATCATAGCATGAAATTCATTTATTTCACGGTAATTCTTCTACGTGGTCGCACACCGTGAGTGAGGTCGCCTATGATGAGATCATGTGGGTGATCTCTATGCCATCTTGGTTGATTATTTTCTAGTTATCATGCATTTCTATATGATCATGCATTTCTAGTGTGTCATTCATATCATGCATATCAAAAGAATCATCATCTTCATTCAACACGGGTTTCAATTCAAATCATCGTCATATTCCTTTCTTTATCAATCTCACCAAATTCATTGAATTTCACATGAATAGATTATATGATTTGTCTAGGGAGAGGATCATAACATCTATATGCCTTTGAATTTATAGAATATCCAACAAAAATGCACTCAATTGATTTGGATTCAAATTTATCTAAATTATCTTTTGTATTCAAGACAAAACATTTGCATCCAAACACACGAAAATAGTCAATCTTAGGCATGCGATCATTCAAAATCTCATAAGGCGTCTTGTTTATTTTCTTTCTTATAGATAGGCGATTTACAATATAGCATGCACAATTTACGGCTTCCGCCCACAGAAATCTAGGCAATTTATTTTCGCACAACATAGTTCTAGCGATTTCTTGTAATGTGCGATTCTTTCTTTCTACTACTCCATTTAATTGTGGAGTTCTAGGTGGCGAAAACTCATGTTAATTCCTTTTTCTTCGCAAAACGAAATCATCTCTTTGTTTTTAAACTCACCGCCTCTATCGCTTCTTATCTTTTTCACATTTACACCGCATTGATTTTCAAGTTGTTTAATTAATTTTGCAATCTCGACGGCGCTATCATCCTTATGTGCAAGAAATAAAGTCCAAGTATAACGAGAAAAGTCATCAACAATCTACGCATGCATAGTGGCGCCCACCAAGGCTTGTAGTGCGACTAGGACCAAACAAATCTATATGCAATAGTTCTAAATTCTAGTCGTGCTTATTTCATTTTTCGGCTTAAGTGACTCACGTGTTTGTTTGCCTTTTATGCAAGATTCACAACTGAAAGTTGTCTAAATCAAGCGTAGGCAATCCCCGTACTAGGTTCTTTCGTTGAAGTTTTTCTAGTGTGGAAATGCCAATGTGTCCTAAACGTCTATGCCATAAATTCACATTGGGTTCATTTGACATAAAACACTTAACTTTAGCGTCTACTACATCATCCATAGATAGCGTAAAAATATTGCCTTCTCGTTTTCCTTTTAAAACGGTTTCTCCATTTTTATTTATTATGTTGCAATAAGGGTGAGTAAAACACACATTAAAACCATTGTCAACAAATTGAGAAATGCTAAGAAGATTGTAGGATAAGTTGCTTACCAAAAATACGTTGGAGATTTGGAGAGTGTTTGGATTTCCAATCGTACCTTTTCCGATGATCTTGCCTTCGTTGTTGTCTCCAAAGGTCACGGATCCGCCTTTTGTGACCTTCTTTAGTTTTGTGAATAGGCTCGGGTCACCCGTCATGTGTCTCGAGCATCCACTATCAAGGAACCACTTTATAGATGTATCTTTCGATGTGTGGGCTCCCTGCAATGTGCAAAGGTGATTTAGGTACCCTTTTAATTTTGGGTCCTTTCGAGTTAGTTAATCACCTTTTGGTAAAGGTACCTTTCGGTACCCATACTTGGGTGATCCTTCTCGGTCTATCAAATGGCAAGAATGTAGATGAATGCGATATAGTAGACATGTGGTGCATGCACTTTGGGCCTTTGCCCAAGGACTCCTCTATACTCACTAAATGAAGGACGTTTTTGATATGTCCTTGTGTGTGTGCGTGTAGTAGTGGATGATATGAATTTCGTGTATGCTTGTTCTTTTCTTTTCATATCTATATGGTACAAAGTTATATTTCGCATGATATGAAGAAGAAGTGGGGCGTGATGAGGAAAGGGGCGCTTTTTGCGTCATCTTAGACGCCACTTGCGGCTTAGGGGTGTCTACTTTCTTAGACACAACAAACTTGGTTGGTTTGATTGATACTTGTTAGTATCAACGTATCCCAGTCCAGTTTTGTCGCTGTCATGCTTTTGTGATAATATGATGCGCGCAGCATGTTGGACCCTGTATCAAACTGTTTCATCATTTTCTCTAAATCGGTATTCCTTGATTTCAAATTTGAAATCTCGGATTTCATTTCATTATTTTGAGTGGTTAATGATGAAATCTCTGTTTTTAATGCAGTAATGACGCATGATGACTCTTTCTTTGAATCTTAATTGAGCGACAAGATTCTCGTTAGAAGATTCTAACAGTTTCTTGTCTTCAATTAATCGTTTCTTTTCCTTAGCGAGAGTCTTGGTGAATTTATGCAATTCTAGATACTGACTAAAAAGATCATCATAAGAAGGTTAAGAGTCAGAGTCAGAATCAGATGATACCTCATTAGATGCTTTGGATGCAAAGCAAACTTGTGCAGTCTCCTCTTCGATCTCAGTTTCAGAATCTGATGAATCCTTTCCAAACTTAATGAAAAAATCGGCCAACTAGTAATATTGCCATGCTGAAAATTCAGCATGTGCATCATTCCATTTCTTTCAAAATAATGCCCAATTTACCTTCATTTTGTTCTTTAAGAAATGAATCATCAAGTTATGGTAAGTATTGCTATCACATAAGAAATGAACTTGGACACAATTTGGACCAATAATTCGGCCAGCACAAGTTGTACACATGCTGAAAAATTTTCAGCATGTGTGATATATCAAATATAACTCTTTATTGATTTAAATAATATTCAAATCATTTCTATTTCTTCTTCCAATTAATCACATAAAAAGATGATGAAATATATCACATTCAATGTCATAAAATCGGCCACCCTATGTTTAGCATGCTAAAATTTTCAGCATGTGATATAAGAGAGATATATTTTGAATTCTTACCATTTATAGCTTCTCTCTTCAATTCACCAACATTGTATGATTGATCCTTGACCAATCAATATGCCAACAAGGCTCCAAATAAGCTCCATCTCAGCTGTAGGTGGCGTTGGAAATGATTGTGCATGTGCTGAAATTTATTTTTGCTAACTTTGTAAAATAATGCACATTTAATAATACACACATGTTATATTCCAATCAGCCCTTAATTTAATTTTCTAGAACACTTTAAGATGTATATCATATGTAAAAAGTGTCTAGATACGTGTCACATGATGTACCAAAAACGTTCCATGTGTTGTGTGCGTAGAAAACAGAATTTTCGATATTTATCGATTACCCGATTTTTCTATAATTTAAATTCCAACTTTTGCACATGTTTATATATTATGTTATACATAATATATATAATATATACTTTAAATCTCAGCACTAGGCTGGTCTAAAGCGGTACCATTTACATGTGACAAAAATTAAACTTGGAATCTTCACATTTTGGCCTTATGTGGAGTAATTTGTGTGTGCCAACATGGAAAGTATTTTTGCCTGATTTTTCAGTGATGTGCACGAAATTTACATCAATTTTTGATGTATAGGGGCTGGGCATTTATTTATGGCAAGTACGTGACACGTTGGCGAAGTTTCGGTATTCGCCCGATACGACAATGTTTGGTTTAGAACCTTTTATCGTGTCGTATTTAATTTGGCGTCACCATATCTTATATCATATGATATAAGACCTGAATATACTAATAAATATGAGTTAAGAATAGTGGTGTGACGTTAACGTAAATCATGCTTTTCTCTCCCCCTTTATTTTAGAAAGTAAATCAAAAGATTCCTGTCAAAAAGGAAAGTAAATCAAATCACGTCAAATCAAATCATATCAACGGGAATCACGCCTAATTTAGAACGAAGAGATTCATACGTGGCTTGATTTAAGGCTTTTGTAAAGATATCCGCTACTTGTGCTTCTGTGCGGACGTGATCTATGACAATATTACCATTGTTTACGTGATCACGAAGAAAGTGATGGCGTACTTCTATATGCTTATCCTTAGAATGTAACACAGGATTCTTAGACAAATTTATGGCACTCATACTATCATAATATATAGGAATTTTATTTACGGTAATTCCAAAGTCCGAAAGTTGTTGTTTTATCCACAACAACTGTGTGCAACAAAGACTAAGTGCCATGTACTCAACCTCAGTAGTGGACAAAGCAACACTTGCTGGCTTTTTGAAAAACCATGAAATAAGTGAATTTCCTATAAATTGGCAAGTTCCGCTCGTGCTTTTTCTATCTATTTTGCAGCCACCATAATCTGCAGCAGTGTAAGCATGTAAGTCAAATGTAGAATCCTTATCATACCAAATTCCTAAGGTGGGCGTGTGCTTAAATATTGGAATATTTTTTTACCGCATTGAAGTGAGACACCTTAGGTTGACTTTGAAAATGTGCACACATGCATACACTAAACATGATATCAGGCCTACTAGCAGTTAAATATAGCAAAGAACCTATCATAGATCGATAATCCATTATCAACGTCTTTACCATGTTCGTCTTTGTCCAATTTAGTAGTGACACTCATAGGGGTGGGGGATGGTTTAAAATTTACAAAATTAGACTTTTTAATAATGTCATTAACATATTTTGCTTGACTTATATGAATCCCTTGACTCGTTTGCTTAATCTGCAAGACAAGAAAATAATTAAGTTCACCAACCATAGACATTTCAAATTCAGATTTCATGCAATTTTCAAAATCTTTAACAAGTCTATGTGAGGTAGAGCCGAAAATAATGTCATCTACGTAGATTTGAATAATAAGTAAATCCGATTTTTCTTGTTTCAAAAATAGTGTACATCTATAGTACCACGTTTAAAATAATTTTCTAAAAGGAAAGTAGCAAAACGATCATACATGCTCTCGGTGCTTGCTTTAGCCCATATAGTGCCTTCTTTAGTTTGTACACGTGATCTGGATGTTTCAAATCTTCAAAACCGGGTGGTGTTTCACGTATACTTCTTCTTGTATGAATCCGTTTAGGAAAGCACTTTTTACGTCCATTTGTACAATTTAAAATCTTTCATGCAAGCAATAGCAAGTAATAGTCGTATAGCTTCTAGACGTGCTACGGGTGCGAATGTTTCATCGTAGTCAATTCCTTCTTCTTGATTATATCCTTGTGCTACAAGTCTCGCTTTATTTCTATCAACCTTTCCTTCTTCATTCATTTTATTCCTAAATACCCACTTTGTGCCTATTATAGTCTTATCTTGTGGACGTGGCACTAAATCCCATACATCGTTTCTAACAAATTGATTAAGTTCATCATGCATGGCATCAATCCAAGAAGAATCACTCAAAGCATCATGCACATTTTTGGGCTCAATTTCAGAAATCATAGCATGAAATTATTTATTTCCCGATGTAATTCTTCTACGTGGTCGCACACCGTGAGTGAGGTGCCTATGATGAGATCATGTGGGTGATCTCTATGCCATCTTGGTTGATTATTTTCTATGTTATCATGCATTTCTATGATCATGCATTTCTAGTGTGTCATTCATATCATGCATATCAAAAAACCATCATCTTCATTCAACAGGGTTTCAATTCAAATCATCGTCATATTCCTTTCTTTATCAATCTCACCAAATTCATTGAATTTCACATGAATAGATTCCATGATTTGTCTAGTGAGAGGATCATAACATCTATATGCCTTTGAATTTATAGAATATCCAACAAAAATGCACTCAATTGATTTGGATTCAAATTTATCTAAATTATCTTTTGTATTCAAGACAAACATTTGCATCCAAACACACGAAAATAGTCAATCTTAGGCATGCGATCATTCAAAATCTCATAAGGCGTCTTGTTTATTTTCTTTCTTATAGATAGGCGATTTACAATATAGCATGCACAATTTACGGCTTCCGCCCACAGAAATCTAGGCAATTTATTTTGCACAACATAGTTCTAGCGATTTCTTGTAATGCGATTCTTTCTTTCTACTACTCCATTTAATTGTGGAGTTCTAGGTGGCGAAAACTCATGCTTAATTCCTTTTTCTTCAAAACGAAATCATCTCTTTGTTTTTAAACTCACCGCCTCTATCTTCTTATCTTTTCACATTTACACCGTATTGATTTTCAAGTTGTTTAATTAATTTTGCAATCTACGGCGCTATCATCCTTATGTGCAAGAAATAAAGTCCAAGTATAACGAGAAAAGTCATCAACAATCACGCATGCATAGTGGCGCCCACCAAGGCTTATAGTGCGACTAGGACCAAACAAATCTATATGCAGTAGTTCTAATATTCTAGTCGTGCTTATTTCATTTTTCGGCTTAAGTGACTCACGTGTTTGTTTGCCTTTTATGCAAGATTCACACAACTGAAAGTTGTCTAAATCAAGCGTAGGCAATCCCCGTACTAGGTTCTTTCGTTGAAGTTTTTCTAGTGTGGAAATGCCAATGTGTCCTAAACGTCTATGCCATAAATTCACATTGGGTTCATTTGACATAAAACACTTAACTTTAGCGTCTACATCATCCATAGATAGCGTAAAAATATTCCTTCTCGTTTTCCTTTTAAAACGGTTTCTCCATTTTTATTTATTATGTTGCAATAAGGTGAGTAAAACACACATTAAAACCATTGTCAACAAATTGAGAAATGCTAAGAAGATTGTATGATAAGTTGCTTACCAAAAATACGTTGGAGATTTGGAGAGTGTTTGGATTTCCAATCGTACCTTTCCGATGATCTTGCCTTCGTTGTTGTCTCCAAAGGTCACGGATGCCTTTTGTGACCTTCTTTAGTTTGTGAATAGGCTCGGGTCACCCGTCATGTGTCTCGAGCATCCACTATCAAGAACCACTTTATAGATGTACTTTCGATGTGTGGGCTCCCTGCAATGTGCAAAGGTGATTTAGGTCCCTTTTAACTTTGGGTCCTTTCGAGTTAGTTAATCACCTCTTGGTAAAAGTACCTTTCGGTACCCATACTTGGGTGATCCTTCTCGGTCTATCAAATGGTAAGAATGTAGATGAAGAGCGATATAGTAGACATGTGGTGCATGCACTTTGGGCCTTTGCCCAAGGACTCCTCTATACTCACTAAATGAAGGACGTTTTTGATATGTCCTTGTGTGTGTGTGTAGTGCGTGGATGATATGAATTTCATGTATGCATTGTTCTTTTCTTTTCATATCTATATGGTACAAAAAGATACTGAAGAAGAAGTACCTAAGTGGGGCGGATGAGGAAAGGGGCGCTTTTTGCGTCATCTTAGACGCCATTGCGGCTTAGGGGTGTCTACTTTCTTAGACACAACAAAACTTGGTTGGTTTGATTGATACTCGTTAGTATCAACGTATCCCAGTCCAGTTTTGTCGCTGTCATGCTTTTGTGATAATATGATGCGATGCAGCATGTTGGACCCTGTATCAAACTGTTCATCATTTTCTCTAAATCGGTATTCCTTGATTTCAAATTTGAAATCTCGGATTTCATTTCATTATTTTGAGTGGTTAATGATGAAATCTCTTTTTAATGCAGTAATGACGCATGATGACTCTTTCTTTGAATCGCTTAATTAAGCGACAAGATTCTCGTTAGAAGATTCTAACAGTTTCTTGTCTTCAATTAATCGTTTCTTTTCCTTAGCGAGAGTCTTGGTGAATTTATGCAATTCTAGATACTGACTAAAAAGATCATCATAAGAAGGTTCAGAGTCAGAGTCAGAATCAGATGATACCTCATTAGATGCTTTGGATGCAAAGCACACTTGTGCAGTCTCCTCTTCGGTCTCAGTTTCAGAATCTGATGAATCACTCCAGGTGGAGGCCTTTAGAGCACGTTTCCTTTGTTTGGGTTCTGAGACGAGTCTATTTTTGTTCCGCTCCTTGTCAGGGTATTTAGTATTTGCTTTTCTTTATTTGGGCAGTCATATGATAAGTGTCCGAGTTTGCCACATTCATAACATTTAACGTCTTTATCGTTTGACTTGTTCTTATTTCTCTTAGTCGTAGTGCCCTTATTTTTGTTTCTAAATGACCTTCTCATAAATTTTCTCAATCCTTTAGCCAATAGAATTAGGTCATCATTATCCGATTCGGAATCACTATCATCTACGTGATCGGAGGGAGGGGAGACGTATTCATTTGATTTAAAAGCAATGGCTTTACCTTGTTTAGATGATTCCGATTTCCGTATGATGAGTTTATTTTCATAAACTTTAAGTGATCCGATTAGTTCTTCCATCTTTATTGATTTAGTTTCCTTGCTTTCTTCTATGCGGTCACTTTAGGGTCCCATTCAGAAGGAAGGCTTCGTAGGACTTTCTGTACCTTTTCCTGCGTAGTAAAAGCCTTACCAAGAGACTCAAGAGAGTTGTAGATGTTAGTCAAACGAAGATCCATATCTACAATAGACTCATTGGGCAATAATTTAAATGACTCAAGTGTGGACATAAGCATGTTAATTTTTGACTTTTACTTGACTCGTGCCTTCGTGTTTCATTTCTAGTATCCTCCACATTTCTTGTGCACTCGAACAGTTTGACACATAACTAGACTCACTTTTACTTAATCCGTTTAGAGCAATTGCATAGCCCTAGCATTCATACTAAGTTTCTTTTTATCATCACTCGTATATTCTTGTCTAGTTTTAACAACTTCTAATGTGACTCCGTCTACGGTGGATACCTTAGATGGGACATAAGGACCATCTTCAATGATTGACCAAAGATCTATATCTATAGCCATAAGAAAAAGCTTCATTCTAAGTTTCCACTGAATAAACGACTCACCGTCAAAAAGTGGAGGCCTTTGGCTCGACATACCTTCTTGCTCGGTTTTGAGATTTGTGGTTGCCATCTCACTGAATCGTTGGATTCCTTGAAGTGAGTGTTCCTGCTCTGATACCACTTGTAGGATCTGCAAGGCACCACTAGAAGGGGGGGGGTGAATAGAGAGTGGTGCGGAAAGTGTGGTTTTTAAAATTTCTTTAAACTTGAACAATTCAAGTTCTGAAAACAGATTCTGTTTTCAGGACCAGTTTTAAAACGTTTTTAAAACTAGGTTAGAGGTCTCCAAAAATTATGAAATTTTGAGAGAACTTAGACTCAAATGTTATGAGAGTCCCCTAAAAATTTCAAATTAAAATTCAACCTTTAACCCCTTCAAAAACCGTTGGTATCAGATTGTCGAATCTGCCAGAAACGGTAGATGGTTTTGAAAAATTATTCCTATTTGTGTGAACGTCCAAATGCTCTGAAAATTTGACCACTAACTCCTTATATACTATATTTAAATGGGTTGAAACAGTTTTGGAAAATTCTTTTGGGAAGTAGGTCAACTACAATCAAAGTCTCAACCTTTGCAAGTCTGAAAATCAGACTGCACTAGTCTCAGAACTTTTGATGTTTGATTGACTTATACTTATCCAAAAGGGTTGAAACTTGTGCCAAATTAACCCTAGAACGGTGAGTATATTTCTGGAAATTTTCGTGATTTTTGAAATTCGTTAACTATTTTTACGATGCGAACAAGAAGGTAAATCAGTGCAGTAACTGAAAAGTAAATGCAGAAAGTAAATGGCACCAAGAATTTTATACTGGTTCGGTTATAAACAACCTACTCCAGTCTTCAAGGAACACCTTCCTTGGTTCACACTAATCACACACACGCAAGTACACCTTACCACAGGGTTGATAGAGTTACACCTAACTCCAACCCTTTACAAACCTTGTATGACGAGTACAATTCACACGAACACCACCTCGCAAGAATGAAGATTGATCACACCTTGATCAATCTTTTACAAAGATATATAATGAGTGGTGGTCTATTCAAGCCTATTCAAGATTGAAGATATGAATACAATAGGCTTACAAGAAGAGAAAGAAAGAAGAAGATGTAGAAGAAGAAGAGCTAGGCTTTTTGATCACTTGAATTGCAATGCTTGTTTTTTTGTTTGCTCTCTTCTTTCCTTATAATGGTGCATGGCCGTCCCCTAGGTGGTGTCTCCCCTCTTGAAAATTATCTTTTAAGTCCTTGAGAGAGTGTAAGACATCATTGTGACAATGTCTTGCTTACTTGGCATCTTCTTATTGGATGATCATTTAGTCTTCGCTTACTTGGCACCTTCTCATTGGATGAATGTTGTCATCATTGATGACTTGGAAAAATCTGAGAATTTCACTTAAACATGTGCCAAAAATCATCACAAAATAACTTCCATAAATCATAAGATATATCACATAAATTGCAAGACATCAAATCCTTCCCAAACTAATGAAAAAATCGGCCAACTAGTATTGCCATGCTGAAAATTCAGCATGTGCATCATTCCATTTCTTTCAAAATAATGCCCAATTTACCTTGATTTTTTTCTTTAAAAATTGAATCACCAAGTTATGGTAAGTATTGCTATCACATAAGAAATGAACTTGGACACAATTTGGACCAATAATTCGGCCACCACAAGTTGTACACATGCTGAAAAATTTTCAGCATGTGTGATATATAAAATATCACTCTTTATTGATTTAAATAATATTCAAATCATTTCCATTTCTTCTTCCAATCAATCACATAATAAAAGATGATGAAATATATCACATTCAATGTCATAAATCGGCCACCCTATCTTTAGCATGCTGAAATTTTCAGCATGTGATATAGGAGAGATATATTTTGAATTCTTACCATTTGTAGCTTCTCTCTTCAATTCACCAACATTGTATGATTGATCCTTGACCAATAAATATGCCAACAAGGCTACAAATAAGCTCCATGTCAGCTGTAGGTGGCGTTGGAAATGATTGTGCATGTGCTGAAATTTATTTTTGCTAACTTTGTAAAAAAAATGCACATTTGATAATACACACATGTTATATTCCAATCAGCCCTTAATTTAATTTTCTAGAACACTTTAAGATTTATATCATATGTAAAAAGTGTCTAGTACGTGTCACATGATGTACCAAAAACAGAATTTGCGATATTATCGATTACCTACCACCACCCGATTTTTCTATAATTTAAATTCCAACTTTTTGGCACATGTTATATATATTATGTTATACATAATATATATAATATATACTTTAAATCTCAGCACTGGGCTGGTCTAAAGCGGTACCATTTACATGTGACAAAATTAAACTTGTAATCTTCACATTTTGGCCTTAATGTGGAGTATTGTGTGTGCCAACATGGAACGTATTTTTGCCTGATTTTCAGTGATGTGCACGAAATTTACATCAATTTTTGATGTATATGGGTCTTGGCCATTTATTTATGGCAAGTACGTGATACGTTGGCGAAGTTTCGGTATTCGCCCGATACGACAATTTTTGGTTTAGAACCTTTTATCGTGTCGTATTTAATTTGCATCACCATATCTTATATCATATGATATAAGACCTGAATATACTCATAAATATGAGTTAAGTATAGTGGTGTGACGTTAACGTACGTACGTAAAATATATAACGTGTCGGTAGTACGTTGGAATACATGTGTATGTGCCCTTTTCACAAAAATCTGAAAATATGTGTAATATATATGTATATTGGCGTGTGTAATTAAGATGGGGAGGAGGAAAAACTTTCCTTCCTTAGCTTTTGTTGCCTTTGTGCCTTTTCAAATATGGCTTCCTTTAATGAACTACTTAGTTTATTAAACTAAGTACTTCACTTAATGAACTAGTTTAGTTCATTAATGGTGGCACCTGAAAATAGTATAAACACAACAAATGTTTGCCATATGATGTAAGCTTTAACGCTTCATGGCTCGTTAGTACGGCAGCATAATATATAAGCTAAATAAGGCAAGTAATGGCAAGATATCAAGCATACATGTACATGTTTATATATATCATGCATTTAAGTTACTTATTTTGAAATCACTCAAACCCCCTTATCTCTACATTACGACACGTTACCAGGTTTTAAACGAAAAATTGTCGTATCGGGTGACTACCGAAACTTGCTAATGTGTCAATTACTTGCCATACATAGATGGTCAGCCCCTACATTTCAAAAATGGACACAAATTTTGTGGCTTACATGGTATATTCAGCCATAAAATCATTCCATATTGGCACACATAAATCACTCCCAATTAAGGCCAAATTGTGGAGATTTCAAATTCAATATTTTTGTCACATGGGGCGCCACTTTACTCAGCCTTTAAAGCTTATTATTCAAGTTATTATATATATATTTTGTGTGACATAATATATATAACATGTGCAAAAAGTTTGAATTTAATCGGAGAAAAATCACGTAATTGACAAGAGTTGAAAATTCGGTTTTTCATGAACACGACACATGGAAAGTTTTTGGCATGACATGTAACATGTATCTTGAAAATTTTTACATATTCAATACATACTAAAGTGTTCTAGAAAATTCAATTTAGGGCTGCTGATTGGAATATACCATATGTGTATAATTATTGTGCACTATTTTACAAAGTTTACAAAAATAAAATTCAGCACAATGTGGAGTCATTACACATGCCTACTACAGCTTGGAGAAGCTTATGTGGAGCCTAGTTGGCATCTTGATTGGTGAAGAATGGACTATACAAGGTTAGTGACATAATAGAGGGAGCTACACAAGGTGATGTTTCAAACTATGTCACATATATGGCACATGCTGAAAATTCAGCATGTGTGAATTAGTAATGGCCGAAAATTGTGTCTTGGATTTAACATATATGCTTCTTCATTTTCAAGGGATCGATATAATACTATTAGGCAAATAATTTGAAGTCTTGAGATTTAGCATATGCTGAAAATTTCAGCATGTGAAACAAAGGGAGTGGCCGAATTCTAGCTTAAATGTGATCAAAAATTAATTCCAAATTTGAGGGGATTGATGGTATAATTTTGAACTTGATTTTGGCACATGCTTTTCCTTTTATCTCAGATTTTTCAGCCATTAAGTGATGACACAACTCATCCAATCAAGGAGTGCCAAGTAAGCATAGTCAAGTCATCCATCTAATCAAGTGTTGCCAAGTAAGCAAGTTGATGTCACAATTATACAGGCATTCTTCCAAGGACTTAAAAGAGAATTTCCAAGGGGAAGAAAAGCCCTAGAGGAGGCGGCCACATTGAGATAAAAGGAAGAGAAGTAGAGCAAATCAAATACAAGACAAGTCTTAGAATTTCTAAAGGGGCAAAAAGTCTCTCTACTCTCTTCTTTTACATTTCTTTCTTCTTCTTTCTCTCTCAAATCCTATTGTATCTATATTCAAACATATTTTATAAGCTTTATTCACACCACCATACACGTCCTATTATTGTAAAAGGTTGATCAAGGTGTGATCAAACCTTCATCCGCTCGGTGATGGTGTTAGCGATCATTGTGATTGCTTGTTTCGATTGTAAATGGTTGGAGTTGGTGTATAACTCCATCAACCCTATGTGGTAAGGTGTTATTTTGTTTAGTGATAACCGAGAAAGGTGTCCTCGAAGACGGGAGTAGGTTGATTTAACCGAACCAGTATAAAATTCCTTGTGTTCTCTACTTTTCTGCACAGTACCTTCAGTTTCCTGCACTTTGCATCTATTTCATCGCAATCTTAAAAATAGTAAACGAATTTTCAAAAATTGTAAAATTTTACAAAAATATAGCCACATCTTCTAAGTTTCATTTGGCGTAAGTTTCAACCCTTTTGGACAAGTATAAGTCATTCAAACGTCAATAGTTTTGAGACTAGTGCAGTCTGATTTTCAGACTTGCAAAGGTTGAGAAGTTGAACGTATTTGACATACTTCCCAAAATAATTTTTCAAAACGGTTTCAAAACAATTAAATACATGCAGTAAGGGGTATGTCATTAAATTTTCAGACCATTTAGAGCATGGTTTAATCGGAATAAATTTTTCAAATCAGACTACCGTTTCTAGCAGATTTGCGCAATCTGACCACAAACGATTTTTCAAAGGGTTAAAGGTTGAATTTGGATCTGAAATTTTTAGGAGATACTCAGAACATCTGAGACTACAATTTCTCCAAATTTCAGAATCTTTAAAGGCATGTAACCTAGTTTTTCAAACGTTGCAAAACAGGTCCTGAAAACAGAAACTGTTTTCAAAAGTTGAGTTTTTGGATTAAATTTTTTTTAAAAACCTAATTTTCTGCACCCAGTATTTAACCCCTCCTCCCTTCTAGTGGTGTCTTGCAGGTCCTACACTAGAACCATGCTCTGATACCACCTGTAGTGACGTGTGTCTTAGTGGAACATGACGGATGAACCGTTTCGAGTTCTAGGATTCGGGACGGGTCGTTATAACTTTAGCCACATCCTGGTGATCCAGTTTACTCTGCAAATAAAAGTGGGTTGGTGTCTTTTACTAGATCGTTGTTTCATAGGAATTCGAGTGTGATAAGTTATAAATTATATATATTTTACCCTTCACATTTAGTGATCTCAAATAATAAA
This sequence comes from Eustoma russellianum, assembly GCA_036186865.1. NCBI lineage: Eukaryota > Viridiplantae > Streptophyta > Magnoliopsida > Gentianales > Gentianaceae > Eustoma > Eustoma russellianum. The sequence continues at coordinate 8,157,073 of AP025044.1, read as the reverse complement.
TTGAATTAATATGGATGAAAATCACACATTTTCTTAATTGGAGTTGATTTCGATGAATGTGATTCAAATAATATAAATATCGCAAAAATATTACTTATTTTATTTTTCAGCTATAGAAGTACTGCATTTTGCAGGAAATAATTGAATAAGTCAAAGGAGCAATCAATAAAGAACCGTAGAAGGAAAACGAAACCTGAAACCTTATACAGTCTGACTTCCAACACAATTTCAACCAAGGTAATGTCAAAATCAGATTGTGGTGTCTTCATCCGAGTTGTAGCCGACGAAAATTTCTTTTCAATGCAATTTGAATCACAAAATTTGGATAAGCGTAGATCCAAATGTTTTCCAAAAACCAAAGATCTGTCAAATTACCCGTGGGAATCTTATTTAAATCAGTTTCAAATAGGATTACAGTTTTTCCTCAATAACACTTCTTGTCTGCCAACAACCCGTATGCATAAAATTTACAGCTCCAAAATACTCTATAAATAGTGGCAAAACTCGCAGGCAATTGGACAGCTATTAGACTTTTTTTTATGACAAGAATTAATCTTCTGTTGATCCGTGAACTTTGAAAGAAAGGTAGTAAATTTTGCTTGAGAGGATTTGTAGATTTATTATCGATTTTTTATGTTTAATTTGATTAGTTGTTATAGATGTCACTTTATTTTATTTAATTCACAATCACCAGCCAAAAAAAGGAGGGGAACCGAATAGTAGAAGTATTTCGAGAGAAATCTATTGGAGTGTTTTCATTTTTGTGTGTTTTCTGTATTAGTACTTTTCAACTTTTGTTTTGTCAGACAAAACAAAAGATTGGCTGACATTAGCGTCTTGTACAAGAATTTCTTTCTTAATTCTTTCTTGGCATGAAGGCCGACTGTTTTTTTTTTGTACGTGCAAGGGGGAGATAGCCGATTGCACTGTGTGTGGGGTGGTAGGACTTGATTATTGGTTGTATGTGATATATTTATATCGATAGGTTTAGATAATTCCTAGTAGATTTATAAAATTAACTTATCTCCACTCGTTCTATATTCTAGTATTTCACTTGAACTGTAGCGCCCCGTCCTAGACCAAGTCCAAGGAATAGTTCGCTCGCCGTACTCTGCTACGAGAAGTACCAGGCGTCGATATATCTTATCCGAGACATAGAGTGATATAGCGGAAGCATAATAACTTAAACAAAACACCATAGTGTAACAGATACATCATCCACAATAGAGTACATAGCAGTTCAACCAAACTAGAAACCCAAAGTACATTAATACATTAAAGGTAAGGTCATCATCATGAGGCCTATGACAACTGCTCACTCCTCATCTCTCTTCGGCTCATCTTCAACATACTCAACCTCAAAACTCCTGTCCTCTGCAAAGTGTATATATAACCAACGGTTAGGCGATACATAAATCACCTAGCAAGTCCAACCCTTAGAACTGTCATGCCGGATCAAAAAAGTGAGATATGATAATAAATAAAGAACATAATTAAGAACATAAATAATTTTTCATGTCTCCGTTAAGGAAAAATAATTAACCTTACATACCTAGTATATGCAACAGCAAGTAAATAAAACAAAGCATTCATGATATCCTTCCTACGGAATTAAATCTACTCTGCCTATCTCATTGAACGTCAACCGAGTCGTGTCCATTCCGAGCTTATGAATTCATGGCTTAGTCTAATCGTCATGTTCCTATCCATAAAATTAATATTATGCTTGTCATAATTGTCAAAAACCTTATTTAATTATATCTTGACATTTCATAAAGCATGGTCTTAAAATGCATGACAGGAGCTTTCATAAAAAAATGCAAACATGACATGACATATGATGGCCATCTCTACGTAAAAACTATATCAACGACACACGGAATAATTCTCCAAATAGTCATAAGTACAAATATGGCTTCCTT
>AP025044.1:8124533-8143619 GCA_036186865.1 Eustoma russellianum | reverse complement strand
CATGAGTTTCTTCGTCGGGTGAATATACCAGGATACCATCTATGAACACCACGACGAACCTGTCTAGCTGATCTCGAAAAACTGTATTCATTAGGTCCATAAACGCAGCGGGAGCATTAGTTATCCCGAATTGCATCACCAAAAAGTCATAGTGTCCGCACCTAGTCTGGAAACCGGTCTTAGCAACATCCTTTGCTTTGATATTTAGTTGGTGATATCCAAAACAAAGGTCAATCTTACTAAACACCTTGGCACCCCTCAACTGATCGAACAAGTCGTCGATCCTAGGTAGTGGGTATTTATTCTTAATAGTTATTTTATTCAGTTCTCGGTAATCAATACATATCCTCATAGTGCCATCCTTTTTCTTTACGAAGAGCACCCGGGCACCCCAAGGTGAAACAATGGGGTAGATAAACTTCTTATCGAACAGTTCTTGCAATTGTTCCTTTAATTCTTTTAGCTCAGTTGGGGCCATTGGATAATGTGCTTTAGATATTGGTTCCGCTCCCAGCACAACATTAATTTCGAATTCTACTTCTCGATTAGGAGGCAAGCCAGGCAGATCATCTGAAAAAATGTCTGGAAATTCCTTGGCCACTAGAATGCCATCAAGAGGAGGTATTTCTTTTTCAGTTTTGAGGGCATACACGAGAATACCAACATCTCCCTTCTTCAATGTTCGGCATGCCTGGGCTACTGTGAGATGTACGTTTTTTGGGACCTTCTTCAGCTTTGAATTTTCTTGGTACACCACCTCTTCTCTGATCGGGTTCTTAACCATCACTCGCTTCCCTCGACAGTCAATAAGAGCATAATTTTTGGATAGCCTGTCCATGCCAAGGATAATGTTAAAATCTCTTATCTGAATCGGAATTAGAGTGGCATCGAACTTCTGCCCTTCCATCCCTAGTTCATAGTCTCTATATAAGTGGTGAGAAATCATAACCTGATCACCCACGGCTTGGAAACGATAAGGGGGGTCCAGCCAGGTCGGGCAACTGTTATGGTTCTTAGAGAACTTTTTAGATATGAAGGACTGGCTGGCGCCACTATCAATTAGTACATTTGCAGGCATATTATTAACTAAGATAGCACCTGTAGTGATTCATAGATCAAACACAAAGTTTGTAAATATGCATATGACTACAAAATTCAAATTGCGTATGCAAACATACCTGTCACCACATCATAAGCCTCTTCTACCTCAGCATCTATCATAACATGAACTCGAGCGTTAGCCCGCAGATGATCCCTCTGCTACTGAGCATCCCCTTGAAGACCCTTCTTTTGCTCCGGGCAGTCTTTGATCATGTGTCCTGTCTTGCCACAACGGAAACACGATCCTGACCTGAGACGACACTCGCCAGTGTGCTGCTTCTGGCATGAAGGACATCAGGGAACAGCTGGCTAGGCTGTAGTCGCTGCGGATGCTGGGTACGACTAATGTCCTTCCTGAAAGTCCTAGCATTTCGGCCAGATCTATCACCACTGAAATCTCTGGGTCTCTTACCCTGGGCCTCCTCATCGAGTCTCATCAGGTCTCTCTCTACCCGATAACAATCCTCATACATATCTCTGAAACTCTTGGGCTTAGCATTCACAATCCACATCCTCATGCAAGAGCTCAGACCACGCTCAAACTTTATCATCTTCAAATTTTCGTCGTTCATGGTAGAAGGTACATATCTGCCAATGGCCGTGAACCGATTAGCACACTCTGACACGAACATCTATGGCGTCTGAGTAAGTGACTCGAATGCACTGATCTTCTATACAGTCACAGACAGAGGGATGTAGAATTTGTTGAACTCTTCCAGAAATCAGCCCCACGGGATTGATCTCGGCAAGGGGCTGAATGTTGGTCTTCCACCACTGATTGGCCTCTCCGATGAGGAAAGGCCGGATCACATGTGCTTTTACCTCCTCCGGTACATGTATAAGCTCGAAACAATTCTCCGTCTTGTTAAGCCATTTCTCTGCCTCATCTGCATCTGGTCCTCCCTCAAAAGTGGGAATACGAGCTCTCTTCAAAGAATCAAACTAGAAATGAGCATCATGTTGCGGTGGCGGTGGAGGTGGAGGTGCAGCCTGATTAGTAGGACTTGTATGGCCAAGATGGATCAGGGTCTAGACTACTGCTTGGGCAATATCTGCCGTGAGAAGACCCTAAGTGTGCGTCCTCCAGGTGCATATCCTCCTGGCACCTGAGCCTGCGGTGAAGGTGCGTACTGCTGGTAGTGTGGTACTGCCCCTGGTGGTGGTGGTACCTGCTCCTGCAGAGGCAGTGGCATCGGTGTCTCTCTGTGAGGTCTCCCACAAGGTCGGCCAGACATCTTATTGAAGAATACACATGGATTTAAAGATTGTAAGCACATGTACATACAGAAAATTCCTACGGAAGGCTTAATGTCCTATATCCGAAATTTTTTTATGGCTGATCTACTTATTAAGGTTTCACAGTATTTGTTAAGATGTCACAATGAAACTGGTTAACTAACAATTATTCTGTTACTTACTCAGGACAATGCTCGTCAGGGGATAGTTATACTCACATCTATGCTAAGTTCCTAGGCTAAAGCCAAACCACTACGTCTATTATCATAACTTACGCCTAGGATCGTAACTTAGGTTCTAAGGCTTTGCTTAAATTATGCTTCTGCCTCGGATCTAGAGCCTGGGCTTTGATACCAACTGTAGCGCCCCGTCCTAGACCAAGTCTAAGGAACAGTTTGTCCTGCTGTACTCTGCTACGAGAAGTATCAGGCGTCAATATATCTTATCCGGGACATAGAGTGATATAGCGGAAGCATAATAACTTAAACATAACACCATAGTTTAACAGATATATTATCCACAATAGAGTACATAGCATTTCAACCAGACTAGAAACCCAAAGTACATAAATCCATTTAAAGGTAAGGTCATCATCATGAGGCCTACGACAACTGCTCACTGCTCATCCCTCTTCGGCTCATCTTCAACATACTCAACCTCAAAAGTCCCATCCTCTACAAAGTATATATATATAACCAATGGTTAGGCGATACATAAATCACCTAGCAAGTCAACACTTAAAACTATCATGTCGGATCAAAAAACTGAGATATGATAATAAATAAATAACATAATTAAGAAAATAAATAATTTTTCATGTCTCCGTTAAGGAAAAATAATTAACCTTACATACCAAGTATATGCAACAGTAAGTTAATAAAACAAAGCATTCATGATATCATTCCTACGGAATTAAATCTACTCTCCCTATCTCATTGAACGTCAACCGAGTCGTGTCCATTCCTAGCTTATTAATTCATGGCTTAGTCTAATCGTCATGTTCCTATCCATAAAATTAATATTATACTTGTCATAATTGTCAAAAACATTATTTAATTATATCTCTACATTTCATAAAGCATGGTGTTAAAATGCATGACAGGAGCTTTCGTAAAAAAAATGCAAACATGTCATGACATATGATGGCCATCTCTACGTAAAAACTATATCAACGACACACGGAATAATTCTCCAAATTGTCATAAGTACAAATATGGCTTCCTTTGGTCCAACCAAGTTATTACGCCATATGTACATATCACTAACGGTGACGAAATGCCCAAGATCCCTTAGGTCCAACCGAGGTGTTACACTCAGTTTATAAACATAAACATATCTGGAACATAACAAAACATAACTTACGCCCATGACACCAACCACCCCGGTCCTGGTGTCATGACAGCCACCAATATGTCGAACACGATGTAAACATAACATAACATGTCTTGGAACTATCCGCTTCATTGATAAGTTCATTACATGGCCTTAACTTTCTTTTAAATACATGATTTTCATATCATGACCTCGAAAAAGTAGTCTTTATTTCAAAACGTCATACTTGATGCAAAAGAAATTTTTCCTCTTATTTCGTAACTTTAAAACTTCGGTTTTTCTTTAAACTATGGGATGTGATGCAAAATCCTTTAGTCTTGAATTCATTAATTTGTTAAGTGTTTGTTTAGTTCCGTTTGACGTGTCAAACTTATGCTTAGCAAGTCCTGTAATTCATTTCCTCGAATATACCAAATAAGTCGTAAAATTCCCATTTTTCCCTTTTCCTTTGGGCTTTCGGTTCATACCCCCAAAACAGCCCCTATTTAGCTTATTTTTCTATTTATCCATATCTTGAAATCCAACCATAGCAAAATCATTAGTCCCATCAAAGAATTCAAAGTTTATCATAATGACATAACCTAAAACATAACATATCACATATATACAAGACTAGACTTTTCAACATACATAATGCACATATCATGAACTGGAGCTAAATTGAAGCAAGTGAGGTGTGTCACACTCACCCCAAAACCGTGGGGTAGGGGCGTCCTACACCCCTCAAAATTCTTCAAGTTCCTTTACTCCTTTACTCCTTTACTAGTTTTATAATTCCTATGTTCATTTTATCATGCAAAATGATTATATTTCTATGGTCATAAATATGTAGAATGGTCATAAACTTGAAACAAATTACCTTTTATGAACATGCAGTCTTATTTACCAAAACTTCATGCTTGAAAGTCAAAAATATACAAAAGTATAATGGTTCAAAGAGAGCATATTGACATATCTTCCCTAACCTTCATTTTTTAGATTAAAAATGGTGCTCAAGAACTAAGATTTATCATGATGCTTTATTTTAAAGATGTTCAAATTCATGGAAAAAAATCATTAAATGATAAATAAATATGTCAATAAGGCAAGATAGTCATTTCATGGCAATTATGTTCAAAAGAGAGCCAAAAGTACATACGTTAGATAACATGCAACACACTTTTTTCTAAAAATCAATACTTTGTTCAACTAGTGCACATGCATGATCTTATGAGGCTTAACTCTAAGGGTATTTTCACATAGATAGTCATCTTTGATTATGTTTTAAGTCTCTTATAATAAACTGTACATATAGCAAAAAATGTAACATCAACTACATAATAAATATAAATCTTATGGCATAATACTAAGGCAATGATTTGAAATTAGTCTTGGATGATCCTATTTTTATATGAACATATTTTCATAATTTTCAAACTAACATGAGGACTTTCCTTTTTAGCCTTGGTTTGAGCTTGTTCTTGTACTACACTTGAAGATTTCACCCTCCTTCCCACACCTAGGGGGTACGGTTTTGGTCATGGGGTAGGGGAGAAGATTGACCTTTGGATAGATGGTACATGCATAAGGATTCTAAAGAGGTTTCATAACAAAATCATACATTTTCTCTTGGTTGGATTATATGCTTGAAGATATACTTGTTTTGCCTCAAACTTGAATCGTTTTCCTCACCTCCTCTTGACCTCGTAGAGCACAGTTTTAGTAGAATGAATGAGGATAAGTTGAGCTTATTTGGAAAGGAATCTATTTGAAAAACAACTTGTACAAGATCTTACCTTGGTTGTGGGAGATTGGGTTATTGACTTCACTTGTACTTGAATCACTCTTCTTCCTCTTCTCCTAAGGTCACGGTTTTATGCAAGGAACAAGGGGCTTGAAGTAATTTTAGAATAAATGGAGACTTGGATGTCTTTGGGAAGAATATTAGAGTGATGTGCTTATGGTTTCATGATGACTTCTCCCCTCCTCCCTTCTTCTTAGAAATCGGTTGGCACCATCGTAGGGATGGTGCATGTTGTTTGCTTGAGAGAAGAGGTATAGTATGACAAAAGAAAGCAAAAAAGAAATGATGATGCCTAAGAATCTTTCTTACAAGCATGTAAGAGAGCATGTGAAAAGAAGGCTTTTGATGAAGAATTGTCCATTGCATGTTGTTGTGTGAAGAGGAGTATAGGGTAGGTATCTTTTGTCTTCTCAAAGCTTAGGAATAATATTTTGGAGGGTTCTAAGGGGAAGGGCCGGTTGTAGGGAGGTGTTTGGAGGGGTATTTTAGGTAATGTACTAGGTTCTAGAAGTCTCATGGTAAATCTTATTTTGATTTAGTTTCCTTTTTAATAATAGTTGTGACATAATGTGTATACTACATGTATACATCTATATATTTATGTATACTTTGTTTTAACTAATAGATTAGTAATTGTGACCTAGTTACGATCTTAATTTATTTATTATTGTTATTATTATTATTTATGTATACTATGTTTTGTAACTCACAATCTTGTTTAATTACTCGATACAGAGCATGGGTCGTAACATGAACAGTCATTAACTTAGTCATCTTGAAGCATTCTAATCCCCATGCTTCTGCGCGCCATTTTGATCTGCGGTTTCTTCCTTTAATTGGTTATTTCAACTGCTACTTGTTCATTCTTGCGCTATTTCAATTCAAGCTTACTACATTCAACAATACCTACTTATTCCTTTGTCTGTCTCAACTTTTCTTACCGACACTAATATTATCAACTTATCTTAATATTTATAAGATTTACCTCGTATCCACCATCTGTGCTTTCGGTGAATAATGTCATTTATCCATACTATTTGCCTACTAGTACGACATTCATCACGTTTAGGGGTTCAAATTCAAAGTCACACAGGTACAACTTAATCAATCAAACTTCAAAATTAAAGTGCCATCTTACTGCAGTTAAAGCATGCTCCTTACTGCAGTTAAAGCATGCTCCTAATCTGCTCCAACATACACCAATGTGCGGTTGATTACATGTTAGGCAAATAGTAATCACATTATGCAGATTGGCTCTAGGATGCTGCTGCAGGAGACCTGCTTGATCCCCTCTTGCCACCTTGATCAATCTTTCGGGTCTAATGCATGTCACCTCGTGGGGCCGCTAGCCCCGATTCTCCTTGTCACGCCTTCCAATGTTACTCTCGACACAGTAGCATGCATCAAGCAGCTTAGCAAAATCCATGGCGTTTGCATGTATCACTCTAGTGCGAAAGCATATGTTGAGACCCCTCTCAAATTCGACCATCTTCAACTGTATGTCTCCTATGACTGATGGTATGAATCTCCCCAGGGCGTTGAATTTATTGGCGCACTCCGCCACTTACATCCCTGCCTCCTTTCTTATTAATTGAAACACCTTGATTTTCTACAATATCACTATAGGTGCAGTGTAGAATTTACAAAACTCCACCCTAAAATTGGACCAGCTAACCGGTTGTGGTAGATCCAACACCACTGTGGTCCACCATTTAGCTGCTTACCCAATCAGAAAGGCTGGATCACTAGCGTCTTCATATCCTTCGGCACCTGTAAAAGTGCAGAGTTGTTTTCAACCTCGCTTAGCCACCGGTCTGCTCCATCTGGCTCAGCACCCCCGTCAAAGGCTAGGACATGCAGTTAGTTTTATTTCACAATTGTAGTAGCGAGTCCCCTCTTGCTGCTGCTGCTGTGGGACCGCCCAATTTGTCTCTTGTTCAATATGTACTAGCTGGGGTAGGGCGTTCTGGTTGTTGCCATTTTCGTTTTCGTCTATGTCTCTCCTTGGCGACATTTTGTTGTAACATTTCAATTTTCATAACTTAATTACGTAGTAAACGATTAAGGGTTATAGCGATCGGGTCTAAGGGGATATGCAAAAGTGATAATCAAAACTTAAATAAGGCAAGTAAATGAAAATAGTATGCTATATCCTGGTATATGTATCCCTTATCCAATCATTACTTAAGTCTAAGCTCATGACTTATTTCTAGAATCGTTACTTAACATCATCATTCTTAAGTCTAAGATCATCACTTGTGGACAAGATCATCGCTTATGGGCAAGATCATCGCTTGCTAGGAGTGTCAAGATACAGAGAAACATATAGATTTACAGATTTAAAGTGTCGACCTTTTGGTGCAACCTTTCAACTGGCTGACAATGCTGGTGCTGGTCGAGAAGTTCTTCTAGTGTGTGTATCGGGTGTTGGAATATGTTAAATTTTGATGATTTGCACAGTTGACACTTAGAACGCCAGATTAGGCGCCTAATGTGAAGTGTTTAAAGTCAGTATACTTCGAACGCCTACAGAAGGCACCTCATGTGAAGTCTCTAGAAGTCAGTACACTTCGAATGCCTACATAAGGCTCTTCATGTGAAGTGTTTAAAGTCCAGTATACTTTGAACGCCTACATCAAGCAATTCATGTGTCAAGTTGAAAAACAGTACACTTTGAATGCCTAAACAAGCACTTCATGTGTATTACAAAGTCAAAAGAACTTTTCCTCCCAAAATGGGCACGAATATCAAGTTACTTTTGGTAAAAGTCAGAATTACTTTGAACAAGTATGAAGGCTGAGATTAGACGCTTCATGTGACTTCAAACGGGCTCTGATGCTCACAATAGGCGCTTCATGTGACATCGAACAAGTGCTTCTTATTCACTTAAGGCGCTTTATGTCACATTGACCGCCAGTTCAAAAACACTTAAGGCACTCCATGTTACATTGAACGCCTATTCATAAAACACATAGGCGCTTCATATGACTTATGTTACAAATGTTTTATGCTGCACTTTCTAACATTCACTTGATATTTGTACCCTCTTTTTTAGTGCAACTTCACAGGTTCTCTCTCTCTTTTGGAGAATGTCATCTTTCTTCTTTGAGCTTCCAAGGAGAAGCTTCCTCAAGAAGCTTGTAGTCATCCAAGAGAAGATCTTCAAAGATGAAGACATGTCATCACAAGAAGACAAAGCCCATTATTGGCTCCTACGCGGGCAACCAACGGCTACAATGGGAGTTTTATAAAACAAGGGTTTCATCTCTTTCATCACCAACTTTCTACTATCAAAGCTCTCAAGTTTCTCTCAAAGTTTAAGCTCTCAAAATAGTTCTATCATTGTATATTTTACTTTACTGTTGAGAGTTTTGTTGTAAAGAAGAACAAGAGTATTCTTCTTGTTGAGTGAAGATTGTGAGGGGCTAAGTCTAGATTGTTGGTCAAGAAGCAAGGATGCTTCTTGTTTGAAGAAATCTAGACATTGGAGGGTTAGTTGATGGTGTCACCATACTCCTTACACGAATTCTTTGAGGAGCAAGGAAGTTCTTTGGAGGCTAGACTTCAAGTGGTTGGTTTTGTTGGTTGTGGTCTAGGCGAGTGGCCTAGTTTTACTGTATTCTGGATTTTGTTTTTTTGATTGCTGTTTCTCCCAAAAGAAATAACAATCCCCTTTCAAAATCTTTCTTGTGAAAAATCAAGAAGGTAGAGGAGTAGAGTCATTTAGACTTGAACCTACTTGAACCTATATACATACAGTGTTCTTACTCTTTCTCAAGTTTTATTCATTTCAAAGAACACACCCAAGTATTGGTTTGCACTCAAAAACGAAAAACATCCAAGAAAATATCCATACATGGTAAACACACTATTCAACCCCCATCTAGTGTGTTAGAGACCTAACAATTGGTATCAGAGCCTAATCTTGAATTTTTGAGTTCAAATAGCAAGATTTGATCTTTGAATATGGATCCCTTTAGTTTTGAAGATGCTAGTTCCTTTAGTGATGATGCTTCTAGAAGGAAGAAGGCAAGAATCATTACTCCTTTCTATTTCTATTGTCTATGTCAAAGTCCCCATGTTTGACCCTCTAAACTACCCACTGTGGAAATCCAACATGGAGACATATTTACGTTCTTGTGGGTATTGTATATGGAGAGAGGTGTGAAAAGGTTCCACTATCCCTTTTGATGTTGATGATCCTACTCCGGAAGAGGAGTTACAATTTGCCATAAATAGCAAAGCTCTTGACTTTGAATAGCTCTCTATCACCCAATGAGAGAGCACCAATGCAAGGAGTTCAATCCGCCCATGAAGCTTGGACAAAGCTAGAGATGATTCATGAAGGAACATCTCAAGTAAGAAAGGCAAAGAGGAGACAACTTATAAAGCAATTCTACAATTTTATTGTCCCCAAAGGTGAAAAGATTGAAGAGTCCATCCAAAGATTCACCAAGCTTGTCACCCTACTTACGACAGTTGGTAAAAAGATTGAGCAAAAGGATCTCAACCATTGCTTCCTAAATAGTTTAGGAAGAGATGGAACGAAAAGGTCACGTCCATTAAGGAGTCGAAGGATCTTGAAACAATTACTTTGGATGAGCTTTACGGTAATCTTATCACTTATGAGATTCACCTTGAAGCTCAAGAGAAAAATGATCTTGTAAGAAGTTCGTCGAAGGCTCTCGCATGCGAATCGGAAGAATCAGACAACAAAGTCTGACTTCTTGTCTGAAGGTTTAGACGATTCGCAAGGAAGAACGAAGATGAAGCTAAGAGGTTCATCAAGGACAAGGTGAAGGACCAAGAGAACAATTGCCACAAATGCAGAAAACTTGGTCACTTCACGAAAGATTGTCGGGTGAAGGAGCCGCAACTTAAAGACAAGAAAGCCATCTACCAAAGGAATAAGGCTTTACAAGCAGAGGTAGGCCATTGGGAGAGTATCCTATCCAGGTCTGAGAGCGACAATGACGAAAATGATAATCTAGCTCTCACGGGGATCATCAACGATGATCTCGACAACGAATTCTATTCACTCATGACTATTGAGGATGAGATAGAAGTATGCACTATATCATCTCATTATAGATTGCAAGATGAAAAAGATGACTTAGCGCAAGAAAATGATTTTTTAGATATGAAGTACAAACGTGTCAAAAAGGATTTTAGAGCATGTTTAAATGAATATAATGACACGCTCGAGAATCACATTGCATTGCAACTAGAACATGACATTTTATTGACCATGCATGTGATTGCACAAGAAGAGAAGCATGATTTGACGAAATCATGCACTCAAAGTAAAACCCTTGGCAAAAAGAAAAATAGTCCAAGGAAAGGTGCTAAAAAAGTTGACATAGTAAAAGATGCATCTACATTGAGCATGAAATCTAAACTTAAACCTAGTGTCATGTATGTATCTAAGAAGGGTAAGTTAAATGAACATGCATCATCTGTCAATGAGTCTAAAACCTTCTTGAAGAAGCAAAGGCACATGCCTAAGGAAAAGGCAAAGTCAACAAAGGTGTCAAAACCTTTCGTTGAATTCGTGAAACAAAAATCTTCCTTGATACCAAGGAAGGTTGTCCCTAAATGGGAATCACAAAATGTGCCAATGCACAAGCATAATGACCATCATCACCCACACAAACACATTCCTACATGTTTTTATTGTAATAAAAAGGGTCATGTAGAAAGAGAGTGTCAAGCGAAAAACAATAAAAATCTTGTGTGGGCGCCAAAAGGGGAAGTGAAGGTAACTAACCTTTAAGGACCCAAAATAAAAAGGATACCAGTTTCATATGGTTCATTTGCAGGCCCTAGCGCTAAATGGAGAAAGCGAAGACAAGAAGGTCAAACGGGTCGTGGACAGTGGGTGTTCCAACCATATGACGGGAGACAAAAGTCTCTTCCATAGACTCACTATGCAAGATGGAGGAGGTGTCCACTTTGGAGGTAGCAAAAGCCAAATCAAAGGACACGGTATTGTGGGTAACAGTTCATTCTCTCTTAGTGATGTCTTATATGTTGTAGGATTAAAGTTTAACTTGATAAGTGTTAGTGAATTATGTGATGGTAATTATGAAGTTACGTTTTTGAAAACAAAGTGTGTTGTACAAAAGGATAACACTATTTAATTTGAGGCTTTGAGATTCAAAAACATTTACAAACTTAGCATCAATGATTTGGTTTCACAAAATGTATCTTGCCTAGTTGTTAAAAATGATTTGACGCAACTATGACATAGACGTCTTGGACACGTATGTTTCAAAACATTTAAATTTATTTGCAAAAACAATAAAGTTTGAGGCCTTCTGAAAATAAGTTTCGAAAACTAAGACTTGTGTGACAGTTGTCAAAAGGCAAAGCTTGTGAAAACAAGCTTTAAACCAAAAAAAAAAACATTTCCACCTCCAAGCCCTTACAATTACTACATATGGATTTTTATGGGGATGTTGGAACAAAAAGTCTGGGTGGTAAACGTTACACATTCATGGTAGTAGATGACTATACTCGTTATACATGGGTGATGTTTTGTGCAAAGAAAATTGATGCATGTAGTGAGTTTATGAATTTAAGTAGACGATTGGAAAATCACATGGGAGACACTATTAAAACCATACAAAGTGATTGTGGTGGTGAGTTTGATGGTGAATTTGAAAGGTTGTATGAGTACAAAGGATACACACATAACCTTTTGGCTCCTAGAACTCCACAACAAAATGGTGTAGCCGAACGAAAGAATAGAACTCTACAAGAAATGTGTAGAGCGATGTTAAATGAGTTCGGTTTGTCCAAGTATTTTGGGGACAAAACGGCAAATGCCACTTGCCATTTGATCAATCGTTTATATTTGAGACCTTAGCTTTGGAATGGTAAAGTTTCCAACATTGGGTATTTTAAAGTGTTTGGGTATAAGTGTTTCACACTTAACACTAAGGACACTTTGAACAAACTTGACCTCAAAGCGGATGAAGGTATCTTTTTAGGTTATGCCTCAAATAGTAAAGCATTTCGTGTTTTCAGCAAAAGGAGTCAAAAGGTGGAAGAATCAATCCATGTTAAGTTTAACGAGTCACTTAATGAAGAGCCTAAACTTAATGAGGATTGTGAAGAAAATGAAGATGTTGCTCCTTAAGAAGAAATTCTTGAAGACATTCCAACGGTTGCTCATCAACAAGAAATTGTTGATAAGTCTCCAAGTAGAAACATCTTCATTGACTTAAGAGTAGGATCTATTGAAGGTACTCCTCCACCTAGTGTGCATGAACTTAGTTAGTCAAATAGAAATATTTCTCATACTCATGTTGTTGATACACAAAATGTTGAAAATGCATCACATATTTCGAAAAATGATAGTCATTTAAATGGTGATGATCTGTCTCTTCCGGAAATTGATCATGAGGAAGTTGGGGGAGATGTCTCCAATCTTCCTAGATCATTCAAGCATAAAAGTTCTCACCCACACGAGTTGGTCATAAGTGATCTAAGTAGATGTATCACTACACGAAGGCGATATAGAGAGAATGCATTTGTCTCTCTTATAGAGCCTAAAAATGTTAAGGCTGCACTTCTTAATGAAAACTAGATCTTGGCTATGCAAGAAGAATTAAACCAATTTGAAAGAAGTGATGTTTGGAAATTAATTCCTAAACCACTTGATCATCCCATTATTGGTACGAAATGGGTATTTCGTAACAAGATGGATGACCAAGAAAATGTCACTAGAAACAAAGCTAGACTAGTTGCCCAAGGATACCGTCAAGAAGAAGATATTGATTTTGATGAGACTTTTGCACCCGTAGAACGGGTTAAAGCTATTAGAATTTTATTGGCATGTGCTTGCTATAAAGATTTTAAATTTTACCAAATAGATGTTAAATCTGCCTTCTTGAATGGTGTTATTCAAGAAAAACTGTATGTTGCACAACCTCCCGGGTTTGAATGTCATGAATTACCACATCATATATTCAAACTTAAAGAAGGCTCTTTATGGCCTTAAACAAGCTCCAAGAGCTTGGTACGAGAGGTTAAGTATGTTTTTTCTAAATAATGGGTTCACAAGGGGTGAATTTGACACCACTTTTTTTGTTAAAGAACAAAGTAAAAATCAATTAATTGTACAAGTATATGTTGATGATATTATTTTTGTTGCTATTAACAATTGTCTTTGTGAGTAATTTGCTAGCTTAAAGGCGAATTCGAGATGAGCATGATGGGAGAGCTTAATTACTTTCTCGGATTTCAAATCAAGCAAACTCAAGAAGGTGTGTATATTTATACAAACCAAATACACAAAGAACTTGCTCAAAAAGTATAATTTCGGTGATGGAAGGGAAGTAAATACTCCAATGAGCACAAGTGCAAAGCTTCACAAGGATGAGAAAGGAAAGCATATCGAGGTAACATTGTATCGTGGCATTATAGGGAGTCTACTTTATTTGACTACGAGTAGACCGGATATATTAAATGCAGTGTGCTTATGTGCTAGATTTCAAAGTGATCCCAGGGAAATGCATCTAATTGTGGTAAAACATATTCTTAGATATCTTAGGTGTACTTTGAAATTTGGGTTATTATATCCTAAGAATGCATGTTTTGACTTAAGAGGATATTGTAACTCCGATTATGCAGGGAGTCTTGTTTATAGAAAGAGCGTATCCGGTACTTGTCAATTTCTCGGTGATTGTCTTGTCTCTTGGTTTTCCAAAAAAACAAAACAGTGTTTCTCTTTCTACGGCGGAATCCGAATATGTGTCAGCTTCCTCTTATTGTGCACAATTGTTATGGATGACAAACACCTTAAATGATCATAACATTCACTTCTCCAAACTATTTTGTGTGATAACACGTCTGCTATCAATATCGCACAAAATCTGGTCCACCATAGTCAGACTAAGCACATTGATGCGAGACATTATTTCATCCGTGATTGTGTACAAAAGAACATGGTTAGTGTGGAATTTGTTCCAACACATGACCAATTAGCAGACATATTTACGAAACCCTTGCCTAGTGATGTGTTTGCATATATAAGAAGCAGGTTGGGGTCGCTTAACATGGGTTGGCATTAACCCATCTTAAGTTGGAAGCAAGAAAATTTTCAAATCAGTGTACATAAGGCGCTTCATCACAATTAGTTCAGGCGTTCAATGTTGCATTAAGCACGTGATGCTAAGGATTTCACTCGTTTGAAGTGACATCAAGCGCTCTATATTCTTAGAAACGACAGTTCGAAGTGGCATTAAGCGCTTTATACAAACTGTATCACTTGTTCAAAGTGACTTCAAGCGCTTAATCCCTTCAACCACAGCCGTTCCAAGTCACTTCAACCGCTTCATCCACGTTTATGAAGTCGTTTGAAGTGACACAAGACGCTTAAACCCTAGTTCTTCTCTGTCCAATACAGCGTCTCTTTATCTTTTTGCACGAATTTGAAGAATTTGACCAATGCGCCGTCTTTTCCTCTTCCCATATCCTCCACTCCTTCCTCCCACGTTTCCCAATCACTCCACTTCCCTAAGTCCTTCCCACTCCACCTCCTTCTTTTCTATCCTTTCATCTTCCTCTCACACCTCTTCCTTTTCCTCCATTACTCACCATTACTCCCACTCTCCCACTACTTTCTCCCTCTAATCGCCCTGCCTCCTCCTCTCCCTCCTCTTCTCTTTAAATTCCCTCTTCTTCCTCTAACTACTCTTATCAAAAATTTCTGAAAACCATGACTGCTAAAACTCTCAAAACTTCACCTTTTCCACTCTATGATGGCTTCTGCTGGTCCTTCAAGACGCATTCAAAGGATACACAAACGCAAGCAAACTGCTGGCATTGTAGAACCACAAGAACTCCCATCTCTTCGTGAAGCACTCTCCAAGGATAACTTTCCTTGGATAAAAAAATTTGACTCTGATGTTACAAAACCACCTCCTCACGTGGTCAAAGGTGTCCATATGTCACTCCATTCACACATATTTTTTGAAGAATGGAGTAGCAACAACAGACTCGTCGTGCTCCTCGAACCGATTTGCCTCAGTGACTTCACTCAGGCTCACAACGCGAATTAAGTCATAACCTTGTTGGATCATCAGGGCTGGACCTCTCTTTGGTCCAGATGTGACATGCAGAAATTCTTCAGAGACTACACTAGGCTGTTATATGCCAACATATGAATTACTCCACAATCTGAGTCCTAACAATTCTCTATGAACACAGTTGTCGCTGGTACACCCCTCAGCTTCTCCATACAAGAAATTTGTGATGCTCTAAGATTAAGAAATGAGGGACTAAGTAATTTCTCCGTATTTGACTGGAGTAGCAAATACGAAGTCCGTGAGCAAGATGTCAAATTTGATCTGGGATAACTTCCCACAAAGAAGACTCAGAACATGTCTTGAGTGAACCAGATACTGCTGGCTGTGGTCACTTACTGTGTCAACGGAAAGGCAACTAGAAATCCAACCAATATGGATTTCTATGTTACTTATTGTCTCAAACATGAGACCGAGTTAAATTTTGGATGGATCATAGTGGAAGTCATGATGACTGCTCTCCGAAAGGGCTCAAAGGCTCTACCCTGTGCCAATGTTATTACTATTCTAATGAAGTCCAAAGGTATTAACATACCTGAAGGAGAAATAACAAAAGTGGCAAAGACGGACTACTACGACAACTTCAGCATTGCCCAAACCATTGATTCATAGCAAAGGAAAGCAACTACCATTCCGGTGTTGGACAGTGCACTTGCAATAAACGCCACTAGAGGGGAGGTGAATAGTGGTTAGCAGAAACTACCATACTTCTCATGAAAAAAATCCCCTTTGAAAATAGAATCTGAGACTACCTCAGATTCACAATCTGTTTTTGAAAAATTCAAAAATCCTTGTACACAACTCCAAAAATTATGAAAATTTTCAGAACTTAATTTCAATGTGTGAACAAGACTCTGTCTAAAATTCAGATAAAAATAAGATCGTTGGCAATTCAAAAAAATAAAAAGATTCAGATGGTCAATCTGGACAAAACTGGATAGAATGATGCTAAAATTGGAAAACATGTTTCTCTTTGAATACTCAACCAAAAAGGTTGATCTTTATATCACAACACTCCTTAGGATGTCTAGTTGATGTTTCCAAAATTCCTTGACCTTAAACAATTCTTGGTTGAAACAAAATTCAAATTTTCTCAAAATTAGTCAAAATGCAGCCAAATTGGAGCAGTTATCTTGCAAAGACTGAAAGACTAACTTTTCCTTGCTCAAATCAAGTGCTTCTTGTTGCAAATGAAATATGGCAGTCTAAAGTATAACTCCACCAAACATCACGAATTTTGAAAGTGTTTAGCTATTTTTTCAATTCGTGAGAAGTTGTGTGAAAACTGCAGAAAACACGGGCAGAAAACAGAAATGTAGAAACAAGACAAGAACATCGAGGATTTATCCTGGTTCGACCAATGTGACCTACTCCAGTCCCAAGGAACACCTTTCCTTGGATTTCAATATGGTATGAATCAACTTACAACAAGAACCAAGCTTGATCCTTGGGTTATACACCAACCCTATTCAAGACTTGGATGAACACCTTCTATGCAACACTTAGGTTGAACACCTCTACCACCTATTGATGTAGCCTTATAGAATTGGCTAATCAATCTTAAAAATTAAGCTCAAGGGGCTTGTAGCTCTCCAACAAATACAACAAGAATACCTTGGCTACAAAGAACGGAACAAGAACAATAGGAAGAAGATAGCTAGACAAATCAACAAATGCTTTCTAGTGAGCTTCAAGTGTGTTTCTTCTTCACCATTGCATCCTATTCATAGTGTGAAGTGAGCCTTGGAGATAAGAATGCACATATGTCACCATCTTCATCATCAAGCTTAAGTGTCTTCAAATCATTGGTTGGCTTTGCACACTTGGCAACATAAAGCAAAATGATTGGTCCACCTTGGCACAATAATGTTGGCCGAATTTTACACAAAATGGCTTGGAATTTTGCTTGAAAAATGAAGATAATGCTAAGGGATAATGCCACCAAGATACCTTCAACTCTTTGCAAAAGAACAGGACATGTGAGGCTGCCTTTTGACCAAAGAATCTGATCACAACTTCAGCTCCTAGCCGTTATATTCAAATGAGAATTTCCAAGTTGGCAATTTTTGCCAACTAGCTTCTTTTTGGTTGGTCCACTTGTCACCAAGATATAAAATGAGTACACCATCATTTCCACCTGTTTATACACGTTTGGAGGCTTGCATATATGTATATCAACTCATCTTTTTGAAGAAGAAATCATCAAATAATAATTGACAAGATTTTGTCAACATGTAACACCAAAATTCCCAATATTTCTTCTTGTATGTTGTGATCATTTGCACACCTTGAACACCTTTATATTATCTGAAATATGACGATAAACATCCTCCAATAACATATATAAAAGAGTCTTCAAGAAAGAAACAGAATGTGACATCACAACTTGTCACATATCCCGCTATAGTCAATAATATCATCATGTGAGAGAAATAATCTAAAGCCACCATACAATCTTCAAAATAATCACAAGTCAACTCCAGAATGAAGATAAGAATATACTCAAGAGATTTCTTGAGTGAAAATACCAAAAATACCCTCAGGGGTGAAATGACTAAAATGCCCCTAATGAGAAAAGTTCTAGAAATAACCCCGATGGTGAGAAATAGTCATAATATCATCTTTCTCATGATAAATAAGATGAGAATAAGTCCTGATATATATCCACCATATCATGTTCCTACAAAACTCAAAACACCAATTTTGCCCTTTTTGGTAAGTCATAGAAACTTCCAAGGCACATTAGTCACAAGACATTTATTTTTATCAAAATCACATAATAATCACATAATGAACATAAGAAGACCGAAAAGAAAACAAAAAGTCAGATTGGAAAATTTCGACCTAAAAGGGTAGATTCCAGAATTGTATGTTTCCAAGAAAATATAGTTCCAAGAAAAAGTGGAATACACCTGGCAAACATGCCGTACATTGTAAACAGTTTCAAATATTGGAAATAAAATAATATTGTGTTTTTTTTAAAAAAAATCACATAATGAACATGTATGAATCATGTACCAATGAAAACAACCATTTTATCACATTTTAGAAAAATATTTCTAAAAACCCTAGACATCGATCGATTGAAGTGCCTTATCTTCAGAGATCGATGTCTCACAGTGAGTTTCAAAATTTGTCTCTGACCTACATCGATCGATCGAAGTGAGGGTTCAATGTACATAGATCGATCGATGTGGCTCAGGTTGAGAGATCGATGCCTCACAGTAAGGTCTTGAACTTTCACAGCCTTACATAGATCGATCAATATGGGGGATCGAAGTACATAGATCGATCGATGTGCAACAACCTGAGATATCGATGTCAAGTGTTTCAACTTTTAACCACATATAACACCATGTGTGACTTTTGTAGACATTCAACACTTAAAATCATGACTTTGAAAATTATCCAAACATATTTCTCAACATTCTCCCCCTTTTGGATGATTTTCAAAATAACCTAACATGATTTTAATGTCACAACTCTTTACCCATTGTTTATCATAAATCTACCAAAATTGAATTGTTTTGAAAACCTCACCAA
>AP025044.1:8091659-8123120 GCA_036186865.1 Eustoma russellianum | reverse complement strand
TTGATTTGAAGTCCTAAGAAATAATTCAACTCTCCTACCATTGACATTTCAAATTCTGACTTCGTACACTCTTCGAAGTCTTTTACTAATGTAGGGTTGGTTGAACCAAAGATTATATCATCTACATATATTTGAACTATTAATAAGCCATTATCTTTTCTTCTTAGGAACAATGCATTGTCTATGGTCCCCCTTTGATAATTATTTTCAATAAGAAAGTTTGCAAATCTACCATACCAAGCTCTTGGAGCTTGTTTCAAACCATATAAAGCTTTCTTAAGCTTGTAAACATGGTTAGGATTCTTTGCATCTTCGAATCCGGAGGTTTTTTCACAAACACCTCTTCTTGGATGTATCCGATCAAGAATGCACTCTTGACATCCATTTGGAAGAGTTTGATGTTGCTTAGACTTGCAATCGCAAGTAACAATCTAATTGCTTCTAGTCGTGCAACGAGTGCAAAGCTTCCCTCGTAATCTATTCCTTCTTGTTGATTATGACCTTGTGTGACTAGCCTAGCCTTATTCCGTGTGATGTTTCCTTTTTCATTCATTTTATTCATAAACACCCGTTTCGTTCCTATTACAGACTTATTTTTAGATTTAGGTACTAAATCCCACACGTTGTTCCTTGTGAATTGGTTCAATTCCTCATGCATGGCATCTATCCAAGATATATCACCTAAGGCTTCCTTTACATTCTTAGGTTCTAAGTGTGAGATTAAACTATGTCCTTCAAGTTGACTTAAGTTTCTACGTGTTCTAACCCCAACGCTTGGATCCTAATGATTAACTCTTTAGGGTGCCACCAATTCCTAGGTTGACTAGGTTCACCCTCATTTTTTTCAAATGCTTCATTTGTGTGAACATTGTCCTATACAATTGGATCATCTTGTAAGCTAGTTGTATTATCTTCCAATTGTAAAATTTCTTCATTTATTTCACCTAAGGGTTCATGCATGTCTTGTTCAGGGGGAGTTGGTTCTGGATGATCAAGTACAGGCTCAAGTAATACATCAAAACAAATTTTCAACATTATTTCTTGTTTATGTTGAGTTTTATCACTAAATTCAAAGCATGCATTTTCATTGAATTTCACATGTATAGATTCAATTGTTTTTCTAGATGCGGGATTATAACACCTATATGCTCTTGAATTAGTTGAATAACCAACAAATATGCATTCAATAGACTTTTGTTCAAACTTATCTAGATTATCCTTATTGTTCAACACAAAACACTTACAACCAAAAACTTAAAGATAATCTACTTTATGTTTTCTATTGTTTAACAATTCATAAGGTATTTTATTCAATTTCTTTATAATACAAAATCGATTCATTATATAACATGCACAACTAACAGCTTCAGCCCATTAATATCGTGGTAATTTATTTTCACATAACATTGTTCTAGCAACTTCTTGAATTGTTCTTGAATTGTTCTATTTTTACATTCAACAACTACATTGATTTGTGGTGTTCTAGGTGGTGAGAATTTATTTAATTCCATGTAATTCACAAAACTTGATTACATCTTTGTTTTTAAATTCTCCACCTCTATCACTTCTAATTCTTTTAACATTTTCTTCATATATATTTTCAAGTTGCTTAATAAGAGTTTCGGTTGCTAATGGAGCATCGTCTTTGTCTGTTAAGAACAATGTCCATGTGTATCGTGAGTAATCATCTACTATGAGACACACATAGTAGTGTTCACCTAGACTTCTTGTCCTACTTGGACCAAATAAGTCTAAGTGAAGCGATTCTAGTACATGACTAGTACTCACTTCATGTTTCGGTTCTAATGTTTCTTTAATGTGTTTTCCTTTAATACATATTTCACACATTTGAAAATTATCTAAGTCTAACTTAGGCATTCCTCTAATTAAATTCTTCTTAGATAATTTCTTAATGGTTGAAATTCCTATATGGCCTAATATTCTATGCCATAAATTCACATGTAAGTCATGTGATATTAAACACTTAACCTTAGCATCTAACATATTATTTAAAATAAGAGTATAAATGTTACCATCTCTATTTCCTTTTAATACAATTTCTCCTTTTCCATTTATTATATCACAAGAATTAGAAAGAAAAGAAACATTATGTCCGCAATCGATAAGTTGAGAAATACTTAATAAATTATAAGAAAGATTGCTTACTAACAACACATTTCATATTTGAAATGTGTTAGGGTCCTTAATTTTTCCTTTTCCAACAACTTGTCCTTTGTTGTTGTCACCGAATATTACCTTTCCTCCATTCTTTATATGTTCCAACTCAGTGAATAGTTTGGGGTTGTCTTTCATATGCCGTGAACATCCACTATCTAAAAACCATTTAGTTTTTAGATTCTTTGACTTTGATTCCTTATTGCATTCCTTGTGATTTTCCTACGATGGAGACAAAGTTTTAGGTACCCTTTACTCGGGTCCTTGAATGTTAGGGGCACTGTCCTTGTTTATATACCCTTTGGGTATCCAAACTTGGATGTACCTTTTTGGCACATTTTTAGCATAGTTATAATTGGAAAAATATGGAGAATTAGCATATACATTCCATTAAGATGCATTGTTATACATGTTGTACCTTGGTTTGTATGTACTATGCTGGGGCCGATTTTGATAGCTTATGTAAGGCATATGATTTTGTTTCTTAAATGGTGCTATGTATGTATGTTCATATGTATTTCTATAAGACTTATATGAATGTTGCCTATATTTAGGTTCATAATAAGTTGGACGCATTTTATTATATCTAGTTGTATTTGTATACATATAGGCATAATTTCTAGGTTGTCTAGATGCAAAGTTTTGCCTAGTTGCACATTTATATGTGGGTACGTTTGTGGGTGCATGTTGCATTTTTATCTTTGAATAAGTAGAAGAAGATTTAGCAGGCAAAGTCGTTTTTATAGATTTATAAGGTTGTTTAGTAGTTGATGATACAAACTTAGTCTTTTTATCTATTTTGTTATCTTCTTCGTTATATCCTAATCCAGTTTTATCATTTCTATATTTTTGTGATGATATCAATGTATCTAGCATGTTGGTTCCGGACTTGAATTGTTCTAGCATTTTTTCTAAGTTTAGTTTAGTAGATTTAAGTTGTACTATCTCATTTTCACAACTTTCTAACTTAGACTTCAATGTTTGTTCATTTTTCCTATATGATTCAATTTTAATCTTTAAAGAATCAAGAGTATTAGTAGACTCTTGTTTAAAAGATTCTAATTGATCGGAAAGCTCCAAGTTGGACGTCTTCAACTTGTTGTTTTCTTCAATTAGTTTCTTCTTTTCTTTAGAGAGCATCTTACAGTGAGCGTGCATTCTTAAAAATTCTTCAAACATTTCATCAAATGTCATTTCACTATCAGAATCATCGTCAGAAGAAGAACTTATCTCGTTGGATACGAAGCACACTTGAGCTTCCTCAATGTCGGATTCTGAGTCAGATGAGTCGCTCCATGTGCTCACCTTCATTGCTCGTTTGCCTTTCCTTGACTTGGTATCCTTAGCCTTTGATTTTTGCATCTCCTTGTCTTTTTTATTGTTATTATTCTTATTGTCGTTTTTGTTTTTCTTTGTCGGACAGTCATAAGAAATGTGTCTTTTTTGACCACATTCATAACACTTTAACTCTTTATTATACCATTTGTTGTTGGTAGAGTTATTTTTTGTAGGTTGAGAAGAAGAAGAAGAACAGATCGTGTATTCTTATTAGGAAGTTTAAAAAACTTTCTAAGTTTTCTAGCTATCAATATCAAGTAATCTTCTAATTCATTATCACTATTACTATCATCATTATTTGTACGTGATTCAGTTGATTTGAAAGCTACAGACTTACCGGATGAGTTAGATGACTCAGACTTCCGTTGGTTTAGTTTTACCTCGTATGCTCTTAGTGAGCCTATCAATTCGTCCATTTTAGTGATTAATTTCATTTCTTCAATCGCCGTGACCTTAGAATCCCATTCAGCAGGAAGGCTTTGCAGCACCTTTTGAACCTTCTCGTTGTTGATGAATGATTTTTCTAAAGCTTTAAGGGCATTGAAAATGTTAGTAATTCTCAAATACGTAGATGTTATGGATTCGTTCGGCAACATTTTGAAAGATTCAAGTTCAGACATAAGCATGTTTATTTTCGACTCTTTTACACTGCTAGTACCTTCATGCTTTAATACAAGTGATTTCCACATGTCGTGTGCACTTGTGCAATTTGAAACATATCCTGCTTCAGAAGTCGTAAGTCCGTTTAAAAGCAATTGCATGGCTTTAGCATTCATATATATTTTCTTTTTATCTTCTGATGACCATTCACTTTTATATTTTTCAACTTCTTGAGTGACTCCACTAACTTGTAGAATTTTCATTAGAATGTACGGCCCATCTTCAACTATAGGCCATAAATCGATGTCTATAGCCATTAAGAATAGCCTCATTCTTAGTTTGCAATGAACAAAATTATTACCATCAAAAAGAGGAGGATGTTGTGTGGAAATACCTTCCAACTCACCTTTGTGAGAATATTGTTTTGAGATTAGCAGACTACATTGAAATATTGTTTCTTGGTCTTGTGTTGTTTGTATGGTGTTGAATCTTGCTTCTTTGAGTGGTGTAGACCTTGTTCTGATACCAATTTTTGGACCGTGAACCTGCAATAAACACCACTAGAGGGAGGGGTGAATAGTGGTTAGCGGAAATTATCCTACTACCCTTGATAAAAATCCTCATTGAAAACAGAATCTGAGACTACCTCAGATTCAGAACCCGTTTTTAAAAAATTCAAAAATCCTTGTACACAACTCAAAAATTATGAAAATTTCCAGAACTTTACTTCAATGTGTTAACAAGACTCGTTCCAAACATCAGATGAAAATAAGATTGTTTGACTTTTCAAACAAATAAAAAGATTCAGATGGTCAATCTGGACAGAATGATGCTGAAATTAGAAAACGTGTTTCTCTTTGAATACTCAACCAAAAAAGTTCATATTTATATCAAAACACTCCTTAGGATGTCTAGTTGATGTTTCCAAAAGGCCTTGACCTTAAACAATTCTTGGTTAAAACAGAATTCAAGTTTTCTCAAAACAGGTCAGAATGCAGCCAGATTGGAGCAGTTATTTTGCAAAGACTGGCAAACTAACTTTTCCTTGCTCAAATCCAGTAATTCTTATTGTAAATGGAAGCTAACAGTCTGACGTATAACCCCACCAAAAATCACGAATTTGGAAAGTGTTTAGCTATTTTTTCAAATAGTGAGTTGTGTGAAAACTGCAGTAAAAACAGATAGAAAACGGAAATGTAGAAACAAGACAAGAACACCAAGGATTTATCCTGGTTCGACCAATGTGACCTACTCCAGTCTCAAGGAACACCTTTCCTTGGATTTCACTATGGTATGAATCATCTTACAAAAATAACCAAGCTTGATCCTTGGATTATACACCAACCCTATTCAAGAATTGGATCAACACCTTCTATGCAACACTTAGGTTCAACACCTCTACCACCTATTGATGTAGCCTCATAGAATTGGCTAATCAATCTTACAAATTAGGCTCAAGGGGCTTGTAGCTCTCCAACAAATACAACAAGAATACCTTGGCTACAAAGAATGGAACAAGAACAACAAGAAGAAGATAGCTAGACAAATCAACAAATGCTTTCAAGTGAGCTTCAAGTGTGTTGCATCTTCTTCACCATTGCCTCCTATTTATAGTGTGAAGTGAGCCTTGGAGATAAGAATGCACATGTGTCACAATCTTCATCATCAATCTTAAGTGTCTTCATATTATTGGTTGGCTTTGCACACTTGGCAACATAAAGCAAAATGATTGGTCCACCTTGGCACAATAATGTTGGCTGAATTTTACACAAAAATAGTTTGGAATTTTGCTTGAAAAATGAAGATAATGCTAAGGGATAACTCCACCAAGATACCCTCAACTCCTTGCAAAAGAATAGGACATGTGAGGCTGCCTTTTGACCAAAGAATCTGATCACAACTTCAGCTCCTAGCCATTATATTCAAATGAGAATTTCCAAGTTCTTTTTGGTTGGTCCACTTGTCACCCAGCTATAAAATGAGTACACCATCATTTCCACCTGTTTATACACGTTTGGAGGCTTGCATATATGTATATCAACTCATATTTTTGAAGAAGAAATCACCAAATAATAATTGATAAGATTATGCCAACATGTAACACCAAAATTCCCAATATTTCTTCTTGTATGTTATGATCATTTGCACACCTTGAAAACCTTTATATTCTCTGAAATATGATGATAAATATCCTCTAATAACATATATAAAAGAGTCTTTAGGAAAGAAATAGAATGTGACATCACAACTTGTCATATATCCCGCTATAGTCAATAATATCATCATGTGAGAGAAATAATATAAAGCCACCATATAATCTTCAAAATAATCACAACGCAACTCCAGAATGAAGATAAGAATATACTCAAGAGATTCCTTAAGTGAAAATACCAAAAATACCCTCAGTGATGAAATGACCAAAATGCCTCTGGTGAGAGAAACTCCAAAAATGACCCCGATGGTCAGAAATAGTCATAATATCATCTTTGTCATGATAAATAAGATGATAATATGTCCTTGATATATATCCACCATATCATGTTCCTACAAAACTCAAAATACCAATTTTGTCCTTTTTAGTAAGTTGTAGAAACATCCAAGTCACATTAGTCACAAGACATTTATATTTATCAAAATCACATAATAATCACATAATGAACATGTATGAATCATGTACAAATGAAAACAACCATTTTATCATATTTTAGAAAAATATTTCTAAAAACCCTAGACATCGATCGATCGAAGTGCCTTAGCTTCAGAGATCGATGTCTCACAGTGAGTTTCAGAATTTGTCTCTAACCTACATCGATCGATCGAAGTGAGGGTTCAATATACATCGATCGATCGATGTGGCTCAGGTTGAGAGATCGATGTCTCACAGTAAAGTCTTGAACTTTCATAGCCTTACATAGATCGATCGATATGAGCGATCGAAGTACATAGATCGATCGATGTGCAACAGCCTAAGAGATTGATGTCAACTGTTTCAACTTTTTCAACTTTTAATCGCATATAACACCATGTGTGACATTTTTAGACATTCAACACTTAAAATCATTACCTTGAAAATTATCCAAACATATTTCTCAACATCCAGATATTACTGATGAGGTCGAGGAAGGACCTGAAGAAGGAGAAGGTGGTAGAAATAACTATGAATTGCTATCATGCATTGAATCACTTGAACAAACTGTTTAACAGTTGCAACTTCGCAATGCAGAGCATGAAGCTCGGCATGCACAGAACGAATACCGCATGACAGTTTTCAAGAATGCCTTCTTGCACCTAAGTCCATGATTTCAGCTCCCCCCTAATTTTGATGATTTAGGGGGAGAAAGTGGTGCTGCTGGAGGTGCTGGCGGTGTTAGTGATTCCGATGGAGTCGAAGGACCGATGAGTGAGATTGCTGAGTTTGCAACCAGTGGAGGTTTTGGCTTCGGAGGATTTACGCTTGGAGACAGAGGTGCTGGTGCTAGCGGAGTCGGAGACGCATAAAGTTTTTTATTGAACATTGTCTCTTTCTTGATGACCTGTGCAAGTTTGCTATTTGAGTTAGAAAGAAAATGGATTTACTTTTCTTTTTGTTTAAAATTGATGATGATGATTTTTGGTTAACATTATTTGCACCATTATATTTGATGCATCAAGTTTTACTTAAGAAACGCTTAAGCATGAAGTGAGAGGGAGCATAAGTTAAGGGGGAGCTAATTTTAAAAGTTATGTATATTTTGAAATCATCAAAAAGAGGGAGAACGTTGGAATATGTTAAGTTTTGAGGATTTTCACAGTTAAGACTTAGAACGGTAGCTTAGGCGCCTAATGTGAAGTTTTTGAAGGTCAGTATACTTCAAACGCCTACATAAGGCACCTCGTGTGAAGTGTCTGGAAGTCAGTACACTTTGAACGCCTGCATAAGGCGCTTCATGTGAAGTGTTTAAAGTCCAGTGCAGTTCGAACGCCTACATCAGGAGCTTCATGTGTCAAGTTGAAATACAGTACACTTTTTGAACGCCTAAACAAGCGCTTCATGTGTATTACAAATTCAGAAGAACTTTCCCTCCGAAAATGGGCACGAATATCAAGTTACTTTTGGCAAAAGTCAGAATTACTTCGAACAAGTATGAAGGCTGAGATTATGCACTTCATGTGACTTCGAACGGGTGTTGATGCCCACAACAGGCGCTTCATGTGACATTGAACAACTGCTTCTTATTCACTTAAGGGGCTTTATGTCACATTGAACGCCAGTTCAAAAACACTTAAGGCGCTCCATGTTACATTGAACGCCTATTCATAAAACACATTAAGCGCTTCATGTGACTTATGTTACAAATGTTTTATGCGGCACTTTCTAACGTTCACTTGACATTTGTACCCTCCTTTTTAGTGCAACTTCACAGGTTCTCTCTCTCTTTTGGAGAATATCATCTTTCCTCTTTGAGCTTTCAAGAAGAAGCTTCCTCAAGAAGCTTGTAGTCATCCAAGAGAAGATCTCCAAAGATGAAGACATGTCATCACAATAAGACAAAGCCCATTATTGCATCCTGCACGGGCAACTAACAGCTACAATGGGAGTTTGATAAAACAAGGGTTTCATCTCTTTCATCACCAACTTTCTATTATCAAAGCTCTCAAGTTTCTCTCAAAGTTTAAGCTCTCAAAATAGTTGTATCATTGTATATTTTACTTTATTATTGAGAGTTGTGTTGTAAAGAAGAAGAAGAGTATTCTTCTTGTTGAGTGAAGATTATGAGAGGCTAAGTGTAGATTGTTGGTCAAGAAGCAAGGATGCTTCTTGTTTGAAGAAATCCAGACCTTGAAGGGTTAGTTGATGGTGTTGTGGTGCACCATACTCCCTACAAGAATTCTTTGAGGAGCAAGGATGTTCTTTGGAGGCTAGACTTCAATGGGTTGGTTTTCTTGGTTGTTGCCTAGGCGAGTGGCCTAGTTATAATGTCTTTTGGAATTTTTTTTTGATTGTTGTTTTCCCCAAAAGAAATAACAATCCCCCTTTCAAAATCCTTCTTGTGAAAAACCAAGAAGGTAGAGGAGTAGAGTCATTTTGACTTGAACCTCTATACATACTGTGTTCTTACTCTTTCTAAAGTTTTATTCATTCCAAAGAATACAACCAAGTATTGTTTGCACTCAAAAATGTAAAACATCCAAGAAAATATTCATATTTGGTAAACACACTATTCAATCCCCTTCTAGTGTGTTCTAAGGGACCTAACATCAGGGGAGTTCTTTGTTTTCAATTTTATATTTTTCTAATTATTTCTTCATTGAGGATAATGTCTAATTTCAGTGTGGGAGGATGACTGTGGTCTTTCGTGTGTCCTTTTTTTTATTTGTGTTTTGTTTAGTCGAACATTTGCAAGTTTTTATTAGAAATTATTTCAAAAAAGTTTTTTTAACTTTTAAAGTTTTAAGTGTTAATTCATATTTTATTATGCAGATTAAGTACGAATATATTTTTCATTACATGACCCTAGAACCATGAGGTTGCAACTTTTGAAGACGAAAGAGTTGGTATTCTAGTTTGGATCTTATAGATGATTAGTCGGACACTGGCTTGACCGCTAGAGACTTAAAAAGTCAACAACGGTATTATTTTCTGCTAGAACCAGAAACCATGTTCGAGATTGCCTTTTCAAGTCTGGATATTGGTTTTGTACATATGTTTTCTATTTATTTATGTTCTTGTAATGATATGAAGTAAAGTGAAAGAGACCTCTTGAAAAAAGAAGGAAAAAAAAGAAAACAAAGAATATATATATATACTGGGTCCGGATGATATATATATATATATATATATATATATATATATAATATCATCCAGATCTAGTATATTCCAATGACAGCAAAGCTATATATATATAGCTTCTTTTTCTCCTCCAATTCGTGTCCGGCGGCATAGAATTATAAAGTGGGAGCTGCCACCTTCAGGTAAGCTCAAGCTTAAAGTGGATGCAGCAGTGGGAAGGCATAATGCAGCCGCAGGCGCGGTACTGCGTAATCATCGGGGGCAGTTGATTTCTGCAATCTGCTTCATCCTTCCATGTTCTACGCCATTACGAGCCGAGTTACTAGAATTGACCTATGCATTGATATACTATGCTGTGCAGTTTGATCAGTTAATTATTGAGACGGATTGTCGTCTGTTACTTCGATATTTGTCTTCGTCGGAGCAATGCACGGGACAACTTGCTGCTGACTTGCAGTGCACGTTATGTTTTCTCCGCCTCAATGCCTCAACTATTTCATATACCCCAAGAGAGAAGAATACAGCAGCACATATGCTTGCGCGTTATGGCTATCATTCTGCTGGGTTGACACTCTATTCTTCTATGCAATCCCTCCCAAGTGAAGTGCAAGTTGCAATAATTCTAGATGTGTCAGTTCCGCACATGCGATAAAGCTACAAGTCTTCCAATGGATTGGCGTTGCTTTTTATGGGTTGCCTATGCTGAAGTTGTGCATGGGCAACGTCGGTACGTTTCCATCATCTATTTCTTTATCTACATTCGATCTTATTTTTTTCATGGAATCACATCTTCATCCATTGTTTACACGCTGGCAACTATTCGTGCAACAATGCAGCTGGAGCTGGGAGTATTCAGCCTGACCAACAAAAGCTGTTATAACCCCGTTCAATCCTGTGGTCACAACTCATGGATGTTTGGATGGATTAAAATTCTGTTGCCTGTGTTCTACATGAGCGCAGGCAACATGGGTACGTTTGCTAAGATATGCATGCATTATCCCTATTATTGCGATGCACTAATCCTCTCTGTATTTCTTTTGTGGGTATTATGGACATGTTTGCGTTGTGCTACAGGAGCTACACTTCGCTGCAACTCGCGGATGTCGCTGCACTGCTATCATCACGTCCATTGCAAGACCCAACAAATCTGGGAGCATAAGCTTTTGTTATTTTATTTTTTCTACTTCTTATTTCGCATGCCAATGGATTCCCAACATATAAATATGTACGTTTTTTCCTTCGCCAGGGTTTTATCCACAAGGGTGGTTTTACCTGGCAAGGTTTTAATGCGGCATATCATATATGATTGGAGGTTGGCAATTTTAACTTTCCTTCATTATCTTTTTACATATGATACATTAGATGTAATATGGTCCACCTCCACCATAACGGAGGCTTTTCAATAATACAAGTGTGGCTTTATTTAAAAATATATCTATATATATATGTGTGTGTGTGTGTGTGTGTATATATATATATATATATATATATCATCCGGATCCAGTATATTCCAACGACAGCAAAGCTATATACATATATATATATACACACACATACACACACCACTTGCAAGAAAGAAAACGAAGAAGAAACTCAAGGAAAATTTGAATATGTGCATAGAACAAAATCTTTAGTTTTATGCTCGATGATTTTCTTAATTAGAGTTGATTTTGATAATATGATTAAAATAATATGGAGGAAAATACTACATCAATTTAGTATAATTTTCAGGTATAGAAATACTTCATTTTGAAGGAAAAAATTGAATAATTCAACGGGCAATCAATAAGGAATCATAGAAGGAAAAGGAAAGCTAAGAGCTTTATTCCGACCATGATAAAGTTTGCATCAGATTAATATGCTATGAAATGCTCAAAAATATGTTGAATACAAAATATGTTAAAATATGTCGGGAAAAGGATAAACTTCCCGACATCTTTCGTCAAAATATGTTGGCCTTAAACTAGACCTCTCAAAAGCCTTTGATCGTGTTGAATGGCGGTACCTTCAATCAGTTATGGAGAAAATGCTCTTTCCTCCTTCATTTATACGGTTACTCATGAAATGTGTGACTACCACAACACTTTCGATCATTGTAAATGGGGTGGCCACTAAGCCTTTCAAGCCTTCCCGTGGGATCCGACAAGGGGACCCCCTCTCCCCTTTTTTGTTCGTCCTCTGCGCAGAAGGTTTATCCTCTCTAATACGAAGTCAAGTGGCCAGGGGGCACTGGAAGGGAATGACTTTTGGCGATGCTGGTATTCAGATAACACATCTACTTTTCGCTGATGATTCGCTACTTTTCTTTGAGGCTACACAGCAAACGGCGGCGTGTGTGGGGAGCGTCCTCCAGAATTATTGCAACATGTCTGGCCAGGTAATTAACATGGAAAAATCAGAGATTTATTTTTCCAGCAATGTCCCTACTCAAGAAAAAGAAACTCTCTGTCAAATATTGGGCGTACAGGAAAGGTTGTCAAACGGAAAATATCTCGGCCTTCCTTATATGATTGGACGTTCAAAGAGACAAATATTTCAATACATTGAGGATAGGGTGCACAAGAAGACTTCCGGATGGAAAGATAATTTTCTCACTTCAGCTGGGAAGGAAATACTCATCAAATCGGTCTTGCAGGCTATTCCAACATACACAATGCAATGTTTCCTGCTGCCAAAATCAGTTTGTGAGAAGATCAATCAAATAATCCGGAATTTTTGGTGGAGCTCAAATGGCAAAGACAAGTCGATTAACTGGAAGTCCTGGGAGCATGTTTGTCAATCCAAATTTGATGGAGGCATAGGATTCAAAGATATCCACACATTTAACCTTGCTTTACTAGCCAAACAAGGATGGCGAATTATTCAGTCTCCACACACCTTGGCAGCTAAGGTCTTGAAAGCAAAATATTTTCCCCATGACTCATTCATGTACGCTCGGGTAGGCAGGCGTCCCTCCTATCTGTGGCGCAGTATACTCGAGGGACGAAAGATCCTTGAATGCGGTTTAAGATATCGTGTTGGGAACGGTAGAAATGTTAAAATTTGGGATGACCCGTGGATCCCAAGGCCTTTTTCCTTCCGCCCAATTGCGACAAGAAAGCATTTACTGCCACATGGACGAGTTGCTGACTTGATAAACACAAGCACTGGAGGATGGAACCGAGACCTCATCAATATGCTGTTCTTGCCTCTAGATGTTGAGTTGATTGATGCAATTCTGATATCCCCTGAGCCTGCGGAGGACCGTTTAATTTGGCACCATACACCGAAAGGAAGTTACACAGTAAAATCCGGTTATGCCATCTTCAGAAAGCAACAAACATTAGCGCAGGGACGTGGGGATTCTGGGAATGGGGCAGCTTTGAGGGGCTCTTGGAAATTCATTTGGTCAATTCCAACGATGCCAAAAATAAAAGTTTTTATCTGGAAACTTATCAATGGTGCGCTACCGTTTGGATGGAACTTAAGTCACAGGATACGTACATTGCCATCAAAATGCCCGATTTGCATTAATACTACTGAAGATTCTTTCCACTGTCTGATTGATTGCGAATGGACGAAACCATTGTGGGACTATTTTGGACTAACACCGTTGCCCCACGAATCCCGGGATTGGACAGATTTACTGCATTGGGTCAACAAAAATTGGGGTACTCACCATGTCACGATTTTCACTCTCATCCTCTGGCATATTTGGAAAGAACGCTGCGCATATGTCTTCGGAGACAGACAATTCAACTTGGACAGCACTCGACTCATTCCCACCATCTGCGGATTATCAAGTTCGCTGCTAGAAGGAGAAGTACAAAATGGAAGTAATCTATGGCAGGAGAGCTCACTTGATAGTTGTTGGGCACCTCCACCCATTGGAGCTTTTTCTATTAACGTTGACGCTGTTTTTGACAAGGACGTTGCCAGTGCCGCTGGGGCGGTGGTGCGAGACTCCTCTGGCTCCATTACTTGGGCAGAAGCTATTCAATTGCCATCTAATGTGGATATACTTCAGGGAGAATTGCTAGCGATACAATTTGGCCTACGCATCGCCCTAACCAAAAAGTTTGATCATGTGATTATATGGTCAGACTCACTCACTGCAGTGTCACTTTTAGCTGAGGCGCCATCCTTACACCCTCTGTTTCCACTTCTTGTTGATTGTAATCGCTTACGTGAGTCGCTTTCATGTTGCACATTATCATTTACCCGGCGTAACAAGAATATGCCGGCACATCATATAGCAAAGCTAGGCTTGCATTCTTGTGCACATCTAGTTTGGGGGGCAAATCCTCCACCCCATGTAATTGATGCTGCTGTTGCAGACTTAACATTTGAATAAAGTACCTTTTCATTTCAAAAAAAGACTTAACATTTGAATAAAGTACCTTTTCATTTCAAAAAAAAAATATGCTATCTGCATTAAAGTTGTTGCCCATGAAAAGAGTTTCGCAATTCAATTTGGATAATCATAGCTCCAGATGTTGTCCAAAAACAAAACAATTGTGAAACTGTCTGAAGTAATATTGTTCAAATTAATTTCTTTATAGGATTACAATTCTTTTTGCAGGAAGACTTCTTGTCTGCTTCCAGGAACCCTTATTAACAGCTCCCGAACCCTCTATAAATAATGCTAGACCTCATCCTTTTCCTCGGGTACCATCTTTCTTTCTAGCAAATATTTTTAACCTCTGCCCTTTTTTTACACTTAAAAAGGAAAAAAAAATAGACTAAAAAGAAATATGTCTAGAGAGAGAAAACTCTCTCCCTTCTAACTAGAAGGGTGTCCATTTCTTCAGTCTTCTTGATGTTCTTTTCATGCTGTTTTGCTCCATTACACGCGTCTACTCCCTCTTTCTACTTGAGTTCTAATCTCAACAGGCTCAACAAGGCACTGTAAGCATTTTCTTGGGAGCTTGTAACTGAGCTTCGAGAGATTTGGCTGCAAAGAGCGATGGGTAGGAAAAAACAATATCATAAGCAAAAATCTAAAAGGTTGATGAAAGGCAACAAGGATATGGTTGTGACTGAAAAAGCAACCAGCAAAGTTCAAATGGATTAATCAGTGGAGGAAGACCCAAGTGATTCTTTTTCTTTTCAAGAAGATACAGATGAGGATGGGGAATCTGCAGATGCATGTATGCAAGAGGCTTCACAGGTGAGATCTGTTGATGCATGTACCATTCATAGCATGCAGGTTGTTCTGCCTATACATGCAACAGCTAATCTGGATGATCGAAGTACAGAGGAAGCGGCCATGGACTTAGATGCAAACGCATGTATGTTTCCTAAGGATTCTGGTGATGGACTGATGAAGTTGCAGGCTGAATTTTTCCTCGCTGATGCTAATGGAAGGTCAAGCACAGGGTAGAGTTTCATCCATCAGGTTGGGTATATTCAAATTTCAAAATGTGCATGACTTGTAGCAAGTTCTGTCTGCTGGTCCCTATTTTATCTATGGAAGGGTACTAATCCTTAAGAAGATGCCTTTGCTATTCGACTTTGGCCCAGAGGAAATGATCATTGTCCCAGTATGGGTAAAACTTCCAAATCTTCCAGTAAGCCTTTGGAAGGAGGAATTTCTGTCTAGAATTAGTCATCAGATTGAGAAGCCACTCATGCCTGACCTTCTAAAAACCAGAAGAGAGATATGGAGCTATGCCAGGGTATTAATTGAACTGGACCTCAGCAAGATGCTCCTTAAATCAGTGGATATCCATTTATTTAATGGGAAGCTGATCAAACAAGTGATTGAGTATGAAAGACTGCATTTATTCTATGGTTCTTGCTTGCAGATTGGTCATTCAGAATCAGTACATATAGGCAAGGACTTAAAAGGCGAGGAGACAGTCAAGGGTGTTAGTAAGTACCAAATGAAGGACAAACAGCACACCAAAGGGCAACATAGGATTCATGCTATGTCAGATAAGAATCAAATGAATTTCCCGCAGGAAATTGTCTAGAAGGCTTGTAAATTCCCGGGAAGTACATGAGAATTTGCAGCTCAGTCAAGGCCCTCAGGATCTTCAAGACTCTTATTTAGCAGCTTTTGATCCTTCTCTACCAGCTGGTACAACATCTACCATTCGGGGTCCTTTCAAGGTACATGATCAATTCCATGTTCAAAGGCTTAAGGAATTGGAGCAGGATAAGGAGTTCACCATGGTCATCTTTAAGAGGCAAGTCAGACAACAAAGAAAATTTTCAATAGACAGAAGGAAACTGGACTTGGCTCTTCCTGAAAGGGGGCCTGTATCTCAAACTCCTCAATGATTATTGGTTGTTGGAATGTTAGGGGCTGCAACAAGCCCACTAAGCAAAGAGGCTAAGTACATTTTGTGAAAAAACATAGGTTACATATGATTGAACTGTTAGAAACGAAACTCAAACCCAAGATGTTCTCTCAGTTGTTGCTTTTGTTCAAAGGATGGCAATTTACTAAAAATTTTGCTCATCATCCTGGGAAAATGATCTTATTACTATGGGATCCCTCTTTTGTGAATATAAACACCATGTCTACTTCATAACGATCACTATTTTGCCTTGCTACATGCCTTATTTCCTCTAGGGAACTTCATATTACTTTTGTTTATGCGTTTAATTCTGTGGCAAACAGAAGGACGCTTTGGAGTGAGCTGGAATCTCAACATCACATGGCAGGCTCAGCCTGGGCAGTGCTCTGGGACTTCAACTGCATATTAACGACTGATGAAAGGACTGGTGGTTGCTTAGTCACTGCATTTCAACTACAAGATCAACTTAATTGTTTTATGAACTGTGATTTGATGGAGCTGAATTATACTTGATGCAAGTATACTTGAGATAATGGTACAGTTAAATCAAGGCTGGATAGGGTAATGGTTAATCTAGTCTTTCTTGAAAATTTTACAAACTCAAACACCAAATTTTTGAACCCTGGTTGTCTCTCTAATCATTCACCATGTGTTATGCATATTTTTCCTAAGGTGTAGGGATTACTCACTTTTAAGTTTTTTATCATGTGGACTGAACACAACTTGTTTCTCTCCACTGTTAGCCGGGTGTTGCAGGAAGAAGTCCATGGCACAACCACGTTTATTCTGTGCAAAAATCTAAAAAAGCTCAAACAGCCTTTAAAGGAGTTGAACGGGAAGGATTTTACGCACATATCATCAAAAGCTGACCGGGCAGTCATTGAGTTAGATGCTTTACAAGTACTTGGTAAATCTCCTAATGCTCCTGCGGATATTGGGAGGAGAATTGGATTGCAGAAGGAAAGCACATTAGCTTTACTTAATGCAGAAAGATTATACTATTCACAGCTTGCCAAGGGTGTCTATCTTAACTTATCAGATAGGAATGCTAAATACTATCATGCCATGATCAAGAGAAACATTGCAAAAAGGAGCATCACTTCTATTCAAACCTCTGATGGATCTCTCTCCACCTCACTGGCTCAGGTTAAAGATCAATTTGTCAATTTTTACACTAACCTATTGGGTACTGATTGTCAGGTGACTCCCATACAAGACTCAATCATTAAATCAGGAAAACTCTTATCAGACGAGGGTCCAATGTCATTAATTGCTCCAATCTCAGACAAGGACATCAAGGATGTGATTTTCTGCATCCCAAAGGACAACGCGCGAGGGCCTGATGGATATTCAACCTATTTGTTTTACAAAGGCTTGGAATATTGTTGGGAGTGATGTTCTGAATACAGTGCATGAATTTTTCAAGAATGGGAGGCTTCTCAAGCAATTAAATCATTCCATCATTGCATTAATCCCCAAAGCATCGATGTCACAAGTGTCCATGACCACCAACCTATTTCTTGTTGCAATGTGATTTATAAAACCATTGCAAAGATATTGGCTAAAAGACTGGCAGCAGTAATGGGTGAGTTCATGGACCATGCCCAGTCTGTTTTTCTAAAGGGGAGGTTCATGATGCACAATGTGTTTTTGGTACAAGATTTGCTGAATGATTATGGGAAGGCAAATGCATCACCAAGATGCATGTTTTAAATGGACATATGCAAGGCATTTGATAGCATTAACTGGACTTTCATTGAGCAGGTCCTACTTGGTCTGAAGTTTCCACCCATGTTCACAAGCTGGGTTATGCAATGCATCACTACCACCTCCTTTATAATTTCCATCAATGGCTCATTAACCAGATATTTCAGGGTAGGAAGGGGCTTAGGCAGGGATGTCCTCTATCCCCTTTTATTTTTGTGGTTGGTCTTGATTATCTCACTAGATCTCTGAACCTGCTAAAAGAAGTTCCAGACTTTAATTATCATCCCAAGTGTAGCGGACTGAATCTTACACACCTTAGTTTTGTGGACGACTTAATGCTCTTTTGCAGAAGAGACAATCACTCAGCCAACTTTCTTCTACAAAAACTCAGTGAATTTGGAACAGTTTTTGGACTTCGACTCAATCAGTCTAAGTCCAAAATTTTTCTTGCTAGTGTTGATTCACTGATGCAGGATCCACGGATTTCATCTTTCTCTCTTGGATTTATGCCTTTCAGGTACCTAGGGGCGACAGTGGCTGGGCATAAGCTGCAGCTACCACATTACTCACCATTTTTAAGCAAAATCCTGCAGCTTGTGAACCTATGGAAGAAAGCTAATCTGTCGTACGCTGGCAGACTAACTCTCATAAGATCAGTTTCGCTTTACCTATGCTGCTTTTGGCTCAGCGCTCTTCCTATTCCTTCCTCTATGATTGACCAGGTAAACAGAATATGTTGTAGCGCCCCGTCCCGAACCCTAGGGTCAGAACCGATACGCCCGTCGTATTCCACTAAGGGATATATAAGGCGTCTGTACGAATCCCTGAACTTATCAAAACGACAGAGTATTCGATTGCGAAAGCAAAATAAATCAATTCAGAAACCTAAATCAAAAGTAAAACCCCAAATCATCTATAATCAACAACAAGTCAAAATCCCCTAAACGACATCGTAAAGTTCGTAAAATAAAATCCCTAAGCTAAGTCCTCAAATGAAATAATAAATAAAATAAAACTTCCTCATTTCTTGTTCCTCAATCTCCCGACAGTCTCTACGAGTCCCACTGAGCCTACTCGGCATCTTCTCCAACTCATATGTAATCATACCCTGAACCGTCTGCAAGAAAACAAAACAAACGGTGTGAGCGACAAAAACGTCACTCAGTAGGTACCCTGC
Organism: Eustoma russellianum; assembly: GCA_036186865.1. Taxonomy (NCBI): domain Eukaryota; kingdom Viridiplantae; phylum Streptophyta; class Magnoliopsida; order Gentianales; family Gentianaceae; genus Eustoma; species Eustoma russellianum. The sequence goes on along the minus strand of AP025044.1, from coordinate 8,104,069 downwards.
CTGCATCGGCCCTGTGAGATCATACATGCCAGGACAGTAGTGAAATACATATAAGTACGTCGATACGAAAATAGACTGTCCACGTTTTCTTAAACACATATAACGGTCAGAACTTTTTTTTTAAAACAACGTATAACAGTCAGAACTTCTTAAAACAATCAAGCACATAATCATGCAGAATGAGCGTGAAATGCAATGTCACATACGTGATGCATGATAAGCCTACCTTCTCATAACATTCATCTAATCGTGCAATGCATGACCCCAGGTCCTAACAGAACGGAACGGAACAGAACAGATCAGATATGCGACTTACGTCTCGCATATCCTAACAGAACAGAGCGGAACGGAACAGAACATATCATATATGCAATATCGTGATGCATGAATGCACAGAAATCATACACGGAATCCTTCATTTGCTTCATTTCTCCTTTTCTTTTCTTTTCTTTTTCCTTTTTCTTTTTCTTTTATTTCCCCTTCGCTTCATATTCTTTCCTGAACCCCCTTTTTAATTTCTTTTTCTTTTTCTTTTTCTATTTCTTATTCTTTTTCGTTCTCAACTAATCTTTTCATTCCTTTTTCTTATTTCATGTCCCACCAATTCCTTCGTTCCCTGAAATGCAATCCCAACCGACCCTACTCCCCCTCCCTCAGCCCACCCGCGGCTGCCCCAACCCCCACTCCTAGACCGCAACTCTCTCCACCCAGCCCACCCTCTGCTGACCACACCGCACCACCCCCTGCTGACCAGCCCACACCCCCCAGCACACCCCTCTCAGCCCCCCTCTCCACCCTTATTCCCCCAATTGACAGCACGTGGTCATAGCCCACCACCACCGGCCACGCGCCGCTGGCACAAACACTCATTCCTACGATTCCGGTATTCACACGCACATCAAAAATCAAATCTTTTTTCGAGTTTCATACGAAAATAGCATCGTACATATATACGGACATACAATTCATCACATATACGTATAATCAATAATCAAACATCTATATAATCACAAATACTAATGCACGATCTCGTTTTCATAGGGAAATTAAAGATTATCGTTTGTCTTATTGAACGGATGTTAAGGGGACACCTACTTGCTAATTGATACACGTTGAAAGGTTGATCGAGTGGTGGTATCTCCTCCCTAAACTGGCAGCCTTGGGTTGAAGCAAGAGAAAGCCACTCCTTTTCTTCCCTCTGTGAAGAAAGCGGCGTGTGTTTGTGAGGGGAGGAAGAAACCTAAGCGTAGTTTAAATAGATATTTTATTAGGGTTTAGAGAAAATTTGATAATCAAATTAGGTTTTCTAATTAATTAAGCCCAATTGACCTTTTTACCCTTATTAAAAAAAATGGGATATAACATTCTTCCCTCCTTACAAAAAGTTTCGTCCTCGAAACTTGTGTATTACGAAATCAATAACTTAGTAGTCCTACATAATTCATTTACCTAGATCCCGACCGAACTTAGTATCCCTTGTGTATTCCGATATGTTACCCATTTCACCTTCTCGATACCAGACTAAGTCCTCAATTCATTCAGTGTGTATATACAATATAATCTTTAACTCTATGGTCCTCCGCCTGATAGTTCATAACATATTCTTTCTATAGTTTTTAAATCAACCTTAAGGGTATCGTCATTATACTAGATTCATGACTTAATCATCGGTCTATATCGTACTTATATTTTTTATCATGACCAACCCTCTAAAATCATTTCTTAGGTGTATTATAATCTTTAACTTGACGCCTTGTTCACAAGGCTCATCCCTAAAACTGTATGTATTTTTCGGAATACGTTGTACTCTAGTACGATTTAATTTAGTCATCACTAACATCTTACAAGATGATATAGTCCTTAGACGGTTCAATCCTTACTTAATTCTCTATAATCAGTGCTTACAAACTTCTACTTATGCCACTTGACGTGTATCATTCAACTTATTGCAATCTACACTGCCGGATTCTTAAGCTTATCACATACGATCCATCTCCTAGATAACTAACCATACTAACATCCTTTGTGTGCCACTACGGTATCCATTACCCTTCCCTAACACAATCAAATCTTCAAAACCAGTTCTTATACACTTACGAACTACCTCTATGATCATGCTCTTAATTTCTCTAAGATATCGTCAACAGCCTAGTATACGCAATATGTGTATGGACATATCTTTTTTTCAAGTTAAAAGGAAAGTAGCTTATGTAGCTATAATTTTGAATATAGCTTTAGCTTTTTAAAATACTGAACCTTCTAATTTTTTTGTAGATACAAAACTCAAGTATCATAGATTTGTTTTTGCAGCACGATATCTCAAATGACCATTTTAAAAACGTTGATATAACTTGTTTGCAAGGCATTTTGGTAAAATTACGTCAAAACAGTTGAAAACTTAATAATGTAAGGTTTTATGAAACGATTTGAATACGGTACCTTCCGTTTTCAAAAACAGGTATATATTTTGAAAGCTATCTTTTTTTTCCACAAAAGTTATAAGTTCCTTGCAAGCGGGTAAATAACTTTGAAAATATTTAAACGGTTAAACTGCTTGCGATATCGATAGTCGTCAAATTAAATTAATTTTCACAAAAAAATAGATTTAACAAAAATAGAAATTTGAAATATTCTGTAAGAAATATCTATAAACAAATCGTTTTTGCAAGAATACCAATATTTTAAAAGTTTTCCCCTTTTCAAGGTTGTCAAAAGAATTGAAATCTTTATTAAGCTGTTTTAAAAGTACGGGAAAAATTAGCCTCGTAAAGTTTAGTAAACTATATAAAGAAATGTGACTTAATAATGTATTTTTGAAAATAAAATATCTGGAAGTCCCTGTAAAATATAGGTATAACTCGGTATACATGCTTATATAAAATATTTATCAGCTAGAGAAATAATAGTCCAATATTTCGTATAATTTCTACAATCCATCCTTATTTTCAAAAGAACAATCCGTCTATGTATCGTTTCTTATAAGTCTTACTTTCGTCTAATATGATAAAATCTCTAACTCAAATTGTCCAAGCCTAGCATGACATACTAAATATTTATCGACTTAAGGTGTTCTAATTCACCATGTTTCCGTACGTCATACTGATTGACTGTATTTCTTTACTTGGTTATTTGAACCGCTAATTATCCTAGTTAAATCTCATCTGAACAAGTAACCACTACTGGTTCATGCTTACTCTATTTCAATCAAGCCTATTAGGTTCAAGACGGATATTTCAATGTCAACACTTAGCCCAACAATTTGTAATGATACATCATTCCATGGTACATACTATAGTCGATTTTCGCATGTCGCTATCGATCAATACCTCTAATAAGACTAATATCATCGACCTATTTTGATTACCCTACATTCAACATCTTAACCCTCGACTATAAATTCCTTTGTACAATGTCCTTAACTAAACTCTACTGATTATAACGCTAATCTTTATTTAGTTTCTATCATTCTACTATAAATCATCTCTTAGTATTTATCATACTATTATAATTCGTTTCTTAGTCGCTATGGTCCCAACCTAGACCTAAGCTTGCTCTGACGTTACCGTCCAAGTAGGGATATGGACTCGCTTTACTTTACCCTAAAGGTACCGAGTACCATGTTGCGGTTATGGTAAGGTAGGCCTAGTTACTGTCTGACCCATTAATATGTCAACTAACGTTTGTAGTAGGGTATTTTAGTTAACATTGTAATTCATTCAAATCAATCATATGGTATTCAACTGGGGTTACTAAGATCACAGCTTAGAGAGTTATGATCAACCTTAGATAAAGGAGAATTGTACGGGATATCCTAGTTATACGTGTTTCAAAACCAATCGACTTCTTAAGTTTAAAGTCATAACTTATTTCTTGGATCCTTCTTAGCATCATCATTTCTTAAGTTTAAGATCACGTCTTATTTCCAAATCATGATCAGTACATAATCAACACCTATTACTAACTCATTGCTTATGTCTAAAGTCAACTCTTAATCAAGATCGTTACCTATGTCTAAGATCGTGACTTATCTTCAGGATCATCGCTTATAACTGAGATCAATACCTATGTTCATGATCGTCGATTATGTTCAAATCATCACTTATGTCTAAGATTGTGACTTAGAGGCAAGATCGTAACTTATTTTCTAATATCATGGCCTAATTCTATATTTCCGTCGTGCATCTAGAGCCATGCTCTGAAGATCGTACTGTCGGCACGTAATATCTCTTGAACTCATTCTGAAATTATATCCAAGTGATCGGCAGTGTCAGTTGTGCTGTGCCACCACTCTCCGAATCTACTTGTAGAAGAATCTCAAGTCCGAGTGCGGTAGTGGTGGAGCCCGTGGCTGCTGATGTTGTTGCACCACAACTTGGGCCATGACCCGTAGTGCGTAGGTCAGGGCCTGGGGAAGCAAAACCTGTGGTGGGGCTCCATTCTCAGAGTGGTTCCCATTGCTATTCCTACCGTTCTCTTCTCGACGGCGTATTTTCTACGACAAGGAAATTTCAGTTTTTTTGTCAATGGCATTTTAGGAAATATACAACTTTAAGATACAGAAGACAGTCGAATACAGACAAATAAAAACCAACCGTGCCCCCAGCCTGATCATCACTTAGTCTAAATCAAGCCTATTCTAAGATCAAACTTAGTCTCGGATCATAGCTTATGTCTAGAATCAAACATAGTCTCAGATCACAGCTTATGTCTAGAATCAAACTTAGTCTAAGATCAACTTACATCTACGATCGAAACTTAAGTCTATAGTCATCTCTTACGTCTAAGATCATTTCTTAATTCTACGTTTTCCGCAGTAGATCTAGAGTCTCGGCTCTGATACCACCTGTAGCGCCCCGTCCCGAACCCTAGGGTAAGAACCGGTACGCCCGCCGTATTTCACTAAGGGATATATAAGGCGTTTGTACGAATCCCTAAACTTATCAAAACGACAGAGTATTCGATTGCGGAAGCGAAATAAATCAATTCATAAACCTAAATCAAAAGTAAAACCCCCAAATCATCTATAATCAACAACAAATCAAAATCCCCTAAACGACATCGTAAAGTTCGTAAAATAAAATCCCTAAGCTAAGTCCTCAAATGAAATAATAACTAAAATAAAACTTCCTCATTTCTTGTTCCTCAATCTCCCGACAGTCTCTACGAGTTCCACTGAGCCCACTTGGCATCTTCTCCAACCCATAAGTAATCATACCCTGAACCATCTGCAAGAAAACAAAACAAACGGTGTGAGCGACAAAAACGTCACTCAGTAGGTACCCTGCCTGCATCGGCCCTGTGAGATCATACATGCCAGGACAGTAGTGAAATACATATAAGTACGTCGATACGAAAATACACTGTCAACGTTTTTGCAAACACATATAACGGTCAGAACTTTTTTTTTAAAACAACGTATAACAGTCAGAACTTCTTAAAACAATCAAGCACATAATCATGCAGAATGAGCGTGAAATGCAATGTCACATACGTGATGCATGATAAACCTACCTTCTCATAACATTCATCTAATCGTGCAATGCATGACCCCGGGTCCTAACAGAACGGAACGGAACATAACAGATCAGATATGCGACTTACGTCTCGCATATCCTAACAGAACAGAGCGGAACGGAACAGAAAATATCATATATGCAATATCGTGATGCATGAATGCACAGAAATCATACACGGAATCCTTCATTTGCTTCATTTCTCCTTTTCTTTTCTTTTTCTTTTTCCTTTTTCTTTTTCTTTTATTTCCCCTTCGCTTCATATTCTTTCCTGAACCCTCTTTTTAATTTCTTTTTCTTTTCCTTTTTCTATTTCTTATTCTTTTTCGTTCTCAACTAATCTTTTCATTCCTTTTTCTTATTTCATGTCCCACCAATTCCTTCGTTCCCTGAAATGCAATCCCAGCCGACCCTACTCCCCCTCCCTCAGCCCACCCGCGGCTGCCCCACCCCCGCTCCTAGACCGCAACTCTCTCCACCCAGCCCACCCTCTGCTGACCACACCGCACCACCCCTGCTGACCAGCCCACACCCCCAGCAAACTCCTCTCAGCCCCCCTCTCCACCCTTATTCCCCCATCCGACAGCACGTGGTCATAGCCCACCACCACCGGCCACGCGCCACTGGCACAAACACTCATTCCTACGATTCTGGTATTCACACGCACATCAAAAATCAAATCTTTTTTCGAGTTTCATACGAAATAGCATCGTACATATATACGGACATACAATTCATCACATATACGTATAATCAATAATCAAACATCTATACAATCATAAATACTAATGCACGATCTCGTTTTCATAGGGAAATTAAAGATTATCGTTTGTTTTATTCAACGGATGTTAAGGGGGCACCTACTTGGTAATTGGTACGCGTTGAAAGGTTGATCGAGCGGTGGTTTCTCCTCCCTAAACTGGCAGCCTTGGGTTGAAGCAAGAGAAAGCCGCTCTTTTTCTTTCCTCTGTGAAGAAAGCGGCGTGTGTTTGTGAGGGGAGGGAGAAACCTAAGCGTAGTTTAAATAGATATTTGATTATGGTTTAGGGAAAATTTGATAATCAAATTAGGTTTTCTAATTAATTAAGCCCAATTGACCTTTTTACCCTTATTAAAAAAAATGGGATGTAACATATGTTTACACTTCTTATGGGTCAGTTGTAACAATGGTAACAAAAGAGCATTAATTTCCTGGAAACAAGTTTGTTTACCGAAAGATGAAGGTGGGCTTGGGATGCTTCTGCTAAAAGCTTGGAACCAGGCTCTTCTTGTGAAGTACTTATGGGATCTACACTTACAAAAGGAATTGCTTTGAGTAAAATGGATAAATAGCAGATACAATCTCACACCTCATAGTGGACTATGAGTAAAAAGAAGTTTTTCTCGTTCTTGATGAAAATGCTGCTTGACATTCGGGACACACTCATTACATGTCAAGGTAACATTGATGAAGCAAAAGCGCTGATGGAAACATGGGTACGTAATGGTAAGCTACAACCAAGCTCTGCTTACTAGTTCTTTAGAGACAAACGGGAGACAGTTCCTTGGCACTCGATAGTTTGTGATCCTATAATCACTCCAAAGCATTGATTTATTTTATGGCTTGTAGCTAATAATAGATTGAGCACAAAGGATAATATGCCATTCTTGCCTAATGGAGAATGTCTCCTCTGTAATTTGCAAGAAACAAGAAGGCATCTTTTCTTCCATTGCACGGTAACAAAAAAACATCCGGAAACCTGTAATCAGTTGACTGAGCATGCCAACTTCTCTACATTGTCTGCTCAAAATTCTGGCATAGGGGCAGAAACACTTAAAGAAGAAAACCAAAAGGAACATGGCTTGTAAGATTGCAATTGCAGCGGCTGTTTATTTTGTTTGGCAGTGCAGGAACAAAAAGCTTTATGAGGGAAGAAACATTAATATTGGGGATGTGATTCATAGATTACAAACACATGTATACATGGTCTTGTTTGCAAATTAGCACCAAGACCGTTAGGATTAAGGAGCATTACATAATGCTCTTGTATCTACTTTTGGCATGTTGTAGGATTGTATGGGTTGCAACCCCATGATGCTATGTTCTTGGTTAATACAATTCACATCTTAACCAACAAATATTATATTCTTTTTATGTGCTGCTTTATAGCTCAAGCCATGAAAGGCTAAACTCTGGACTCTTTCTGGTTAGTAAATTTTTTCTTTTCTTTTAAATAGTTATATTATGTTTTAATATCTTCTCTTGTATCTAGTTATATATTCTGCTTTAATTGTATAAGTTAGGTAATTTATCTAAAAGAAGACTATGTAATTAGTTCGAATCTATGGCTAGAAATTCGTTATGTCGTTGGCAGTTAATCAATTTATGTTAGCAAATATTATTCGGCTTTGAAATTCATAAATTAAGATTAGAGTAATTAGAAAATACTAAGGTTGATCATTAATAAAGTTATAGAGTAATTAGAGAATGAAGTTACGAGTCAATTAATAAACTTACAGAGTATTTAAGGCTAGAGTAATTAGAAAATACAAGGGCTAGACTTGTATGCTTTCCTTGTTCATTGCAATTTTTAATTAATTAATGGCCTAAATTACTTAGAGAACCAGAGGACTTGAGTCGGTGTTCCTAGGTATATATTCTAGCTGAATGGAAATAGCTTGTTTAATCTAGGAGTTAAACTTTTTGAATGACAAGAATTAATTCTTTGTCTGTTACGATCCGCTCTCTGTAACGGGTAGAATAGATTGCATACTTGTAAACTAATATGTTAAGCACACATCTTAACGAAAATTTATCCCATGGCTAGGTTGCTGTTATGAATTTGTTACCCAATTAAATAATCTATATAATTGTATATATTAAGTGCATAACATAGTTAAACTGAGTCCATATAAATGACACAACTATCAATATAGTAAGTTAATGCAATTTATGTATATACAGATGCATACACACCTCAGTACGTACAAACTATATTCAAAAGAAAAATAAAATAAAATAGGACATATCTAAGAACAATTCTAGAATCTAGTTTATTACCTAAAATGCGTTCCAAATCCCCTCCCAAAACCGTCCCATCTCCTAGAGACACCCAAGATATTTTTTCTTACAAGCATGCTAAGCAAGTCATCTCAAGTACACCCCTAGCAACATGCATTGGCTAAATTTTTTCGAAAAGCTTCCTTTCTTACATGATTGTAAGAAAGCTTCCAAAAGGCATCATTACAACCTTCTTTATATCATAATATGCCCACCCTCTCAGGCAAGCTGCATGCACTATCTCTCTTATAGTGCTAGTCAATTTTAAGAAGAGGAGAGGAGGGAGGATTCCATCTTGCTTCACAAGTGTCTCTCCTCAACATATTCCTCTCAAAAGCGCTCAAGTTCCCTCTCTCTCTTCAAACTCCAACTCAAGACAACTCCATCTTCTTCTTCTAGCCTCCAACCATGCCCCTAGGAGAAAAAGGAAGATAATTCCTTCAAGCTCAAGTGAAGCAATAGCTCAATCTCCTTCCAACCATTCAAGGAAAGATTTAATAGATGTTCTTTCAACAAGTTCCTTTTCAAATTAGATCAACTCATCCTTTTCCCCACCCTTAAAACCATGCACCAGCAAGCCCAAAAAGAGGTGAAGAAAACTCTTCAAATTGGGCAAAATAGATAGATCTTCCAAGCACTTAATCCAAATCAAGAAAAAAGTATGTTTCTTATGAAACCTTCTTAGAATTCTTATATATGTATCTCATCCTTCCTAAACTAGAATTTTCCACTCCCTTACTCATGCCAAAACTGTACTCCCTTAGGTAAAGAAGAGAGGTCTACCTCTTCAAGCCTAGTCCAAGAACAAGCTTAAACCAACGCTCATAAGGCAAGTCAATCTCTTAGATCATCCATGTTATTTTGAAAACTATAAGATTATGTTCATATAAAAATAGGATCAACCAAGACTAGTTTCAAGTCACTTTCTTATTATTATACATAATAATGGTTGCATGTATAGCTGAAGGTTAAATCTTACAATTTATGATAAAAGTTATGATTAGATAATTGAATCTCAAATAATATGGTCATGCATGTAGAGATCTCCTTGGATTTAAGGCTCATATGTATATGCATGGACACTACTTGAGCATAGTGTTAAGTTGAACCAAAAAGGTGTGTTGCATGTTAGCTAAAGTTGACTATCTTGCTCTCTTTTGAATATGTATAGTATGAAATGATTGTGTTACAATTCTTGGCATGCTTATCTACCATCTTTACTACTTTCCTATGAGTTTGACCCATAGTGAAATAATAGATCACCTTAAAGTTGAACTGTTGGGTAGTACAATAAGTGTGCTAACCATCTCCTTACTTTATGTAGCATATATAAAACTTAGCCAAAATAGGGCTGTTTTTGAAACCCCCTTAAGGCACGGTTTTTGTGCATATGAATAGTGCTTAATCTGGCAAATGAAGACCAAAGGAGATATGTTAACATAATCTATTCAAACTACTATGTTTCCTTTGTGTTCTTGATTTCCAAGCATGTAGTTTTTGACAAAATAAAAAGAGCATGTTCATAATAGATAATGTACTATACGTTTATAACCATTTTACATATTATGACCACATGTGCATTATCATTTGTAGGATAAAATGAACCTAAGAATTATAAAGTAGTAAAGGAGAAAAGGATTAAAAGAAATTGAAGCATTTTGAGGGGGTTTAGGGCACCCCAACCCTTCGGCCTTAGGATTAGGGTGTGACATCCCTCACATGCTTCATTTAAACTCCATGTCCATGATATGTGTGCTATCTATGTCATGTGAGAAATTTTAATATTATTGCGTGTGTGTTATGATATGCCTTAGGTTATTTCATTGTGATAAGTTTTGAATTTCTTGATACTATTAACGAGTTTGCTATGATTTCAGGATGAAGATGCAAGGTGGGTTTCAAGATATGGATAATTGTAAAATTAGTACAAATAGAGGCTGTTGTAGGGGATAGACCGAAAGCCCAAAGGGAAGGGCAAAATGGAAATTTTGTGACTTATTTGATATATTCAAGACCATAAATTACGGAATTCGCTAAGGGTAAGTTTAACACGTCAAACGGGACTAAACGGACACTGCACCAAATATGTAATTTTGAAGTAAAGACTACGCTTCCTATGTCATGTTATGAAAATCATGTTTTTAAAAGAAAGTTAAAGCCACGTATGAACTCATCAACGAAACGCATAATCCTAAGTCATGTTATATTCTCTATGTTATGATTTCGTCGTATACAAAACGTTGGAGGCCGCATGACACAAGGAATAGGGCGATTTGTGTCATGGGCATAAGTTAAGTTTTTCATATGTTCATGTTTATAAGCTGAGTGCAGTACCTGGGTCGGACCTAAGGGATCTCGAACATTACGCCACCGTTAGTGATATGTACATATGACATAATACCTTTTTTTTTTGAAAGTATATGACATAATACCTTGGTTGGGCCAAAGGAAGCCATATTTGTACTTATGACTATTTGGGAGATTATTCTGTATGTCGTTGATATAGTCTTACGTGGAGGTGGCCATCATATATCATGTCATGTTTTGCACGTTAAAGAAAGTTCATGTCATGCATTTTCAAGACCGCGTTTTATGAAATTTTAAGTTATAACTAAAGAAGGATTTTAAAATCAAGATAAGGAAAATGTTAACCTTACGGGTAGAAAATGGCAATGATCATGCTGGAAGGAATAACTAAGGAAGTATAGAACGTTGACAACTAGACTAAGACATGAATTCATAAGATAGGAATGAACATGTTCTGGTTGACTTTCAAGGGGATAGGTAGATTAGATTTTAATTCCCGCATATGATGATATTACGATTGTATTGTTTATTTATTTGCTGTTATGTTAATTATTTTCCTTAATTGAGACATGAAAAATTATTTATGCTCTTACTTATATTTTTATTATCAAGTCTCATCTTGCTTGATCCGGCATGAGAATCCAATGGTTGGACTTGCTAGCTGATTTATGTATCGCCTAACCGTTGCTTATATATAAACTTTGCAGAGGACAGGACTTTTGAGGTTGAGTACATCGAGAATGAACCAAGGAGAGATGATCAGTGAGCGAGCGATGTAGGCCTGAGGATAATGACCTTACTTTATGACAAATGATTTTATCATGAACTCCTAGTTTTGTCGGACTGTTATGTGCTCTATTTTGGATAATGTATCTGTTGAACCTTTTTATGTTTAATGTTTTATGCTTCCGCTGTACCGATCTATGTCTCAGGTGAGATGTGCTTATGAATGGTATCAACGCCTTAAACTTCTCGTAGCAGAGCATGAGGGCCAACTGTTCCGAAGACGTAGTTCGGGACGGGAGGCTACATTGTTGACCTGTGAACTAATTAATTATAAAAAATATAGTAATTTTGCTCGAGAGGATTGTTATATTTATTATTGATTTTCTATCTGTTATTTAATTTGAACCCATTTTATTTTGCTGAATTTGGGTAATTGGATTATTTGTGCTATTCGACTATATAGGCGATTTTAGGACACAAGTACCTTTGTTACATATGGCTTGCTTCCCACGAAGATCCTGGTTAAACTTTCTAGATCTTGATGTCATTTGAGCTCAATCAGTGCAAACGGGCTCTTGCATTACGAGCTCATATAGCTATCAATCATCATGTTTTAATGAAAGAGCTTCACGTATTGACCATTCATTTTGAATGTTGATTTTAGCGTCAAATGATAAAGTCGGATCTTTGCCAACATATCTGAAGTGATCCGATAGGTAATGTCACTAGCACCTCCTTATTTTTTTTCTGGAACCTGCAAAGGGAAGACGATATTAGAGGCCCAGGGCTGTTGCTTTGTGAAAAATCCTCCGACGCTCAAGTAA
>AP025044.1:8059794-8082625 GCA_036186865.1 Eustoma russellianum | reverse complement strand
AAATTTGGTGAAGATTAAGATATTTCCTCTTAATCCTTCATTACGAGTGCTTTAACACTCAACCTCCTTTAACTAATGTTCCAATTCTTTATGGATCAATACCGTATGGTTTGATTTTTTAAAGATCAATCTTAGTGTTTTAATCACTCACTTTGTCACTTGTTGGTCCCATTGAATCTTTAACTAGTGGTATGCTAGGAAAAGTTGGGTTTCCATCACAAGTGAACTTATACCATATGTCTTAATCTCATCCCTAAAGATGTACTTTGTACCAAGTCTTTTGGAAAACTCTTTGTGAACGGATCCGCTAGGTTATTGTAGGATTTGACATATGCAATGGCTATTCCATCATTCGTTATTAATTGTCTTACATAATCATGTCTATGGCTACGTGTCAAGATTTCTCATTATAGATTGTACTGTAAGTTCTAGACATCATTGCTTGGCTATCACAGTCTAAGGAAATGGATGGCATCGGTTGTGGCCACAACTCTATATCCAATAGTAGAATTCTCAGCCATTCTGCTTTCTTACCTGCAGATCTCAACGCTATAAATTCAGATTCCATGGTGGAGTGTGTTATACATGTCTGCTTCTTTGAAGCCCAAGGAACCACACCATCACCTAACTTAAACACCCAACCCCTAGTAGATTTGTTATCACCACCACTAGTTATCCAACTAGCATCAGTATAACCTTCCAATACGGAGGGAAATTATTATAAAACAATTCGTAATTCATAGTTCTTTTCAAGTACCCCAAATACTCCAATTTCCTTCGAATGGTCCATGCTAGGATTATTAGTATACCTTGATAATTTGCACACCGCAAAGGCAATATCCGGTCTAGTGCAATATGTAGCATATATTAAACTACCAATTGCACTAGCATATTCAAGTTGAGCTATCGCTCTACTGCTACGACCAGTCAATTTGAATGAGGCATCATATGGTGTGTTTGCTTCTTTGATCTCCAAGTGTTTGAACTTATTCAACATTTTGCTTATATAATGAGATTGGCAAAGAGCAAAACCCCCACTCTGTTTGGATACTTTTATCCCTAAGATAGTAACTACCTCATCCGAATCTTTCATTTGGAATTGTGAAAGTTAAATACTTCTTAGTTTTATTTACTCATTCCATATTAGTGCTAACAATCAACATGTCATCCACGTACAAACAAATAATGGCACCATATTTGTCTGTAAACTTGGAATATACACACTTATCAGCACTATTATGCTTGAAACCATTTTTCAAAATGGTAGTGTCAAACTTTTCATGCCATTATTTCGGTGCTTGTTTCAATCCATACAATAACCTTACCATTTACACACTTTGTGTTCATCATCTTGTAGACCAAAACATTCCGCTTGTTCTATATAGAACTTTTCCTTTAAATCACCATTGAGAAATGCAGTCTTAACATCCAATTGATAAATAAATAGATTATTTATGGATGCTAATGCTAATGGATGTTATTCTCGCAACCGGAGCATATGTATCAAAATAGTCTATCCCTTCTCTTTATCTAAAACCTTTGGCAACCAATCTAGCCTTGAAAGTACGACTTGAACCATCCATATTATATTTTCTTCTAAATACCCATTTACATCCAATTGCTTTGGAACTCATTGGCAAATCAGTGAGAACACGCGTATTGTTAGACAATAACAAACTCATCTCAGCATCAATGCATCAATTGCTTCCTTCCAAAATGATGCATCTCTTGATTGCATCGCCTTATTATAGGATTTAGGATCATCTTCAACACTTAATACAATTGGTATTTGATTAAATAACATTATCATATTACCTTCAACTAAGAAAGTAATGGATTGGGAAGAAATAAAATAAGGATGTAAATACTTTTCTGTTCTAACTCGTTGACTTCTCCTAACATCAGTTGGAGAACTATGATATTGTTCAATACTAGAAGGACTATTAGAGAAATATCCAACTATAGTTTCATTCAAATTTTCACTTGCTGAATTTTGATTTGAATCCGTTCTTAAGAATTTATTCTCAAAAAAATCAACATCCCTAGATCCAATAACCACATTGGATTCTATGTCTAGAATCATGTATTCATTAGAGTTTTTGGCATATCCAATAAAAACACCTTTGGGAGCTCTTGGCTCCAACTTAGTTCTTTCTAGATCCAAAACTCTATAATGGGCTAGACAGTCCCAAACTCTAAGATAACTTAGATGTGGTCTTTGCGTGTTCCATATTTCATATGGAGAAACCTTAAACCTTTTAGAAGGAATTCTATTATGAATATAGAAAGCCGTCAACAAGGCTTCTCCCCACGAATTTTTTGGCAAACCAGAGTTTAATAACATTGCATTTAGCATATCAAGTAAACATTTATTCTTTCTTTAAGCCAAACCACTTTGTTGGGGTGTATAAGGTGCACTTTTCTGGTGCATGATATCATTCTCCTCGCGAATTGATTAAATTCAAGAGAGAAGTATTCATTACACGATCACTTCTTTGAATTTTTATTTTCGATACCGACTGATTTTCAACTTCCTTTTTGTAAAATTTGAACATGTGAAAAGCTTCATCTTTATGCCTTAGCAAATATACGTACGTATATCTGGAGGCATCATCAATGAAAGTGGTGAAATATCTATTTCCTCCTTGGGTCAAAACACCATTCAATTTGCAAATATCCAAATGAACAAGTTATATGAGTGATGTTTTCCTTTCAATCTTTGGAAATGGTTTATTTGTCATTTTTGATTGTTTGCAAATCTCACATGTTCTTTCATTTTCATCTTTACAATAAATTAGGCATGCTTAGACATAAATTTAATAGTTGCACTACTTACATGCACAAGTCCACCATGCCACAATGAAAAAGACGAATCAACACATTAAGCACAAGCTGCAGGATTTTTATTTATACTCAACTTAAACATCCTGTCGCAAGAATAACCCTTGCCTACAAAGGTTCCATTATTGTACATTATAATTTTCCCCCCTCCATTACAATCTTGAACTCGTTTTTACAGACAAAGTTTACAGAAACAAGATTCTTTGAAATCTCAGGTACATGTAGAACGTTGACAAGTAATAACTTCTTTGAAATCTCAGGTACATGTAGAACGTTGACAAGTAACAACTTCTTTCCAAAAGTAAAGTCTAACTCTACATTACATTTTCCAAAGACTCTTGTGGAGCTACAGTTTTCCATAATAACTTGTTGGTTATTTTCTACAACTTGATAGGTCTTGAAAAGATCCTTGTTGTTGCAAACATGTACAGTTATACTCGAATCAAACCACCAGTAATTTGTGATTTTGTTTGTAGCCATACGCAATTCCATCACCATAACAACATGCAAATCAAAGACCATTGCAACCTGTTCGTCGGTACCAATATTAACCATATTAGCATTGTTGGCATGTTGGGAACTACCACCTCGTTTTTGTTTATTTCGAAAACAACAGTCATTCTTCAAGTGAATTTTCTTGCTACAATGGTAACATCTTTTGTCTTTTTTGGAATTTTCTATCTTGTCTGAGGGTTCAGATGTATCGGAGTTCTTTCTTTTTTTTCCCACTCCAACTCTCTAATTTTCCTTTGATATAATGCACTCTTGGTGCGTCTTCAAAAACATGCCTTTTGACAAGACGTCAAGTCTGCTCTTCTATACGCAAATGTTTATGATGTTTCTCAAGGAAAAAGGATTCAGTAGAGTGCAGTAACTTTTTCCTATAGTCATTCCAACTATGGGAAAGCTTTGCAATTATCCCTCCTACTTGCAATGACTCAGAAACTTCCACATCCAACTCTTTGATCTTGGAAACAATGACCTGCAACTCGTGCACTTGGTCCATATTTGAAAAAATTTCAATCATTTTAAAATTAAAATACTTCAACACCTGGAATTTGTCCATGCCTTGTTTCTCGTTGTTGTACTTAAACTTCAAGACGTTCCATATCTCCTTCGGTGATGATGTTGATGTGAACAAATCATAAATACAATCTGACAAATTGTTGAGGATGTGCCCCTGACATAGCACCTCATCCTCTTGTCTCTTCCTCTATGCGCCCTTCACCTCCTCGAAGTCTTATTCACGTGGGGTTGACATCTCCTTCAGATTTGGGTCTAAGCAATACCCAATCTACAAAGCGGGTCAACAAGAACATCATCTTATCTTTCCACCACAGGAAGTTAGAACCATCAAATCGGTCTAGCTTCATGCTCTCTTGACTTACAAACATCTTTGAATCCATCTTCCAAATAATCCTTACAATGGATAAGTAAAGAAAACAAGATAGGAGTAGAAGTATTATTTGATTTGTGGATTGAGGCGTGTAGTCACACTTTTTGTAAGGAGTAGTTTCCCTCACTAGTCACTGCAGGATTATAGACAAATTTCTTCCGATACAAGAGCCAACCGATTGCTAACCTCAACAATAAAGAAAGAAATCAAATGAACTTTCAAATGAGAATGTATAGTGAAGGAAGAAGAATTTCAATTGCAAGATTGAATTTGAGATTGAGATATCTTGAAATATGTTGCAATAGCCTTTTTATAGGCTCTTCAGCATCATATCAGATGTTCTTAGCCGTTGAAAAGTGATTGGATATGTTCCTTGGTACATAAGTTGCAACCTTAGATGAAAAGTCACACCTGTTGGACACATCGATCGATCGTTGTCAATTTGATCGATGGATGTCACACAATGTGCTCCAACTTTTCATCCAAGTCATATTGATCGATCTATGTATTGATCGATGTCTCAAAGTGTGCTCCAGTTTTTCAGCCAAGCTACTTCGATCGATTTATGTACCGATCGAAGTCACATCGATCGATCCATGTGATCGATCTATGCTGGAAGGTGTATTACACTTCACCTTTTCACCTAGACCACATCGATCGATTGATGTGATCGATCGAAGTCATATCAATCGATTGATGTCGTCGATCGATCGAAGTCATGCGCCAAGCTATTCTTGCTTTACTTAAGCTCCAATCAACCTTTATTCCTTTTTTCATTGCCTTTACAAACTAATATAACAAATTATTTACTACACTTAAACGCTATCTCTCCCGTTCCTTCATGCTTTAGAATGGAACACTTCAAGTTGTTTGTTTGACATCAGCCTATACACTCTCCATCATCCAAATTATTGTTGGTGTTGTTGTTATTGTTTATAAGCTAAAAGTATCAAGAAACCCGAATTCAGATCCTAACTAAGGTAGAGGAAGAAGACTTGGGGGCAGGATTGGGGTCTGAGTGGGAGTTAGGTGGTGTTCTAATCCATCATATACTGTTTCCAGAATCTTTGTCTATAAGCATTGTCCAACTCATTACTATATCATTTCATTTAAATTTTATTGTGTTCAAATATAAAAAAACTCAAATGAGATGGCATAGTAGTAACATCGAGAGTTTTTGAACACTGGCGGATGAGATCTGGGGAGGTCTCGTATGAGGCAAAATATGAGGCCTCCAATCACGCGACGCTACGTGTACAAAAGAGTCTTTTTAAAAAAAAAAAAGATAAACAGTGGACCCTTTTGTACATGTGGCATTGCATGGTTGGAGATTCATATGAAACCTCCTCTGATCTCATCCGGAACACTGGTTATTGTACAGTTAACCTCTTGGATTCTAATGAACTACTAGTATACGGCAGTTACTCTTATAAGGTTCAGAAGGATTGATACAACAAGATCAATTATGTTTATTCTAATAGGCAAGAATCAAGTGACTAATCTTGAATCACATCGCCCTTACATCAAGAAACTGTATCCATTGACTATTAATTGATAACTTCAGAAACTGTATCGATGGACTATTAATTGATAACTTGAGAGTATAACAATGTAGTGGCCATGTAAGAAGATGAAGATGATGGTGACTAGAGCTTTGATGCAAAAGAGGCAGCTGTATGTCTTTCTGGGAGTTGTATAGGCTTCCAGTTATCATCATCATATACTTCCAGGAAAAACTTCTCTACCATTTCATTGCTCACTTGCTCCAGCTTCGAAGGCATCCACTGTTCCAAATTATAAAGAGCATTGTGAGATTATCAGTACTGAGATGTTGCAATTGAAACACAAGACTAACAGCTAAACAAATTGCATTGCATGATTGATACCTTTGGGTTGTTATCTCTTTCAATTATGATTGCTCGTGCGCCCTACATGTGAACAGTCTAGTTGTTAATGTGCAAAATACCTTGTACTAACCTCAATGAGGTCACTGTGGTATGTTTCCCGTGTTAGATGACGAAATACTTTGTATTCGGTAACGAAACATTGTTTTATATTTTGTTACGCCCTTCTCGAATCTATCAATACATGTATGATGTATAAATTAATTCAAACACCATAAAGAAAAATTGATATTCATATGGTATTATATTGTCAAAGGAAAATAACCCACGTTAAAGATGAAAAATGTAACTAAATATACTAGTCCTACTAATATCATACCAGCCGGAGACAAAGTTTGAGACTAGTTGGGGAAACTGATCTCATATAGTTAATGGCTTCGTTTATCCACTTCTCCCTAGGATTTTCTGCAGCAAGCTTTTCCTAAGAAGGTGAAAATGGAAACCTTATCAAAATGTTCAATCCGATATTAAATTCTGTATTTCAGTCAAGTGCAAGCTCAAGTGGTTTCTCACCAAGGAAGCCAATATTTCTTCAACGGTTGCTAGGGAGAAACACTTGTTTATATCATCCATTCTACAAAATAAAATAGTTCATTTCCATCAAATAATACGAATGGAAACTAATTTTAACCATGCAGCAAAGATAGAAATTTTACAAGTACGAATGTTTTGATGAATTTAAAAGATATTCTTTTTATTTATCGCCATTTGTTCTTAACAGCCGCTCAATGTATATACATAAAAAGGAGACCTTTTGTGTTCCCTTTTGAAACATTTCCTTTTCTGAGATTTACGGGACGAATGAACTTATTAACAGTTTCATTGATATTTGATATATTATCAACTCCACATGCTATGGAGGAACACAAAGCATCTTTCATATGTAAAAGATCCTGCAATCAAGTGGAAAAAAGGATGTTTTATCTACTTGATCGGAATACGAATAAGATCAAAAAGACACTATCATTGGACAAATGATCCAAAAGCTTCGGTTAGAGCAAAGCCCATTTTACATATTTGAGATTCTAATCAAGTCGTACTTAAACATGATTAGAAAAGATTATGGAAAGGTGAATGACTTAGCACTAACTTTTTTTTCTTTTGGAGAATGAATACCTTGTAGAAGACAAAATGAGTTGCAAGACCACATGCAAGCATCTCAGCTCCATCCAAACGAGCTCCAGTTAGTCCTATATACTCTCCTGTAATTAACCAAAGTTTCTTAATAGTGTCCGAAATTTATTATAATATTAGTTTGATTCATCATATTGATGAGTCTAACAAAACTTTACCAAAGAATCCCGGAAGCCTATGCAGGAAGTAAGATGCACCAAACATCGGTAAACCTCCGATTTTCATTTCTGGCATGGCAAATATCTGCGAACAGAAGCATAACACTATAACACTTTGCTTGAAATAAAAAATTCATATATTGTTGAAAAGTCACCGAAACAATATTTTTATGGCAGAAAGAGTAATAAAATTTAACCCCAAGAATATTGGGCCTTTGTTTAGACTAAATAATACTCATTGAACTGGTCAAATCCAGTTCGATCCAAACTAATCCACAACGAACGTACCTAGACTAAGAAAAATAAAAAAAGAAAATACGAAAAAGACAATTCTTGATCCATATAACCACCCCTAAAAGTGTCCTTAGGACCTTATAACTCTTCTCTTATACGGTTTCTAACATGCTAATAAAATCATATTATATGTGTCCAAATTTTACCAAACTAAATATATAGGTTATGATTTAATATTACATCAATCTGACTTTGATGGCAAGACATTTGAGGCTATCTAAAGAATTAAACCAAAAACAAGGCTTAGGGAGAAGAAGTCGTACTGTTTTCTCTGTCACAATTCGAAAGGGTAGATGGATAGACAGACCAGCTCCTGCTCCCATCACAAGTCCGTTTAGAATTGCCATCAGAAAAATGCGCATTGATAATGAGCTAAAAATGATACATAAGCCATAAGGCATAGCAACTGAACTACGCTCTGATAACATTTTGAGGTTATCGAAAAAAAAAATCCACGAATGGCTCACTCATTGTATCAAATAAAAACATCCACGAATGGCTCACTCATTGTATCAAATAAAAATATCAACAGTCTTATTATATTTTAAAAGTAGGCACTTGTCATGTTATTAACTAAATTTGATAATAGGACAAGGAAAGAGATTTCCACATGAGAGGGCGGAGGTGTTTAAAGCAGTTGCACCATCTTTTATGAACTTTTCTTCGATATTAAACAAAAGTTCAGATGTCAAGTACTTACTTCTGAATGATTATAAAATATAACATTTTAAGGAAAAGCCAAAAGGGAAGACCCCCAAAAACATCATAAAATATTTTCACAAACACACCACAAAAAAAAATTTTTGATTTGCGACGAAAAAGTCACCGACGAAACAAGGTGTGTCCGTGTTTCGTCGGTAATTTGCGACAAAATTGTGATAAACGCAATTTCGTCGTTAATTGCGACGAAACTACGATGAAATGCATTGTCGCTAACAAAAAAGTAGTCAGATTAATACTTTCGTTACAATTTCGTCGGTGTTTTGTCGGTTGTTCGTCGCTACTCTGTGTGTTTTGTTCGTCGCTATTTAGTTTGTTGCGTTTCGTCGCGATATCGTCGCGATTGTGTCGCTAAAATTCCAGAACACGGATAAACAAGGAAATAAATTCGTCGGTTAGTAGGTTCTCGGCATTGTGTATCGTCGGTTTTTTGTCGATGAAACCCGCGTGTCGCCAATTTTTTAGTTTTACTTTTCGTTCGTATTCCGATTTGTCGTTGTGTCGTCGCAGATTCGTCGAGGATTAAACATGTGTATTAATTAAGGAAAAAGAAAGCGGTGATTGAAAAAAAAATTATTCATTTAATAATAAAAATTTACATTATGAAACGAAAAATTAAAAAAAATCTAAAAGAGAGGCGGAGAGGGGGGGCCGTTCACTCTTCGTCATCGGAAGAAAGAGTGGCCGCCACATTCTCTGCGAACTCTTTGAGGAGGCGCTTCAGCTTGTAATATCTGAATTTCAACTTCTGCAGCCTTCTAGTCATGCTGTGCAGTTGCCTCGACTGCTGCTGCATGTTTGCTATCAGCATACGGTAGTTGATATCCTGTTCTGGCATTTGTTCTTGAGCATTGTCTCGCGGCAGTGGGCCATACACAAATATGGAACCCTCTCGCTCAACCGATGGTGGTTGAGGAGTAGGCCGTTGTGGAGGTGCACTGTTTGTCCCTCCACCACGCCTTGGGGTTCTTCTAAAACGATGCGGCATATTTTGAAGTTTTTTAACTTTGTATGTGTGTATATGTGCGGATGTGGGGTTATAAATAGGTAAATTTAGCGACGATATAGCGACGAACTTGCGACGATTTTTTCGACCGTTAACCAAGATGGGAATATGTGCGGGTGTGACGTTTCGTGCGAATTGGCGACGAATTAACGACGAATTTGCGACGTAATATGTGCGGGCGTGACGGTTCGTTCGAATTAGCGACGAATTAGCGACGTAAATTTATCGTACGTTGTAACCATTGGGAACTGAACGGACACTGCGGAATAGCGATGCCTTACAGACGCCGTAGCGACGAAACGCATCGAATGGTGTGAAGAGACGTTGTGCGTCGCTAGTTCGTTGGTAAAGCGTCGCTAAATTCAAACTGCGACAATAAATCACGGTTAATAGATTCTCGTCGTTGTATTAAGTTTCGTCGATATGGTTAGTAGGTTCTCGTCGTTGTATTAAGTTTCGCCGGTGTATAGTTGATGTTTAGTCGAAGAATTAGTCGTCTCAAATTTTTTTGAGCCACATTTCGTTTGTATTTTAGCGTCGTCAAGATTCGTAAGAGATTAAACACGTGTTTAAATTAAGAAAACGAAAGCGATGATTAGAAAAATAAAACTTCATTAATATAGAATTATAAATTACAAAATATAGAAGTACAATAATGAAAAAACAATCTAAATAAATAGCGGAGAGGAGTCATTCACTGTTCGTCATCCGAACAGAGAGTAGCTACACTCTCCGTGCACGCCTTCAGGAGGCGTCTCAGCTGTGCAACTTTGGATTTAATCCGCATCTGCCTTGTGTCAAGGTATTGGAGACGCTCATCCTGGTACATAATATGCGCCCACAGGTCATCCACTATTTTCCACAGTTCTTGTATTTCTATATGGGGATCGCCAATTTGGCGATCCCGACATGGCCCAAAAAGACTGGGTTCAGAGGACTCATCCTGTGGGGGTGATTCTTGTGGTGGAGGAACCGCTGAAGGTGCGGGTTGTTGAATAGGCCGACTAGTGTATGAACGTCCACTACCACGTCGTTTTTGTGCTCTAGTACGAACCATATTTGACTCTTTTTATACGATTAGAAAGGATATTTTGTTTTCTATGTTGGGGGGTCACGGTAGGATGCTGTTTTATAGGGGAATTCAGCGACGAAATAGCGACGTAAATTCATTGTAAGTTGTAACAGTCGGGCACTGTGCGGACACCGCCGAATACCGACGCTCATAGCAACGAAACACATCGTATGGTGTGAAGATACGTCATGCGTCGCTATTTCGTCGGTAAATTGTCAGTAAAAGCACACCGTACGACGTGTATCGTCACTATGAGCGTCGCTATTTTGTCAGTATTTGTGTTTGTTTGTTTCCGGGATTTGTGTTTCTTGGTCGTCGCTGAGCGTCGCTAAGTCGTCGGTATTTGTGTTTGTTTGTTTTCGGGATTTGTTTCTTGGTCGTCGCTATAGCGTCGCTAAGACGTCGGTAATATTGCAGGCTGAGAACCATAAAACCATCTTTCTTCTTCTTCTCTTCTCCCATTCTTCTCTCATTTCAAAAACATAAATCATCACTTTTGAACGAAAATATAGAAGGAAGATATCTTATTGTGTGGGATTTTGATGTTTTCCACACCGAGAAAAGATAGCTGTTATTATTTTGAAGGTATAGCGAGAAAATGGATCCGAGGAGGAGCAATAGAAAGTGGATGTACGAGAGAGTAAACAACGGGGAGTGGAGTTTTAGATTTGTTGAAGGTCTCGAAGAATTTATGGATTTTGCGACGAGTAATGAAAGTTGAGCGCAAATTAGATGTTCGTGTAAGAAATGCAAGAACCGTAAATATATGCATCCGGCTGACGTGAGGGTTCACTTATTGAAACAAGGTTTCGTGCACAATTACCATACATGGTACTGCCACGACGAATATAAGGGGGCGTCTACATCTGCAACTGTACACGTCGAAGGGGGACCCAGTCAGGTTGATGCTGAAGAAATAGGCGAGGAATCTCACAACCCATACCTGCAGATGGTGCAAGACGCAGCCGCCGGCGTATTTACAGGAGAGCATTACTTACAAATGCAGGATCCGGATGAACAGCCGCGTATATTCATGGAGGAAGATCCGAACCCTCAGGCAAGACAGTTTTTTGAGATGCTGAACGCCGTCAACACAACGTTGTATCCCGGTTGCGGTAGTCACACACAGATATCCATGATCGATTGGATGACGAGCATGAAGACGGAGCACCGCATGACGGAGAGATTGTACGATAGGATGTGTCAGCTGATGAGGGAATCTCTTCCCGAAGGGAACACAATGGTCGACAGTTTTTATTCGACGAAGAAATAGCTGCAGGCGTTGGGACTGTCGGTTCAGAAGATCGATTATTGTTCAGAGGGGTGCATCATATTACTGGGGCATCAACGAGGATAAAGACAAATGCAGGGTCTGTGGGACACGTAGGTGGAGAACGAACAAAAGAAACCAGAACGTACCAAGAAAGCAATTCTACTATTTACATCTCGCCTCTAGACTACAGAGACTCTACGTATCCGGTGCCACAGCTAGCCAGATGAGGTGGCACGCGGAGCACTACACGAAAGACGGTGAGATGTGCCATCCATCAGACGGCGAAGCTTGGAGGACATTCGATGCGACACATCCGGGTTTTTTGTCGGAGACAAGGAACGTTAGGTTGGGGTTATGCACCGACGGGTTCAACCCATTTGGACAGTCGGGAGAGCAGTATTCGTCGTGGCCTGTAATCGTGACGCCGTACAATTACCACCTTGGATGTGCATGAAGAAGCCATACATGTTCTTGACTGTGATCGCACCGGGGCCTAGGAATCTGAAACAGAAGATCGACCTATACCTACAGCCATTGATACTTGAGCTGAAGTAGTTGTGAGAGTTTGGCGTGGAGACGTTCGATGTATCGACCAAACAAAACTTCCAGCTACGCGCTGCGCTGATGTGGACCATCAGCGACTTCCCTGCTTATTCTATGTTGTCGGGGTGGAGCACAGCGGGGAAATACGCTTGCCCTTACTGCATGAAGCAAGCAAAGACGATGTCCTTGAAACATGGACGTAAGATTTGCTGGTTCGACAACTATAGGAAGTTCCTGACCAGACGTCATTTGTACAGAAAGAGCGTGACGGCGTTCATGCCTGGCATCGTCGAGAAGGACACGAAGCCCGAGCTTCTCACAGGTGCGGAGGTGTTGGAGGAGATAGACAGTTGTTGATTCGTAGGGGTCGCTGATGATCCAGACGGCAGCCATAACGCATACCTGGCCCGTGACTGTATCGGGTGGAAGAAGAGAAGCATATTCTGGGAGCTTCCGTATTGGAAGAGCAATATGATCTGACACAACCTGGATGTCATGCACATTGAGAAGAACGTGTTTGACAACAATTTCAATACGGTGCTGAATGTGCCTGGAAAAACAAAAGACAATTTGAAGGCACGACTTGATATGCACGACCTCAATATGCGACTGGAGCTGCATCCTGTTGGCACATCCTACATGTCGAAGTCCTCTTACACGCTGAATGCGGAGCAGGTCAGTGCGTTGTTAGCGTGGCTGGAGACGGCTAGATTTCCTGACGGCCATGTTTCGAACCTGTCAAAGAACATCGATGTGAATAAACGCGGTTTGCACTGGATGAAGAGCAACGACTGTCACGTGTTCATGCAACGATTGATGCCCATTGCACTCCGCGAGTTGCTTCCAACCAATGTATGGGAAGCACTTACCGAGATGAGTCTGTTCTTCAGATGTCTTACATCCACGAGACTCAGAGCGGATGATATGTCAAGGCTGGATGGCGAAATCCAGTGATCATTTGCAAGCTGGAAACTGTATTCCCTCCGGCCTTCTTTGATTCATGGAACACTACCAGTTTATTTTCCATACGAGGCACGCGTTGGTAGTCCTGTTCAGTACAGGTGGATGTATTCGTTCGAGAGGTACTCTTATTTGTTACGTGACGTTTTTATGTGTCTAAGCGCAAGCATTTGAACAGATATTCCGTATATGAACAGATATCTCAGGCATTTGAAGCTGAACATCAAGAACAAGGCAAAAGTCGAGGCCTCGATGTGCAATGCCTACCTGACGGAGGAAGCCTCGACCTTCGTGTCTCATTACTTCGAGCCAGATGTCCTGTCGAGGTGCAGAGATGTTCCCCGGAACGACGACGGCATTTCCAGATCCGGTGTCCTCCCGATATTCACACATCCGATCACATTTCACGTACAGGAAAAGGAAATAAAATTGGAGGACAACGAGTTGAAGATTGCTCATTCTTATGTTCTGTGCAACTGCCGTCAAGTCGACCGTTTCCAGAGGTATAAACGATATCCAATTTTAATTTGTAAATACCTTGCGTTACGGTATCCATTATATTACAAAGATATACAGGGTACTCATTCGTAATTTGCTTCAGCTTGTTCGTTGATTTATTGCAACACCGTTCACCGGGTATATCGAGCGATGTAATAAACAATGAGTTAGATGCCAAGTTTGCTGATTGGTTTAGGTGGCATGTAAGTTTACATATTTACCGGTTACGTGTACTTCATGTGATATGAATTTATTGCCCCGCTGATGTATACTTACTTGTCATTTTACAGACGAGCAAAGGTCATCTGGCTGACGATGAGTATTACATTCTGACACCAGTAGCCAAGGGTCCATTGAACAGAGTCACGCGCCACGACATGTGTTTTGTCAACGGTTATAGATTCCACACATTCTTCCATGCCAGCCGAAAATCGTTGGAGAACAGCAGAGTGTGTGTCAAGCGGTATGACAATAGCTCAGACGAGGATGACTTCTACGGATACCTTACTGACATCATTGAGCTCGAATATCCCGCATTGCCTATAAAGCAGGTGGTGCTATTCAAATGCGAATGGTACGATCCAACTCGAGAAGGTTATCGCGCTGACACAAAGGTTCACGACCGATATAAGTTTGTAGACATACACCAAGGGCGACGGTACAGAAAGTACGATCCATTCGTTTTGGCTAGTCAAGCGTCCCAGGTGTACTATCTATCGTATCCAACAATGAGGATGAATGCGAGCTCAAAAGACTGGTGAGCCGTGTGCAAAGTGAAATCGAGCAAGTTTAATGTCAGTATACAGACAGGTTCAGATGGCATGGATGCCGCATTTCAAGAAAAAAACCCGCCCGTTCTGGATACGACACATGTTGAACTGCACAACCTCCCTCTAAATGACCCCAACGGCGGTTTCATCGAAATTCATCTCAACATACAACCACCTGACAATATTGAAGATGTAGGCAAAGACGAATACGAGGATGAAGAGGACGACAAGCATGTAGATGAAGATGAAAATGAAGATGAAAATGAGGATGAAAATGAAGATGAAAATGAGGATGCGTATGAGGATGCGGATGACAATGAAGATTGAAGTTAGTCAAAATTTTTTATGTACCTCATTAGGCGAAAGTGTGTATGTGTTGATGTACTTATACACATGTATATACATAATGTGTGTCTGTAAGTACTTTATATTTTGTATTATTTTTTTCAATACTGATGGCACCGACGAGTTACCGACGAAACGTGTCATCGCAAATTTAAAATAACGACGACACATGAAATAGAGACGACACTGTAATAGCGACAAACTTCCGTCGCTATGTCCTTGCAAAATTTCGAAGTAAAAGCTGAAAACCCCCTTCTTCTTCCCCATTTCTTCCCCGCAATTTCCTCCCCCCGCCCCATGGCGAAATCCCCTCTCAGGACCCCCGGCGAAATCCCCTCTCAGGACCCCCGGCGAAATCCCCTCTCCTCCCCCGACGAAATCCCATTTCTTCTCCGGTGACCTCCCTTCTCCGGTTAGTTTTTCTTCCTATTTCGTTTTTAATGATTTTAATTAGTTATATTTCGTTTTATACATATATACACTACACACGCACACTATATATATATATACATTATATATATATATAAACACGCACATATACATACACTTGGTGTATTTTATAAAATGTATATGTAGATACATACATATATATATATATATGTACAAGTGTATAGATCTACATATGTATATACGGATCTACATATATATATGGGTATATATGTATGTATGTATAGATGTGTAGATGCATATATATAAACACATGTTTTTGTATAAAAGTGTATATATATATACGGTTTTTGATATATACATATATACGGTTTTATACATGTATGTATATATTTCACTGTTTTTAGGTATATATACATATATATGTTGGACCGTGCACCTGTAATGAACACCACTAGAGGGGGGGTGAATAGTGGTTAGCGGAAATTACACTACAACCCTTTGTTAAAATCCCCTTGAAAACAGAATCTGAGACCAACTCAGATTCAGAACCCGTTTTTTAAAAATTCACAAATAATTATACACAACTCTAAAAATTATGAAACTTTCCAGAATTATCAATGAGTTAACAAGACTCTGTCCAAAAATCAGACAAAAATAAGATCATTTGACCCTTCAAACAAATTAAAAGATTTAGATGGTCAATCTGGACAGAATTGGACAGAATGTTGCTGATTTTGAAAATAGTGTTTCTTTTTGAATACTCAACCAAAAATGTTGATCTTTATATCAAAACACTCCTTAGGATGTGTAGATGAAGTTTCCAAAAGGCCATGACCTCAAAAAATTCTTGAAAAATACAGAATTTAACTTTTCTCAAAACTGGTCAGATTGCAGCCAGATTGGAGCAGTTATCTTGCAAAGACTGAAAGACTAACTTTTACTTGTTCAAATAAAGTGATTCTTGTTGCAAATGAAAGCTAACAGTCTGAAGTATAACTCCACCAAAAATCACGAATTTTAAAAAAGTTTAGCTATTTTTTCAAATTGTGTGAAGTTGGGTGAAAACTGCAGTCAAAAACGGGCAGAAAACAGAAATAAAGAAACAAAGAAGAACACCGAGGATTTATCCTGGTTCGGTCAATGTGACCTACTCCAGTCCCAAGGAACACCTTTCTTTGGATTTCACTATGAAATGAACACCTTACAACAAGAGCCAAGCTTGATCCTTGGGTTATACACCAACCCTACTCAAGACTTGGATAATCACCTTCTAAGCAACACTTAGTTGCAATACCTCCAACACCTATTGATGTAGCCTTATAAAGATGGCTAATCAATCTTACAAATGAAGCTCAAGAGGCTTGTAGCTCACCAAAATATCATGAACAACTTTGCTACAACAAAATACAACAACAAGAACAAGAAGATGAATATGAAAGCTATAGAATGCTTGTGAGCTTCAAGTGTGTTTCATCTTCTTCACCAATGCCTCTATTTATAGTGTGATTTGAGCCTTGAAGATAAGAATGCCAATGTGTCATCATCTTCATCATCAACTCCAAATGTCTTATCATCATTGGTTGGCTTTGTACACTTGGCAAAATAAAACACAATGATTGGTCCACCTTGGCAACTTTATGTGGCTGAAATTTTCAACTAAAAAATGACTTGGAAGTATCTTGAAAATGTGAAGATAATAGCACCATAACAACTCCATCATCTTCTCAACTTTTTGGTAACATAATAGGCATGTGAGCTTGACCATTAAATTCAAAAAATTCAGCTCCAAATCTGAATGTAGTAGCCGTTGGCTACTTACATATTTTCAAACAAAAAATTTGATTTTTCTTAATAAAATAAGAAAAGATAATACCACCAAATTATCTCCAACTTCAAGCACAATAATAGGACATGTGAAGTCTTCATTTGAATTCAAAAAATCTGCTGAAAATACCCAAGAAAACCAATATAGCCATTGGCTATTTTTAGTAAATTCCAACTTGGCAATTTTGCCAACTAGCTCCTTTTTGGTTGGTCCACTTGTCTCCAACTCACAAAATGAATACCACACCATGTCCACCTGATTAGTCACGTTTTTCCACATATATATAAGTGTAGCAACTCAGATTTTTGAAGAAGAAATAAATAGATAACACTTGACAAGATTATGTCAACGTCTAACACCGAAATTCCCCAATATTTCTTGTTATATGTTGAGATCATTTCCACACCTTTGAAACCTTTAATATCTCTGAATAATGATGATAAATGTTCTCTTATAACATATATAAGAGGGTCTTCGAGAAAAAATAGAATGTGACATCTCAAATCGTCACATATCCAGCTATAGTTAATAATATCATCGGTTGAGAGAATAAGATATATGATCACCATATTATCTTCAAAATAATAATAACACAGCTCCAGAATGAAGATAATAATATACTCAAGAGATTCCTTGAGTGAAAATACCAAAAATACCCTTGGGGGTAAAATGACCAAAATACCCCTGGTGTAAGAAAACTCCAGAAATGACCCGGATGGTCATAAATACTCATGATATCACCTTTGTCATGATAAATAGGATAAGAATACATCCTTGAAATATTTTCATCATATCATGTTCCTACAAAACTCAAAATACCAACTTTGCCCTTTTTGGTAAGTTGTAAAAACTTCCAAGGCACGTTAGTCACAAGACAATAATAATCACCAAAAACACATAATAATCACATAATGAACATGTATAAATCATGTACAAATGAAAACAATCATTTTAACTTATTTTAGAAAATTATTTCTAAAAACCCTAGACATCGATCGATGTGCAACAACCTGAGAGATCGATGTCAACTTTTTCAACTATTACACATATAACACCATGTGTGACATTTTTAATTATTCACCACTTAAAATCATGACTTTGAAAATTTTGAAAATTATCCAAACATATTTCTCAACATTCTCCCCCTTTTGGATGATTTTCAAAATAACATAACATGATTTTAATGTCACAACTTATAATCAAAATCTTAATTAAATGTTTTCAACTTTTAAATGTAGTATGTTGCTCCCCCTCAACTCATACTCTCCCCCTTAACCTATACTTAACTCTTAACTCATAACCATTTGAAACTTATCATTTCATACCAAATGATGACTTATGAACTAAAATCTAAAATCATGTGCTTATGCTATCTCCCCCTTTATTTTGCAAATCATGCAAAATATAGAACTATACAATGGTATCGTAAGTCATCATACCTAACTTGGCTCGAAAGTTTTCAAACGTGGCTTGATTAAGGGGTTTGGTAAATATATCGGCGATTTGGTGATCAGTTCTTATATGGTTTATCACTATGTCCTCAGTTTGAACATGATCGCGAAGAAAGTGGTATCGCACCTCAATGTGTTTGGCCTTAGAATGAAGCACTGGATTCCGGCGCATTGTGCTATAGCAGAAAATTGGAATCTTTTTCATTTTAATGCCAAAATCACTAAGTTGCTGTTTAAGCCAAAGTATTTGGGTAGTACATAAACTCAAGGCAATATACTCGGCTTCAGTGGTAGAAAGAGCTACACTAGCTTACTTTTTAGAAAACCAAGAGATCAAATTGGTTCCTATGAATTGACATGTGCCGCTAGTGGATTTTCTATCTAACTTGCAACCACCATAATCAGCATCACTATATGCGTGTAATTCCAACTTAGCGTTTCTATCATACCATAGTCCTAAGTGAGGTGTATGCTTAAGATATCTAAATATCTTTTTCACTGCATTGTAATGTGATACCTTAGGACAAGATTGAAACCTAGCACACACTAAACATGATATCAGGTCTTGATGCAGTTAAGTATAACAATGAGCCAATCATAGACCTATAGAGTGTGTCATCAAAAGGTTTACCATTTTCATCCTTATCGAGTTTGGTACTTACACTCATAGGGGTAGTTGTAGGTTTCAACTCTTCAAATCCAAACTTCTTAATCATATCATTGATATACTTAAGTTGGCTAATGTGAATTCCTTGAGGGGTTTGTTTGATTTGAAGTCCTAAGAAATAATTCAACTCTCCTACCATTGACATTTCAAACTCTAACTTCATACATTCTTCGAAGTCTTTTACTAAGGTAGGGTTAGTTGAACCAAAGATAATATCGTCTACATATATTTGAACTATTAACAAATCATTACCTTTTCTTCTTAGGAATAATGTGTTGTCTATGGTTCCCCTTTGATAATTATTTGCAATAAGAAAGTTTGCAAATCTATCATACCAAGCTCTTGGAGCTTGTTTCAAACCA
This sequence comes from Eustoma russellianum, assembly GCA_036186865.1. Lineage (NCBI taxonomy): Eukaryota > Viridiplantae > Streptophyta > Magnoliopsida > Gentianales > Gentianaceae > Eustoma > Eustoma russellianum. The sequence continues at coordinate 8,063,016 of AP025044.1, read as the reverse complement.
TATAAAGCTTTCTTAAGCTTGTAAACATGGTTAGGATTCTTTGGATCTTCGAATCCAGGGGGTTGTTTGACAAACACCTCTTCTTGGATGTATCCATTTAAGAATGCACTCTTGACATCCATTTGGAAGAGTTTAATGTTACTTAGACTTGCAATCGCAAGTAACAATCTAATTGCTTCTAGTCGTGCAACGGGTGCAAAGGTTTCCTCATAATCTATTCCTTCTTGTTGATTATAATCTTGTGCGACTAGTCTAGCCTTATTTCTTGTAATATTTCCTTGTTCATCCATTTTATTCCTAAAGACCCATTTACTTCCTATGATAGACTTGTCTTCAGGTTTAGGTACTAAGTCCCATACGTTGTTCCTTGTGAATTGATTTAATTCCTCATGCATAGCATCTATCCATGATATGTCACCTAAGGCTTCCTTAACATTCTTAGGTTCTATGTGTGAGACTAAGCTATGTCCTTCAAGTTGACTTCTGTTTCTACGTGTTCTAACCCCAACACTTGGATCCCCAATGATTAATTCTCTAGGTTGCCACCAATTCCTAGATTGACTAGGTTCACCCTCATCTTGTTCAAATGTTTCATTAGTGTGAATGTTATCATATGTAATTGGATCATTAGTTGTATCATCTTCCAATTGCAAATTTTCTTGATTTATTTCATCTAAGGGTTCATGCATGTCTTGTTCAGGGGGAGTTGGTTCTAGATGATCAAGTACAGGCTCAAGTAATACATCATCATCAAACATGTTTTCAACATTTTTTTTTGTTTATGTTGATGTTTATCACTAACTTCAAAGCATGCATTTTCATTGAATTTCACATGTATGGATTCAATTATTTTTCTAGATGCAGGATTATAACACCTATATGCTCTTGAGTTAGTTGAATATCCAACAAATATGCATTCAATAGACTTTTGTTCAAATTTATCTAGATTATCCTTAGTGTTTAGCACAAAACATTTACATCCAAATACTTTAAGATAATCTATTTTAGGTTGTCTATTGTTTAGCAATTCATAAGGCGTTTTATTTAATTTCTTTCTAATAGTGAGCCTATTTATAATATAACATGCACAGTTAATAGCTTCAGCCCATAAATACTTAGGTAATTTATTTTCACACAGCATTGTCCTTGCAACTTCTTGAATCGTTCTATTTTTACGTTCAACAACTCCATTGAGTTGTGGTGTTCTAGGTGGTGAGAATTCATGTTTTATTCCATAAAGTTCACAAAATTTGATTACGTCTTTATTTTTAAATTCTCCACCTCTATCACTTCTAATTCTTTTGAATTTTCTTCGTAAATGTTTTCAAGTTGCTTGATAAGGGTTTCGATTGCTAATGGAGCATCGTCTTTGTGTGTTAAGAACAATGTCCATGTGTAGCGTGAGTAATCGTCTACTATGACACACACATAGTAGTGTCCACCTGGACTTCTTGTCCTACTTGGACCAAATAAGTCTAAGTGAAGCAATTCTAGTACATGACTAGTACTCACTTCATGTTTCGGTTTTAAGGTTTCTTTAATGTGTTTTCCCTTAATACATGTTTCACACATTTGAAAATTATCTAAGTCTAACTTAGGCATACCTCTAATTAAATTCTTTTTAGATAATTTCCTAATGGTGTAAATTCCTATATGGCCTAATCTTCTATGCCATAAATTCACATCTAAGTCATGTGATATTAGACACTTAACCTTAGCATTTAACATGTTATCTAAGGTAAGGGTATAAATATTTCCATCTCTATTTCCTTTTAAAACTATTTCTCCTTTTTCATTTATTATATCACAAGAATTGGGAAGAAAGGAGACATTATAACCACAATCTATAAGTTGAGAAATACTAAGTAAATTATAAGAGAGATTTCTTACTAGCAACACATTTCGTATTTGAAATGTGTTTGGGTCCCCGATTGTTCCTTTTCCAACAACTTTTCCTTTGTTGTTGTCACCGAATGTTACCTTTCCACCATCAATATGTTCAAGTTCGGTGAATAGATTGGGGTTGCCCGTCATATGCCTCGAACATCCACTATCTAAAAACCATTTGGTTTTTAGATTCTTTGACTTTGCCTCTTTCTTGCATTCCTTGCATTTTTCCTAAATGGAGACAAAGTTTTAGGTACCCTTTATTTTGGGTCCTTGAATGTTAGGGGCATTATTCTTGTTTAGATAACCCTTAGGTATCCAAGCTTGAATATACTTTCTAGGCACATTTTTAGCATGGTTAAAGTAAGAAGGATAAGCATATAGATGATTATTCTACATAAGTGAGGATGCATTGTTATACATGTTGCGCCATGGTTGATAATCATTATAGGATGACCGAATCTTATAATGTGTATAAGGCATGCGATTTTGTTTCTTATATGGTGCTCTATATGTATATTCATGTGTATTTCTATAAGACTTGTATGAGAGTTGCTTATGCTTAGGTTCATAAAAAGTTGGATGCATTTTATTTGGTCTAGTTGCATTTGTATACATGTAGGCATGATTTCTAGGTTGTCTAGATGCAAAATTTGGCCTAGATGTATGTTTATGCGTGTGCATATTAGTGGGTTTGTGTTGTATTTTGGCCTTGATATGAGTAGAAGAAGGTGTAGAAGAAGATGTAGCAGGCAAAGTTGATTTTGTATTATATGGCAACTTTGTACTAGATGAAACAAACTTAGTCTTTTCATTTACTTTTTCGTTTTCTTCTTTATAGCCTAGACCGGTTTTATCATTGCCATACTTTTGTGATGAGATAAGTGTATCTAACATATTTGCACCCGATTTAAATTGTTCTATCATTTTTTCTAAGGTAAATTTAGAAGACTTAAGTTGCACTATTTCATTTTCACAACTTTCTAACTTGGATTTCAACATTTTATTTTCCATTTGTAACTTTTGTTCATCTTTCCTATATGATTCAATTTTGTTCTCTAAAGAATCAAGAGTATTAGTAGACTCTTGTTTAAGAGATTCTAGTTGATCGGAAAATTCCAAGTTGGACGTCTTCAACTTGTCATTTTCTTCAACTAGTTTCTTCTTTTCTTTAGAGAGCCTCTTACAGTGAGCATGCATTCATAGGAATTCTTCATACATTTCATCAAATGTCATGTCACTATCAGAATCACTATCAGAAGAAGAACACACCTCGTTGGATACGAAGCACACTTGAGCTTTCTCAGTTTCGGATTCTGAGTCGGATGAGTCGCT
>AP025044.1:8046041-8059784 GCA_036186865.1 Eustoma russellianum | reverse complement strand
TTATGCGTGTGCATATTAGTGGGTTTGTGTTGTATTTTGGCCTTGATATGAGTAGAAGAAGGTGTAGAAGAAGATGTAGCAGGCAAAGTTGATTTTGTATTATATGGCAACTTTGTACTAGATGAAACAAACTTAGTCTTTTCATTTACTTTTTCGTTTTCTTCTTTATAGCCTAGACCGGTTTTATCATTGCCATACTTTTGTGATGAGATAAGTGTATCTAACATATTTGCACCCGATTTAAATTGTTCTATCATTTTTTCTAAGGTAAATTTAGAAGACTTAAGTTGCACTATTTCATTTTCACAACTTTCTAACTTGGATTTCAACATTTTATTTTCCATTTGTAACTTTTGTTCATCTTTCCTATATGATTCAATTTTGTTCTCTAAAGAATCAAGAGTATTAGTAGACTCTTGTTTAAGAGATTCTAGTTGATCGGAAAATTCCAAGTTGGACGTCTTCAACTTGTCATTTTCTTCAACTAGTTTCTTCTTTTCTTTAGAGAGCCTCTTACAGTGAGCATGCATTCATAGGAATTCTTCATACATTTCATCAAATGTCATGTCACTATCAGAATCACTATCAGAAGAAGAACACACCTCGTTGGATACGAAGCACACTTGAGCTTCCTCAGTTTCGGATTCTGAGTCGGATGAGTCGCTCTATGTGCTCACCTTCATTGCTCGTTTCCCTTTTCTTGCCTTAGACTTCTTTGTCTTTGACGTTTGAGCTTCCTTGTCCTTGGCTTGTTTATTATTGTTGTTTTTATTATTATTTTTCTTTGTTGGACAATCGTATGAAATATGCCCTTTTTGACCGCATTCATAACACTTTAATTCTTTATTATACCATTTGTTTGTGTTATTTTTCTTATATTGAGAAAAAGAAGAAGAAGAAGAAGAATTATGTTGTCTATTCCTATTTGGGCGTTTGAAAAACTTTCTAAGTTTTCTAGCAATCAATATCAAGTCATCGTCTAATTCAGTATCACTATTACTATCATCGTTATTAGCATATGTTTCGGTTGTTTTGAAGGCTATTGACTTACCGGATGACTTAGACGATTCAGACTTTCGTTGGTTCAGTTTTACCTCATAGACTTTAAGAGACCCGATCAATTCATCCATCTTGGTGATTGACTTTGTCTCCTCGATTGCAGTCACCTTTGGATCCCATTCAGCAGGGAGACTTCGTAGCACCTTTTGAACCTTTTCATTGTTCGAAAATGACTTCCCTAAAGCTTCAAGGGCATTGAAAATATTAGTAATCCTCAAATCCATAGATGTTATGGATTCGTTTGGCAACATTTTGAAAGTCTCTAATTCAGTCATAAGCATGTTTATTTTTGACTCTTTAACACCACTAGTACCTTCATGCTTTCATACAAGTGATTTCCACATGTCGTGTGCACTTGTGCAATTTGACACATATCCTGCTTCAGAAGTTGTAAGTCCATTCAAAAGTAATTGCATAGCTTTAGCATTCATGGACATTTTCTTTTTATCATCTGATGACCATTCACTTTTATATTTTTCAACCTCTTGAGTTACTCCACTAACTTGTACAACTTTCATTGGAATGTACGGCCCATCTTCAACTATATACCATAAATCGATGTCTATAGCCATTAAGAATAGCCTCATTCTTAGTTTCCAATGAACAAAATTATTGCCATAAAAAAGAGGAGGGCGTTGTGTGGACATACCTTCCAACTCACCTTTGTGAGAAACAATAGCCATAGTATGTACCTTTGATTTGAGACAAGCAGTATATTATGAATTGTTGTTTCTTGGCCTTGTATTGTTCGTACGGTGTTGAATCTTGCTTCTTTTGAGTGGTGTTGGTCTGGCTCTGATACCAAATGTTGGACTGTGCACCTGCAATGAACACCACTAGAGGGGGGGTGAATAGTGGTTAGCGGAAATTACACTACAACCCTTTGTTAAAATCCCCTTGAAAACAGAATCTGAGACCAACTCAGATTCAGAACCCGTTTTTTAAAAATTCACAAATAATTTTACACAACTCCAAAAATTATGAAACTTTCCAGCATTAAACTTCAATGAGTTAACAAGACTCTGTCCAAAAATCAGACAAAAATAAGATCGTTTGACCCATCAAACAAATTAAAAGATTTAGATGGTCAATCTAGACAGAATTGGACAGAATGTTGCTGATTTTGAAAATAGTGTTTCTCTTTGAATACTCAACCAAAAAGGTTGATCTTTATACCAAAACACTCCTTAGGATGTGTCGATGAAGTTTCCAAAAGGCCCTGACCTCAAAAAATTCTTGAAAAATACAGAATTTAACGTTTCTCAAAACTGGTCAGATTGCAGCCAGATTGGAGCAGTTATCTTGCAAAGACTGAAAGACTAACTTTTACTTGCTCAAATAAAGTGATTCTTGTTGCAAATGAAAGCTAACAGTCTGAAGTATAACTCCACCAAAAATCACGAATTTTAAAAATGTTTAGCTATTTTTTCAAATTGTGTGAAGTTGGGTGAAAACTGCAGTCAAAAACGGGCAGAAAACAGAAAAAAAGAAACAAGAGAAGAACACCGAGGATTTATCCTGGTTCGGTCAATGTGACCTACTCCAGTCCCAAGGAACACCTTTCTTTGGATTTCACTATGAAATGAACACCTTACAACAAGAGCCAAGCTTGATCCTTGGGTTATACACCAACCCTACTCAAGACTTGGATAATCACCTTCTAAGCAACACTTAGTTGCAATACCTCCTACACCTATTGATGTAGCCTTATAAAGATGGCTAATCAATCTTACAAATGAAGCTCAAGAGGCTTGTAGCTCACCAAAATATCAAGAACAACTTTGCTACAACAAAATACAACAACAAGAACAAGAAGATGAATATGAAAGCTATAGAATGCTTGTGAGCTTCAAGTGTGTTTCATCTTCTTCACCAATGCCTCTATTTATAGTGTGATTTGAGCCTTGAAGATAAGAATGCCAATGTGTCATCATCTTCATCATCAACTCCAAATGTCTTATCATCATTGGTTGGCTTTGTACACTTGGCAAAATAAAACACAATGATTGGTCCACCTTGGCAACTTTATGTGGCTGAAATTTTCAACTAAAAAATGACTTGGAAGTATCTTGAAAATGTGAAGATAATAGCACCATAACAACTCCATCATCTTCTCAACTTTTTGGTAACATAATAGGCATGTGAGCTTGACCATTAAATTCAAAAAATTCAGCTCCAAATCTGAATGTAGTAGTCGTTGGCTACTTACATATTTTCAAACAAAAAATTTGATTTTTCTTAATAAAATAAGAAAAGATAATACTACAAAATTATCTCCAACTTGAAGCACAATAATAGGACATGTGAATTCTTCATTTGACTTCAAAAAATCTGCTGAAAATACCCAAGAAAACCAATATAGCCATTGGCTATTTTTAGTAAATTCCAACTTGGCAATTTTGCCAACTAGCTCCTTTTTGGTTGGTCCACTTGTCTCCAACTCACAAAATGAATACCACACCATGTCCACCTGATTAGTCACGTTTTTCCACATATATATAAGTGTAGCAACTCAGATTTTTGAAGAAGAAATAAATAGATAACACTTGACAAGATTATGTCAACGTGTAACACCGAAATTCCCCAATATTTCTTCTTATATGTTGAGATCATTTCCACACCTTTGACACCTTTAATATCTCTGAATAATGATGATAAATGTTCTCTTATAACATATATAAGAGGGTCTTCGAGAAAAAATAGAATGTGACATCTCAAATCGTCACATATCCAGCTATAGTCAATAATATAATCGGTTGAGAGAATAAGATATATGATCACCATATTATCTTCAAAATAATAATAACACAGCTCCAGAATGAAGATAATAATATACTCAAGAGATTCCTTGAGTGAAAATACCAAAAATACCCTTGGGGGTAAAATGACCAAAATACCCCTGGTGTAAGAAAACTCCAGAAATGACCCGGATGGTCATAAATACTCATGATATCACCTTTGTCATGATAAATAGGATAAGAATACATCCTTGAAATATTTTCATCATATTATGTTCCTACAAAACTCAAAATACCAATTTTGCCCTTTTTGGTAAGTTGTAGAAACTTCCAAGGCACGTTAGTCACAAGACAATAATAATCACCAAAAACACATAATAATCACATAATGAACATGTATAAATCATGTACAAATGAAAACAATCATTTTAACACATTTTAGAAAATTATTTCTAAAAACCTAAGACATCGATCGATGTGCAACAACCTGAGAGATCGATGTCAACTTTTTCAACTATTACACATATAACACCATGTGTGACATTTTTAAGTATTCACCACTTAAAATCATGACTTTGAAAATTATGAAAATTATACAAACATATTTCTCAACAATATATATATATATATACGGTTTTACATATATATATATCTTAGTGTTTTTCGATAAAAATATATATATATAGATATATATATATATATATATATATATACGGTTTCACATATGTCTATATATATAGTTCACTGTTTTTTTAAGTATATTTGGGATGTTGTTAAGGATTGCCTCATAGGTGTGCAATGTGTTCCCGCTAAAATAAAGAGGAGTACTAAGAGACTGCCTCAGCTTTAATTGATGCAGTATCCGTGCACAGTCGACCATCAGCTGCCCGGATCTGCTGTACCCACAGCTGAGTACGTCGGCCTTTCACTATGGAGTGGAAATATCGCGTATTGGCATCACCATCTTGGAGCCATCTTTCTCAATGTTGTTTGCTTGCTCTAATCTCTGCTTCATTCTGTTTCACCACACTTGCGTGGCACCTGCCGGAGACGTTGACCCCACGCTGGTTATCTGCATCCAATTTGCCGGGCCACGCATTGTGCACATTACAGGTCTTCCATATGGATTGGCGCTTTCTCCCGTTCCCCGCCTGCCTATTCATTAGGGCAGACAGGCTCGGTATGATTTCTTTTTTGGAGTGGAGTATTGTTCTTTTGGTGTGGTATGTCCTTTTCTCATTTGCTGACCGCCTTATTCCTGTGTATCTCTGGACGAGGAATTTCTGCATTCAAACACGTGGTCCTTCATGGTTACAAGTCTTCCAAATGGATTGGCATTTCACAATAACAGCTGTCGGTGCCGTCTTGGGTACCGACAGACTTGGTACGTTTCCACTTCATTGTGCCTGGTTCTCCTCAATGTATCATCTGCATCATATTTACTTATTCACGTCTTTCTTATGTGCATGGATGCCCCATATCTGCTTGATCTGCTTTGCCACGGATGGCTCGACCCTAATTGCCGAAACGAGGACTCATCTACAGCGAACAACAGCAACATCTCTTTTTACATTTTGGCTATTCCACACATTTTGGGTTGTAACTTTTATATTTTTTCACGGTAGTGCCTATCAGCATTCCATCTATATAAATATGTATGCTTGTTCCTTCGCCAAGGTTTTATCCACAAGGGTGGTTTTCCTTGGCAAGGTTTTAATGCGGCATATCATATATAATTGGAAGATTGATAATCATACACTGCTACTTTCTTCTTGTATTCTTTTGTAATAAGGTTTTCCCCCGCCACAAGTGAGGGCTTTCAATAACACAATAAAATTTTCCTTAAAAACAATATATATATATATACGGCAATTATATATATATGTATATACAAAATATATATTTCAGTGTATATATTTATTATATATATGGTGTATATATGTATTATATATAAATATATATGTATTATATACATATATATATTTCGGTGTATATATGTATTATATATATATATATATATATATTCGGCCATTAAGTAATTTTTGGCTTAATTGACTTTAATTTTATGAATAGTATGTTTCAATAGTTAAGATATAATATGTGATGAAATATGACTAAATTTGAATGTATATAATATATTATAAGACAAATATATATAAATGTATACATAAATGATTTATTTATTTTTTTCCCTTAGGCCTTTTATGAAAAAATAACCTTATTATGTAGTACACATGTATATATGTATAATATATATGTTAAGATATGAAAATGAATAAGTTTTGGGAATTACATACTATTTTGCCTTGCATGTACCGAAAAAGCGCTGTTGGTGACTAGGGCGCGTATGCTTCAAAATTGTTGTTAAGGTTAAATTAGTAGAAATGTGGTGTGCTTGGCCAATGAATGATGCATGTACAAACTGTTTTGTAAGAGGTTTGTATATGATTTTCGGTATGATACTAGTTCAAGGTGTTTACTAAGCTCGAGAGTTGGAATTGTTGGAAAAGGAATTAAGGAAATCTGCATGTAGCGGTTTTAAGGAAAGAATATTTATGATTTAAGTATCAAGTTCAAGTGATGTATAGTTTGAAGTGTAATTTGATGATGAAGTTTGATTATGTAGTTTGGTTAATCATGTCATGTTGTTGGATTCGGATTTGTTTTTGGAGATGCCATTAATGTCGGGAAACCTCCGATAAACGAATAGGTCATGCCAAAATTTTCAAAATTATTAATCTGTTCCTTGAAGATCAGATGGCTAGTGAGGGTTTACCGACTCGATCCACCTACCCACCAGCTACACAGGCCCTCTCAGGAGAGTTTAATATGTTCCTTTCTCAGCATGAGCTGCTTGGTTCGGTTTCGACCGCCGCTCTGGCTGCGGACGCAGACCTTTTAGGGTCTGCCGATAGGTCCGCATCCCCCAGATATACAATGCCACCCACACCCACCGGTTCAGCACCTCATTCGCCGTCTGATGCGGCATCGGACGAGGGTGTCATACCAGGGCGTCGTGCCCTCCCTTGGTCACATGATACCCATACGTAAGTATGATTAATTTTTTAACACGTTTTCAAATATATTTCATGCGTTATTTTTTCCTAACCACTTCACCTCTTTCAGATTTGAACCGGACTCGGGCCAGCTTTCCGATTGCATCACTCGGTTCTTCCACCTGAGGCAGGACCCAGCTGGATATGCCTGGTCCTGTGTCACCCCGCAGACACGTAGGTTCTACTGGGATGAGTTTCAGGTGTTCAAATTTGATGAATTTCACTTTTGGATGCGTAGTCGATCAATACTTTTCTAACCACATTTTTATTTTTCCTCCGTATGATAATTGCAGAAGGCGTACAGCTGGCCAGCCGACATCGCCCACGATGTGGAGCAGGCCTGGCGGCAGAGGGCCGTCAAACGCTACAGGGACTTCGTCAACTCCCTCAAGACCAAGTGGGAGCGTGACCCCATTTCTGCCAGGCCTGCCTACGTATCCGAGGCCGCCTGGGCGGGGTGGATAGACGGGTGGAGAGACCCTGCTAACCAAGCCCGCAGCGCCCAGAACGCGGCGAACTGGTGCAGCGGCAATCTACAGGACCCAGCACCTGCCACACACTCAGGTGGTTTGGTTTCCCACGCCACCACGATGCGTTCTATGGTGAGTATTTTAATATTGAATTATTTAGATTTATTGATTTCATTGGATTTTTTCTATTCATTGACTTAAGTGGATTATTTACATTCATTGACTTAAGTGGATTATTTATATTCATTGATTTCATATGTTGCGCTGTTGTTTTTTTGGTATTCGTATATGGTTAATTTAAGTAGTATATGTGCTCATTTGCCTTTTTCTTTTTATTTTTGATTTGATTTGGGAGAGGCCTTTAAGGCCGGGATACCTCCGATAAGCGAATAGGTCATGCCGAAATTTTTAAAATTCTAGATTTCACTAACATATTTTATTTCATTCTTTCAGCACGAGGAGACAGGGGAGTGGCCAGCCTCCTACGATCTCTTCTACAAGACGTATCGGAAGAAAGTCTCTGATGGGACGGAGAACTGGATCACGACGAAGGCCCACGACATCAGTGTAAGTAGACTACGATATTATTTGTTTTTTTCTTAGTTTGTTTTATTGCTAAACCCTAACAATTCTTATTCTCATTTCAGGACGAGTACAACAGATTACTCGCACATAGGGGCAAAGAGGCTGACAAGAACCGTGCTTATTGGGATGCAGTTCAGACCATCGGCCCTCAGAATAAGAAGAAGAAGGAGGTGTACGGGGTTGGATCAGCAGCGCCACGATTCTTTTCCGAAGTTCTGCATCCAGGTGCTTCCTCTGAGGCCAGCACCTCTATGCCTTCTGCGACGCCAGAGGATATTTCGCGCCTGGAATCAGATCATGCGGCACTGCAGCGTGAGATGGAGACCATCAGGACGAGGCATGAGGAGAGTGTACAGGCAATGCAGTCGCAGCTGACTCAGACCCAGCAGGCGCTGCAGCAGTCGATTCAGCAGGCGCTTCAGCAGGCGGTTGAGCATGCGCAGCAGCAGACGATGCAGGTGCAGCAGGCGACGAACCAAAAAATCTCGCAGCATCGCATCTCATCATCTCTTTCATTTCTAGCTCCTCGCAGCCTCAGCCTCGCCCTCCTGATGGTCACTCTTCTCCGCATGATCCCCCTCCATCTTCCTCTGCATAGTATCTCATTTTTTGATTTTTTGTACAGTGTATTTCATTTATTGTATTGACATATTCTTTGTACTTTTATCTTTTATCTGACATTTATACGGATTCTATTTCGTTTGTGTTGTTTAATTATACGAAATTCAATACGCAAATACTGCATTTCTGTATCATATTCGTACAAATGATTTAATATACAAAATAAAATATATTATAAAAATTAAATAATAATAAAAACTATTTAATTAATAATATATTGATATTATTAATAAATTTAAAATATTTAATATTTAATATTTAATATTAAATTAATATTTATTATTAAATTAAAAAATAGCGACGAACCTGCGATGAAACCAAAATGTCGGAGACAAGAAATAAAAGAATCAAAAATTTTAAAATAGCGACGACAAAAGATATACCGACGAAAATCTACGACGAAATAAAATGTCGTAGAACGGAAATAAAAAAATAAAAAATTATAAAATAGCGACAAAAAAAATACACTGACGAAAAAACAACGGCAATAACAGGTCGCAGACCTGACAGATTTTCGTCTCAATTGTGCGACGAAACACCGACGAGGTTTTCTCCGTCCTAATATAGCGACGCTTCACCCACGAAAATCATTTTGCTACTACCACTTACTCCAAGAACGGTTCTTTGTTGAACATGAGTAATATGTGATAATTAGAATAAGTATTCTGTGCTTAAACATAAATGGTATTTTTATCTGCTTAGGGAGGCCAATAAAAAAAATTTTGCTACTATCATACATCACTTACACATGGGTGTCGCATAATATCACATTCAACTATCATATAAACCCAAATTGATACTAACTATTATGCAATCATCATGATTAATACTCAGTATTTTCAAGCGCATATAGTTTAACTCTGACTTGTAAAATTTGAAAAAAAAAATTCATGTATATTGATTTAATTATGTTGTGGACAAAATTGCTATTAAATTTTGCCAACTGCCATTTAACAAGTATTGAATTGAATTAATAAACATGCTTTAAGTTTTTTTCCTTCTTTTTTATTTTATTCTTTTTAAGAAACAAAGGTATGGTAAAGACAGAGTAGCACCTGTGTCAAGGAAAACAAAAAGAAAAAAAAAGAAAACACCAAAATGCCTTTCCATTGTTATTTCAAAGTCTTAGACTCACCTTGAGTAACGGCAATGAACAAGGGTTTCAAGTCCGAACCCACGCAAAACGCTTTTCCATTTGATGTTTTATTTATTCCCTTCACTATTACACTAGTACTAGCAATAGCACACAATATTGATGTCATCTATACAGCTACATATAGACGAGGGTTTCACTGGAAGTAAACTCTCTATCTCTTGGGATGGAGGTATTGTTTGTTTGCCTCTCACGCTCTCTAGACCCTGACGATAGCTTTTGATGTCGTTTAGATTTATTGGATATGGTTGTTGTAGATGATTTAGAAATGGGAGAATCCCCTGTCGCCAAAAGTCGTGTGTTTACCTTAAAATTGCACAAGTTTTTTGCGTAACCAGGTGCATAATTTGCTATTAACTTGCTCTTTCAACCCATTAATATTCGGTTATTTCTCCATGTTAATGGGTTGAAAGTGTAATAACAAATTTCCATATCAAATATCGTACCAATCACCCACAAGATCATACAGTACTGTAAAAATCCAATTAACAAATTAGAGTATGGTCTAGCAAAAGAAAAGGCAGCTGTAAGACTTCTTACCATTTCATGATTAAGGACGTTCAACTGCTGAGGTCTGTTCAAAATGATCTTCCTCACACCTTCGCATTCCTCAAACAGAATCTGATGCAAACTTCATGAATTAGCTAAACATTCTTATCTTTAAAAAAGAAATTTAGAATAGAATCGAACTCAAGTCTTTTTCATGGGTTCTTGTCTTTTTATGGTTCTTAGTTTGCTAGAATCAAAAGGAGATGCTAATGTAATGTCAATCAATAATAACATGATTCTGAATGATCATGGAGACTGTTGAAGTGATCAACCAGCAAGGTGATGAAGGAGCACGTAGGTGATGAAGAGTGATCACGCATATGGAGGATGCAAGTGTTTATTTGATGAAAAGCAATTGGAGATTAAAGGGTTTAACTGTTGCATGGTAGGACCCAGAAACAGAAATAACCGTCTTGGCATGGTGGAATAAGCAAGCTGCGCAGGAGGTACCGTGGTGCGTTGGAAGGGACTGGGTGAAGAAGATGGAGCTTGGCGGCAAAATGTTTAAATAGAGGGATTGTCCATTTTGTCCTTAATGATAATTTCAGTGAGGAAATAGTTGGGGGGTAGTTTGGTCATTTTGTATTTCTATTGTTTTTTTGTTTAAATAGGTGGCGGTTATCTTCTTCTTCAGGATGAATAACAGAATTCATTTTCCCTCTCCAATTTCTCTCTTCGTGCTCTCTGCAGAGCTCTTTCTTTCCTCTTGGTTGTATGCTCGTGGTTATTGATTAAATACTATTCCCTTCGGTTTCGTTGTTTGTTTAGTTGTTTGATTAGTTGTTGAGCATTGCTGATTTATTCACATGGTATCAGAGCTTCTGTACATGAACTTTGGATCGTTCATGGCATCTAGTAGCAATAGTTCTTCCTCTGGAGTCAATCTGCATTCCACAACTACTGATTCTTCTGAGGATCCTTTCTTCACTCATCCTAGTGATAATCCTTCAATGATTCTTGTTCAACCATTATTAGACGCGAATAATTACCATGGATGGATTAGGTCGGTTAAGAGAGCACTTAAGTCGAAGAATAAGATTGGCTTTGTGGATGGTTCGATTGAAAAACCTGCTGATGGAGCAAGAAGGTTCAATGCCTGGATTAAGGCGAATAACATGGTTGCTTCCTGGTTAGTCAATTCTTTAATTCCTAGTATCGAGCAAAGTGTAATTTGGCTGGATAATGCATCTAATATTTGGAGTGATTTGAAATTTAGATATGGTAATGTTGATTCATTTCGTTTATCTGACTTGCAAGAAGAGTTCTATGGAATTAAGCAAAATAACATGATAGTAACGGAGTATTACACAAAATTGAAGGGGATTTGGGAAGAACTGTCGGTCTTGTAGTCAGTACCAGTATGCACTTGTAGGAGGTGCACATGTAATGTTACTTGATCAATTAGCAAGTTTATACAAGATGACTGTGTCATTAAGTTTTTAAAAGGGTTAAACGATGACTTTGAAGCAGTTAAGTCACAAGTATTGTTGACTAGTCCCCTTCCTGATTTGAAAAATGCTTTTGCTATGGCCATCAAGCTTGAAAGGAAATTGCTATATTCTGGTGTTGATTCTCTGACGTAGTTTGTTAATAACCCAACTGCTGTTATGAATGTGAGCTATGGTTTCAAAGGGAATTCAAATGGTTTATAGAGTCTCAAGTACTAAGGGGCCAAGTGCCAATGTGTCGGGGTTTGCAGGCAGAGGATTTAAGAGAGAAAATCCAAAGTATGGGAAAAATAATTCCAAGGTTCCTTTCTGTACGTTTTGTAATATGACTGGACACACAATAGATAGGTATTATAAAAAACATGGGTACCTACCGGGATTTTAACCAAGGGGGCAAGTGAACATGGTGAATGCTGAAGGAGCAGACCAGCAGTTTATGGATGTGGCTCGCCAAGGAGAGTTGAATTCTCAAGAATCTTATAGTTCCTATGATCAGGAACCAGGATCTGGTGTGTCTCAGTCTGTGTTCACCCATGAGCAGTATGCACAGATCATGGCTATGTTGCACGAGCATGGTAACAAAGGTGGCAGGAACTTGAATGATGCAGCCACCATGGCTAACTCCTCTCATACTGTAACGTCAGCTCAGATGGTTGCTGACTCTGGTAAGTCTTCAGGTAAAACTGTTGTCCAAAACATAAACATTTGGATTTTGGACTCTGGAGCTAGTGATCATATATGCTCATGTGTCCATTTGTTTGAAACCTATTCTCCAGTCTTTGATGTTTCTGTCAAGTTACCTAATAAGTCCATTGCTTCTGTCACTCACATTGGTACCATAAGAGTAAATGATGATCTTACCCTCTATGATGTCTTGTACATTCGTACATTTAAATTTAATCTCATGTCCTTAAGAAAATTGACTCAGTTTCACACCATTCGTATATCTTTCTACTCAAATAAATGTGTGATTCAGGATGTAAAGACTAAGAAGATGATTGGTTCAGCTGAAGCTTTTCAAGGGCTGTACCATTTTGAGGGAGCATTGAAATTTCCCACTAATTCTTCATGCATCATGTCTCCCACATCCTTTCAAACTTTGTCTGTTCAGTCTTCTGACTCTGAGCTATGGCACTCAAGACTTGGCCATATGTCAACACCAAGAGTCAGAGAAATACACAAAAAAACATCCTGATGTATTGATTCTAGATCAAGGGTATGAGTGTGTCATATGCCCTTTGGCTAAACAGACAAGGTCCCCCTTCCCTACTTCCCATTCTGTATCTCATTCACCTTTTGTTCTTCTGCACATTGACATATGGGGACCTTACAGATATTATACCATGTATAAACAACAATATTTT
This sequence comes from Eustoma russellianum, assembly GCA_036186865.1. Lineage (NCBI taxonomy): Eukaryota > Viridiplantae > Streptophyta > Magnoliopsida > Gentianales > Gentianaceae > Eustoma > Eustoma russellianum. The sequence goes on along the minus strand of AP025044.1, from coordinate 8,046,741 downwards.
CTTACGACTGTTGATGATTGCAGTAGATACTGTTGGATTTATCTTATGAAAACAAAATCAGAAGCTAGAGCCATTGTTCAAAGTTTATGTCATTATGTCTCTGTCCAGTTTAACACACATGTCAAAACCATAAGGACGGATAACGGGCAGAGTTTAATATGCCTTCATTTTACTCATCTTTTGGCATTGTGCATCAAACCAGTTGCCCTCACACTCCTCAACAGAATGGCATCGTCGAGAGAAAACATCAACATATTCTCACAGTGGCCAGAGCCTTACGTTATCAGTCTGGCTCAAGCTCACCTTATTGGGGCTTTTGCATCCAGCACTCAATCTACCTTATAAACATTACTCCCTCACCTATTCTCCAGCAGAAAACACCCCAGAACCTCTGTACAATGAACCTCCCACCTACAGTAATCTCAAAGTATTCGGTTGTTTAGCCTTTGGAACAGACAACTTACCTCATAAAGACAAGTTTGCTCCCAGGGCCAAGAGGAGTGTTTTTCTGGGACTTTCACATACAACGAAAGGCTATGTGCTGCAGAACCTCCAAACAAAATCAGTATATGTTTCTAGAGATGTTACCTTCTTTGAAAGAACATTTCCCTTTTCCTCTTCCCAGGGTCTTAAAGATTCTGATCTATGTCATTCTTTACCTTCTACTACAACTGCACCTCTCAATGTTCATGACGATACA
>AP025044.1:8000040-8029698 GCA_036186865.1 Eustoma russellianum | reverse complement strand
CACTCTAGGGCTTTTCTTCCCCTTGAAAATTCTCTTTTAAGTCCTTGGAAGAATGCCTTGTATGATTGTGAAATCAACTTGATTACTTGGCACCACTTGATTGGATGATTGTCTTTGCCTTGCTTACTTGGCACTTCTTGATTGGATGAGATTTGTCATCATTTCATGACTGTATAAATCTGATAATTACACTTAAAACATGTGTCAAATTAGTATTAAAACCTTGTCAAATATAACATAATTAATCTCACCTAATTTTGGAAGTAAATTAGTCTCATTTCAAGACAAGAAATCGACCACACCTTTCAACACATGCTGAAATTTTCAGCATGTGCAGTATTCTTAACATATTCAAATTAGTGATGACATTAATGTCATCACATCAATCCTTTGAAAATGGAGAAGTAAATTTGTTAAAATCAAGATGCAATTTTCGGCCACCCTTAATTCACACATGCTGAATTTTCAGCATGTGTCATATATGTGACGTAGTTTGAAACATTACCTTGTGTAGCTCCCTCCATTATGTCACCAACATTGTATTGTCCATTCTTCACCAATCAAGATGCCAACTAAGCTCCACATATGTTCCATCAAGGTTGAGTAGGTGTTGGTAATGAGCTTGAACATGTGCTGAATTCATTTTTGTAAACTTTGTAAAATAGTGCACAATAATTATGCAGATATGGTATATTCCAATCAGCCCTAAATTGAATATTCTAGAACACTTTAGTATGTATTCAATATGTAAACAGTGTCTAGATTTCTACTTGTCATGCCAAGAAAACGTTTCATGTGTGGTGTTCGTAGAAAACCGAATTTTTGACTTTTGTCGATTACGCGATTTTTCTCCGATTAAATTCAAACTTTTTGCATATGTTATATATATATATTATGTCACACATAATATACACAGAATAACCTTAATATTCAGCTCTAAAGGCTGAGTAAACTGGCGCCCCATGTGACAAAATGTTGAATTTGAAATCTCCACAATTTGGCATTAATTGGGGGTGATTTGTGTGTGCCAACAGGGAATGATTTTATGGTTGAATATGCCATGTAAGCCACGAAATTTATGGCCATTTTTTAATTGTACGGGCTGGCCATCTATATATGGCAAGTAGGTGACACGTTAGCGAAGTTGCGGTTGTCACCCGATACGACAATTTTTGGTTTAGAACCTTGTAACGTGTTGTAATAATTTTTTATCACCATGACTTATATCATATGATATAAGATCTGAATATACTTATAAATTTGAGGTAAGTATAGTGGTGTGACGTTGACGTATGTTCGTAAAATATATAACGTATCGGTAGTACGTTGGAATATATGTGAATAATGTCTTTTTTAAAAAAATCTGAATATATATATATACACATATAAACATACACATATATACATACATATATATATATATATATATATATATATATATATATATATATAAGGCGTGTGGTTTAAGAGGGGAAGGAGACTTTCCATTTCCATGTTTATTGCCTTTGTGCCTTCTCCAAATATATCTCCATTTAATGAACTACTTAGTTCATTTAACTAAGTACTTCACTTAATGAACTAGTTTAGTTCATTAATGATGGGACCTGAAAATCGTTCAAACACAACAAATGTTTGCCATTAGACGTAAGCTTTAAAGCTTCATGGCTTGTTAGTACGCAACATTATATATAAACTATATACGGCAGGTTTGTTGAAAAACGTGTCAAGTCATAAAATATATCATGCATTTCTTTAGCGCACGTTATCTAAATCATACATTTTTATGGATCACTCAAACCTTTTTTCTCAACAATCTCTCCCTTTTTGATGATTTAAAAAATAATTGTAGCGCCCCGCACCCAGCTTCGTCTGGATACGGTGCACCCGCCGTACTTCACTAAGGAGAGTACAAAGCGTCATGCATAACATGCGAAAATCCATGACATAAATCATGGACTCTCATGCTAACACTTAACATGGTAGTAAAATTTAGGCGGAATTAAAACTTTTCAAATTAAACATGCATTACTAATTTACTAAGTTCCCAAAGGTAGTAGTCCCACAAAATAACATAACCGAAATCAAGAGAGTTCAACATAGTCATAATACAAAACATCTTGGCCGCACAAAAGTCCTTAAGCTTAGCTTCTGGCATACTCCTCGTCCATCCTCGATCCACTCTATCTTTGCATTATCTGGCTCTAGGGAAAAATAAAGTGTGAGTGATAAAAATCACCCAGCAAGAATACAATAAACGACCATGATATACGTAAAGAATTATAACATGAATGTAATACTCCAAAAACCTCAAAGAATCATAATTGATACCTGATCTTGATTCTTGAACTTTCTTGACGTTGGGCTTAAACATATTTTTAGGGAGTGCTATACCATACCCGATCTTGGATCCTGAACCTACTTGGCGTTTGGCTTTTGCATGTTTTATGTAATGCTATACCAATAATAACTTATAACCATTAACCGTAACATGCAACATGTCTTCATGATCGTGAGATATGCAAGATGCGATGCATGATGCCATGTCATGTCAAAAACATCATTTTGATCCCATAAAGTAACATGTCATAAAAACAGAGTGTCAGATCAATTAACCCCGGATCTGAGCGGGTCCAGAACAGATAATCAGACCAATTAACCCCGGGCCTGAACGGGTCCAGAACATATATCAGATCAATTAACCCTGGATCTGAACGGGTCCAGAACAGAAATCAGATCAATTAACCCCAGATCTGAACGGGTCCAGAACAGATATCAGATAAATTAACCCCGGATCTGAACGGGTCCAGAACAGATATCAAATCAATTAACCCCAGATCTGAGCGGATCCAGAACAGATATCAGATCAATTAACCCCGGATCTGAGCGGGTCCAAAACAGATATCAGATCAATTAACCCTGGATCTGAGCAGGTCCAGAACATATCATGTCATCAGACCAGTTAACCCCGGGTCTGTGGTCGGGTTAGTCGCATGCTTGGCCGGCAAAGGAATCATGAAGCTTTTAAAACATGGGACCGTAACTTTTTATGCATATCAAAACGTAATCATTTATAAAACTTGCTTGCATAGTAAAAATCCATGAAAATCAGTTTCGTGATCATGCATGATACATGCCGTGATATGCAATGCAAGTCATGACGTGAAATAGCCTTAAAGATTTCACTTCCTGAAATGGTTTAAATGTTGGGACTGATCTGACTCATTTTACTAAAAATTTAATAGCGGCAAATTCGTAATTCATTTTTCGAAAATTCCAACTCCCACGAGTCATAAACACGTGGAACTAGTATCCTATCAAATTTTAGCTCATTTGCCCATCTCTAAATACCCTTTATGAGTCTGGAAAGTCGTTACCAAACTTCAGGTTGGTTCCAGTGATTTCAGCTGAGCAGTTTTATTAATTAATTCATTACAAATAATCCAAAACTGGTTTTATCAAAATTCCAGCTGGCGTGTTTATTACACTCATAGGTTTATTACCATGTCAAAAATCAGATTTATTGGTCCTCTACAAGGTCCTTTCGCGAGCCATTCAAAAGAGGTCACAATTCTGCTCAATTTCCGTTTCCCAAGTCTGACCAGTCTTTACCAATTATTTTATTATATATTAACCATAACTCATTTTACTAAAAATCCAACTGGCGTGTTAACTACACACATAAAGCTAGGTTTGTGCCAAAAATCAGACTTATTGAAGGTCTACAAGGTCCTCTTTTATTCCGTTAAATTCAGAGATCAATTCTGCTTAGCTCCAGAATTTTCTACTACGGCAGTTTTACCGTATAATTTCTTAAAAATAATCCTTAGCTTATTTTAACAAAATTTCAACTCTCACATGTACTACACTCGTAAGACTAACTTTGTACCAAAAATTAGCTTCATTGAAGGTCCGTAAGGTCAGTTCTTAAGCCGTTTAAAATGTCATTCCACTCTGTCCTTTTCCAGTGGTTTGCTAGTTTGTATTCTTTACAAGTTCAAAAGTCCATGTCCACCTTCTATTCCACCCTTTAGACCGAAAATTGTAGGTTGTCATATCCACATTTCACAACATATATTCAAGCATGCGTTCACATTCAAGATTCATCCCAAGATAATTTTTCTAAAGATTTCATAAAGCTACTTATCTTATAAATGCATGCTTTTCCATAAATCTTCCAAGTTTCAAACTAGCATCAAACTTGCCTAGACTCACTTAGTTGTAACTTCAATCATCTAAAATCAGCCTTTAATCTTAATGTACGAATTAAAAGATTCTATCTTTGAGAGAATAAACCACATAAAATGCATTGTCCTTAAAAAATCTCTAAGATACCATCCTAGAGTTAGGATTTTCAACTAAAGATTAAATTTTAACGGCCTCTAAACATTCAAGTCATCAAATCTTTAAATAAATCATGAGAGATCATTGTAAACTTGCCTCTTCAAGCTAAAGCTCTTGTCTTTGCTTGGTTATGGAGTGAGATGTGTTGGAATCCTTCTCCTTCTTCACCTTACGCATACGGTTTTAAGGAAAAATAGAAGGAAAGATTAGTCTTTATTCAAAGAGCAAATAGGATACATTTAAGGTTAGAGCATCTTACCACAATGAGCTTGGAATGGAGATACAAACACTCCAAGGTATCACCTCCTAAGAAAGTTGATGGCTTTCACCTATTTGAACCTTGAATGTCACGGTTTTGACATGGTTGGAAGGATTCATGTTAGCTTCATTCTTCTCTAAAATAAGAATTTACTTAAGGAAGCTTGGAACAAGACTTACCTAGATGTCTTCTTGAGTCTTGGAAGTGAAGTTGAACTTCTATCCTTCAAGAGTATAGGGCCGAAATATTTGTGAGAGTAGGAGGGAATTTTGCTAAGTGTTGCTCTTGGTTGAATGTGTCTTGTGAGGAGTCTCAAGATGACAAGAAGCTAGATATTTCTAGAAGGGTTTAAAACATGCTAGGGACTTAGGAAAGGGGAACGGTTTTGGAGGGAGAATTAGGAGGGTTAGGGTTTTCTTGAGTGCTAATCAAGGTTAAGTTAGTATAACCTTGATTACTTTATTCCAACTATAGTTACTTTTGGGCTAACCCAAGTTACTTTATCAAATCATGGTTATCTTAACCTTTGTTAAGGGAAGAGTAACCATGGTAGGTTTTGAAATCCTCCATGGTTAATTTAGGCATGATGGCCGATTTTAGGTTGGGGTCTTTATGACCTCAACCACACTTCTTCTTTCTTTAATGAGTTGTCTTATTTGTTCCTTAAATGCATGTCTATTTTGTTTTCTATTTATCTTTTGCATGCTAGCTTCATGTCTTAATGGTGTAGTAGACTTCTAGTAATTATTTAACTAATAAAGTTTGCTAGAGAATTCTAGAATCCTTACATGTCTTGGCCGAATTTTGGGGCTTCTTTGGGCAACTTGATATTTCTTGTAATTTAATTCATGTACTATATTGTTTTCTTATTTTAAATCATATTCTAAAGATTAGCATATGTATGTAGACATATATATACACGCCATGTGTACTATATATATTATGTATATAATATATATATATATATATATATATATCTTCCTATGTATACGGATGTAGGTATTTATACAATTCGTACACATATATCATATACACGCACCTACATTCATAGTGGTGTGTATGGTTTATATCACTCTATATTTCATGTACTACTTCAAGAGTATTTTAGTAAAAAGAGTTACGTGGACTTAACTAACACACGCCTAAGGAAATCATCGCTTTCATTCCATCACTTATGCATAGTTCTTACGTACACGATCGTTGGGGTATAACATACTCCCCCCTTATCATAAGTTTCGTCCTCGAAACTTTAGTACTAGTCAAAAAGGTGGGGGTATCTATTCCTCATATATTCTTCCGTTTCCCAAGTTGCCTTGTCCTCCAAGTGGTGCTTCCATTGCACCTTTACCATGGATATGGATCTTTTCCTTAAGGCTTTCTCCTTTCGATCAACAATCCTTATAGGCTCCTCTTCATAAGATACATCTTCACCAACCTTCAGCTGTTGATCTTCCACGATGTGGCTAGGATCATATACATATCGGTGGAGTTGAGAAACATGGAACACATCATGCAACTGAGAAAGGGATGGTGGTAGCGCCAAGCGGTACGCAACTTCTCCTACTTTCTCAAGCACCTCATAGTGTCCAAGAAATCTTGGGCTTAGCTTTCCTTTGATGCCAAATCTCTTAACTCCTTTGGTTGGAGAAACTTTCAGAAAACCCTTCTCTCCTTCTTGGAATTCTAATGGTCTCCTTCTTTCATCTGCCCATGCTTTCGCTCTATCTTGTGCTGCTCTTAGTCTTTGCTGGACCAGCTTTATCTTTTCTCGTGTTTGCTCAACAATGTCGGGTCCCGCATGGATCTTATCTCCAATCTTGTCCCAATAAAGTGGGGACCGACAATTTTCGTCCATACAACGCTTCATATGGCGCCATCCTGATAGATCTGTGGAAGCTATTATTATAAGAGAACTCAACGAGCTTAAGACTTTTATCCCAGCTTCCTCCAAAAATCAAGAATGCAAGCACGAAGCATGTCCTCAAGGGTTTGGATGGTTCTTTCCGATTGTCCATCTGTTTGGGGATGAAATGCAGAGCTCATCCTTATCTCTGTGCCTATTGCCTTTTGAAAGGCTGTCCCAAAATCTCGAAGTAAATCAGGGGTCGCGGTCGCATACAATACTGATGGGCACTCCGTGCAAACAAACAATCTGGTCAACATACATAGAGGCTAACTTCTCTATGGATGCCTTAATCGTCATAGCCAAGAAGTGAGCAGACTTAGTCAAACGATCCACAATCACCCATATAGCGTCATTCCCATTCTTAGTCTTGGGTAGATCGGTCACAACGTCCATAGGATGTGATCCCATTTCCATTCTGGCACTTCTAAGGGTTGCAACAATCCAGCGGGTCTTTGGTGTTCAGCTTTTACTCTTTGGCAGATCAAAACATCGCTCAACAAATTCTGCTATTTGTTTCTTCATACCTGGCCACCAAAAATTTTGCTTGAGATCTTGATACATCTTATTGGCTCCAGGATGTATAGATAGTCGAGAATTATGAGCTTCCATCAAACTTCATCCTTAATTCCCTTACTCTCAGGAACACGAGAACTTCATCGATCGAATCGACTTCTTCTAGGCCAAATTCTTTCATGTCTCGTTGAAGAGGTGGTTGCCATGGGTGGCTTGTTTTCCGACTTAAAGCATCAGCGACTTTGTTAGCTTTTCCCGGATGGTACTGAATGGAGAGATCATAATCTTTAATCAATTCCAACCATCTACGCCGTCGCATATTGAGCTCTTTCTGGGTAAAGAGGTACTTTAGACTCTTGTGGTCTGTATAGATCTCGCACTTCTCGCCATATAGATAGTGCCTCCATATCTTTAATGCAAACAAACACTACAGCCAAGTTCAAGATCATGAATAGGGTAGTTTTGCTCAAATGGTTTCAACTGTCGGGACGCATAAGCTATGACTCTGTCATTCTGCATAAGAACACATCCGAGACCATTCTTCAAAGCATCACTGTATACTACGTACTTCTCATTAGGAGTGGGCTGAGCTAGGATAGGAGCGGATGTCAATTTTGCCTTTAAGCTCCGAGAAACTCTTCTCACAATCGGTACTCCACTCAAACTTGGTCTTCTTTTGGGTCAACCTGGTGAGGGGAACCGCTATTCTCAAAATCCTTCAACAAACTTTCTATAATATCCAACTAGTCCGAGAAATTTCTTACTTCAGTAATATTTGTTGGCCAAGGCCATTCTGGTGATAGCTTCAATTTTCTTGGGATCTACCGAAATCCCATCTTCTGAAATCACATGTCCAAGGAATGATACACTTCTCAGCACAAAACTCACATTTGGTAAACTTGGCATACAACTATCTTGCTCTTAGAATGTTCAAGACTATCCGCAAATGGGCCTGTGTGAGTCTCTTCGTCGGGTGAATAAATCAAGATGTCGTCTATGAAGACTACTACGAACTTGTCCAACTGTTCTTGAAAGATTCGATTCATGAGATCCATAAAGACGGCAGGGGCATTGGTCAATCCAAAAGGCATTACCAAAACTCATAGTGTCCATAGCGGGTTTCTGAAAGCAGTCTTAGGGATGTCTTCCACCTTAATCTTCAATTGGAAGTATCCAGATCGTAGGTCAATCTTACTAAAAATTTGAGATCCCTGCATTAAAATACTTTAGATTGAGTTTCAAAGGATGTAAAATCTTAATCAAGTTTAGAACTTATGGGTACTTACCCTGAGCTGGTCAAATAAATCGTCAATCCGGGGCAATGGGTACTTGTTCTTTATGGTGATTTTGTTAAGCTCCCGGTAATCAATGCATAAGCGCATACTTCCATATTTCTTTTTCACGAATAGCACCGAAAGCTCCCCAAGGTGAAACACTGGGGTGAATAAGTTTTTCTTTCTAACAGTTTCATGTAACTGTTCCTTTAACTCTTTTAGTTCTGCAGGGTGCCATGGCGATAAGGGGCTTTTTGATATGGGTTCATCTCCTGGGAACAAGGTTTATTTTGAAAGAAATCTCGTGATCAGGAGGTAGTCCAGGCAGATCATCAGGAAATACATCAAGGTATTCATAACAACTGGGACTTGTGTAAGGGTAGGGCTCTCTTGTTCAGCACTTAAAACATAAACCAAGAATCCTTCATGACCTTTCCTTAATGCTTGGCTGGCACGAGCCGCGTTAACAAAGACTTTCTTAGATGGTTTCTTCAGCTTAGCTTCTCCTAGGAAGGATATCTCATCTCGAGCTAGGTCCTTAATGATACCTGCCTGCTTCAGCAGTCGATGTGAGCATGATTCTTTGAGAGCCAATCCATTCCAAGTATCACATCAAAAATCACTCATGGATATGGGGATCAAATTGGCTTCAAACAACTGGTCATTAAACTCGAGCGCACAATTTCTGAATATGTGATACGAAACAAGTATCTGGTCGCCAGCTGCTTGTACTCTAATAGGGTGAATCTAATCGGACTGGATCACGATCGATATTCTTAGCAAACTTTCTTGAGATAAAGGAGTGGCTAGCGCCACTATCGAACAACACATTTGCAGGTATGCTACATACTAAGATAGTTCCTGAACCAAGCATGTTTTTCTAAGCGATATGATAATTATGAATAAGTGAAAGGTATTGAAGACATAAAACTTTAAATCTTACAGTCACTACGTCAGCGGTCTCTTTAACGTCAGCATCTGTCATGGCGTGCACTCTTGCATTTGCTTTGGGTCGTTGGTTCTTGGGCTGCTGTGTTGCTGCGCTCCTTTTTGTGGACAATCCTTAATCATATGTCCATCCTTTCCACATCCAAGCACTTACCAGACTTCCACCTACACTATCCCATGTGCCTCTTCTAGAAATGAGGGCATTCTGGTATTGCTGGCTGCGGGGCCGGATTCTTCTGCTGACTATTCTGGTTTTGCTTGCAGCGTTGATTCTGTCCTTGAGATTGTCCCTGACGAACTGATCCTCTGAAATTCTTTTTAGCCATTTTCCTGTACTTCTCATTTCCAGTCCCTTGTCTTTCTTGCTTTTGTCCCACATCATCTCTTCGGATAATGTCCCTCTCTATACGATAGCAGGCATCTAGCAGTGCTCCAAAATTAGTGGGATTTGCATTCACTAACCACGTCCTAATCCTTGGATTCAACCTCTTTCAAACTTTAGCATTTTGTCTCTTCATCATCCATAGTAACAGGCTGAAACCTCCCAAGTGCGATGAACTTGTTGGCGTACTCAGCTACTGTCATGCCCGACTCTTGCTTCAGAGATTCAAATTCATGCCTCTTTGTGCAATTTGACTGACGGAGGGATATAGAACTTATGAAATTCTTGCAGAAATCTTTCCCAAGTGATAGGTCTGGGCAAAGGTTGCAGATTCGTCTTCCACCATTGATTAGCTTCACTGATTAAGAAAGGTCTGATAGCCTGTTCCTTCATCTCCTCTGGGGCTTGAATTAGCTCAAAACAGTTTTCAACTTCATCTAGCCACTTTTCTGCAGTATCAGGGTCAGGTTTTCCTTCAAATGGTGGCACATTAGCCCTCTTGAGCTTCTCAAAATAGTACTGGGCATCCCTTACCGGCTGATGTGGCTGAAGTGGAGCATTCTGGTGAAGTAGACCTTGTCCTATTTGAGTAACAACTTGGCAAAAGGCCTGAAAAGTATTCATATTCGGGACGACCGGAGGAACATGTGCCTGTGGAGCCGGTGGTGGATTATTCTGTGCTGGGGGATCCTGGTCCGGCTGAGGTGGCGGCGGAACCTGCTCTGGTGGTGGAGGAATGGGTGTCTGAGCAGCTGGTCGTGCTCCCGGAGGTCTGCCACGTGGCCTCACCATCTGCACTTATGGGTTTGTCATCTTTTTAGAGCCTCGAATAAAAATCAATTTGTTTGTTGACTAAGGACCATATTTTGAAAATTTAAAATACGGAAGGAAAGGGAACGTATTACGTCATAGACCTAGCTTTCATTCATAGTTCAGGAATATTTTATTAAGTTACATCCTAAACCCGGTCTACATGGTCCTAGTCTAAGGTCATCACTCATTTATGATCATGACTTGGTCCTAAGATCAAACTTAGGTTGCTAAGATCATAACTTAGGTCCCTACGTTCTGTCAGAAATCAGAGCCTGGGCTCTGATACCAACCTTTAGCGCCCCGCACCCGTCTTCGTCCTGGATACGGTTGCACCCGTCGTACTTTCACTAAGGAGAGTACAAAAGCGTCATGCATAACATACGAAAATCCATGACATAAATCATGGACTCTCATGCTAACACTTAACATGGTAAGTAAAATTTAGGCGGAATTAAAACTTTTCAAATTAAAACATGCATTACTAATTTACTAAGTTCCAAAGGTGTGGTCCCACCAAATAACATAACCGAAATCCAGAGAGTTCAACCATAGTCATAATACAAAACATCTTGGCCGCACAAAAGTCCTTAAGCATAGCTTCTGGCATACTCCTCGTCTATGGATAAGGTACCCTCGGCACATCCTCGATCCACTCTAATCTTGGCATTATCTGGCTCTGTTGAAAAATGAAGTGTGAGTGATAAAAATCACCCAGCAAGAATACAATAAACGACTATGATATACATAAAGAATTATAACATGAATGTAATACTCTCCAAAAACCTCAAAGAATCATAATTCATACCTGATCTTGATTCCTGAACTTTCTTGACGTTGGGCTTAAACATATTTTAAGGGAGTGCTATACCATACCCGATCTTGGATCCTGAACCTACTTGGCGTTTGGCTTTTGCATGTTTGAAGTAAGATGCTATACACCAATAATAACTTATAACCATTAACCGTAACATGCAACATGTCTTCATGATCGTGAGATATGCAAGATGCGATATATGATGCCATGTCATGTCAAAAACATCTTTTTGGTCTCATAAAGTAATATGTCGTAAAAATAGAGTGTCAGATCAATTAACCCGGATCTGAGAAGGTCCAGAACAGATGATCAGACCAATTAACCCGGGGCCTGAAACGGGTCAAGAATAGATATCAGATCAATTAAACCCCGGATCTGAACGGGTCCAAAACAGATATCAGATCAATTAACCACCCGGATCTGAACGGGTCCCAGAACAGATATCAGATCAATTAACCCCGGATCTGAGCGGGTCCAGAACAGATATCAGATCAATTAACCCTGGATCTGAGTGGGTCCAGAACAGATATCAAATCAATTAACCCGGGATCTGAGCGGGGTCCAAAACTATCATGTCATCAGACCAATTAACCCTGGGTCTGGAGTCGGGTTAGTCGTATGCTTGGCCGGCAAAGGAATCATGAAGCTTTTAAAAAACATATACCGTAACTTTTCATGCATATCAAAATGTAATCAATTATAAAACTTGCTTGCATAGTAAAATCCATGAAAATCAGTTTCGTGATCATGCATGATACATGCCGTGATATGCAACGCAAGTCATGACGTGAAATAGCCTTAAAGATTTTACTTCCTGAAATGGTTTTAAATGCTGGGACTGATCTGACTCATTTTACTATAAAATTTAATAGCGGCAAATCCGTAATTCATTTTTTGGAAATTCCAACTCCCACGAGTCATAAACACGTGGAACTAGTATCCTACCAAATTTTAGCTCATTTGCCCATCCCTAAATACCCTTTATGAGTCTGGAAAGTCGTTACCAAACTTCAGGTTGGTTCCAGTGATTTCAGCTGAGCAGTTTTATTAATTAATTCATTACAAATAATCCAAAACTGGTTTTATCAAAATTCCCAGCTGGCGTGTTTATTAATCTCATAGGTTTATTACCATGTCAAAAATCAGGATTTATTGGTCCTCTACAAGATCTTTTTCGAGCCATTCAAAAGAGGTCACAATTCTGCTCAATTTCCGTTTCCCCAAGTCTGACCAGTCTTTACCAATTATTTTATTAAAAATTAACCATAACTCATTTTACCAAAATTCCCAATTGGCGTGTTCACTACACTCATAGAGCTAGGTTTGTGCCAAAAATCAGACTTATGAAGTCTACAAGGTCCTCTTTTATTCCCTTTAAGTCAGAGGGATCAATTCTGCTTAGCTCCAGAATTTGCTACTACGGCAAGTTGTTACCGTATAATTTCTTAAAAATAATCCTTAGCCTATTTTAACGAAATTCCAACTCTCACATTACCTACACTCGTAAGACTAACTTTGTACCAAAATGAGCTTCATTTAAGGTCCGTAAGGTCAGTTCTTAGCCTTTTGAAATGTCATTCCACTCTGCCCTTTTCCAGTGGTTTGCTAGTTTGTATTCTTTACAAGTTCAAAAGTCCATGTCCACCTTCTATTCCATCCCTTTAGACCGAAAATTGTAGGTTGTCATAGCCATATTTCACAACATATATTCAAGCATGCATTCACATTCAAAATTCATACCCAAGATATCTTTCTAAAGATTCATAAAAGCTACTTATCTTACAAAATGCATGCTTTTCCATAAATCTTCCCAGTTTCAAACTAGCATCAAACTTGTCTAGACTCACTAGTTGTAACTTCAATCATCTAAAATCAGCCTTGAATCTTAATGTTACGAATTAAAGATTCTATCTTTGAGAGAAATAATCCACATAAAATGCATTATTCTTAAAAAAATCTCTAAGACCCCATCCTAGAGTTAGGATTTTCAACTAAAGATTAAAATCTTAACGGCCTCTAAACATTCAAGTCACCAACTCTTTAAATAAATCATGAGAGATCATTGTAAACTTGCCTCTTCAAGCTAAAGCTCTGGTCTTTTGCTTGGTTATAGAGTGAGATGTGTTGGAATCCTTCTCCTTCTTCACCTTAGTATACGGTTTTTAAGGAAAAAATGGAAGGAAAGATTAGTCTTTATTCAAAAAGCAAATAGGATACATTAAGGTTAGAGCATCTTACCAAAATGAGCTTGGAATGGAGATACAAGCACTCCAAGTTATCACCTCCTAAGAAAGTTGATGGCTTTCACCTATTTGAACCTTGAATGTCACAGTTTTGACATGGATGGAAGGATTCATGTTAGCTTCATTCTTCTCTAAAATAAGAATTTACTTAAGGAAGCTTGGAACAAGACTTACCTAGACGTCTTCTTGAGTCTTGGAAGTGAAGTTGAACTTCTATCCTTCAAGAGTATAAGGCCGAAATATTTGTGAGAGTAGAGGGAATTTTGCTAAGTGTTGCTCTTGGTTGAATGTGTCTTAAGAGGAGTCTCAAGATGACAAGAAGGTAGATGTTTCTAGAAGGGTTTAAAACACGCTAGGGACTTAGTAAGGGGGGACGGTTTTGGAGGGAGAATTAGGAGGGTTAGGGTTTTCTTGAGTGCTAATCAAGGTTAAGTTAGTATAACCTTGGTTACTTTATTCCAACTATAGTTACTTTTTGGCTAACCCAAGTTACTTTATCAAATCATGGCTATCTTAACCTTGGTTTAGGAGAAGAGTAACCATGGTAGGTTTTGAAATCCTCCATGGTTAATTTAGGCATGATGGCCGATTTTAGGTTGGGGTCTTTATGACCTCAACCACACTTTTTTTTCTTTAATGAGTTGTCTTATTTGTTCCTTAAATGCATGTCTATTTTGTTTTCTATTTATCTTTTGCATGCTAGCTTCATGTCTTAATGGTGTAGTAGACTTTTAGTAATTATTTAACTAATAAAGTTGGCTAGAGAATTCTAGAATCCTTACATGTCTTGGCCGAATTTTGGGGATTCTTGGGCAACTTGATATTTCTTGTAATTTAATTCATGTACTATATTGTTTTCTTTATTTTATCATATTCTAAGATTAGCATATGTATGTATACATATATATACACGCCATGTGTACTATATATATATATATATCTTTCTATGTATACGCATGTAGGTATTTATACAATTCATAGACATATATCATATACACGCACCTGCATACATAGTGGTGTGTATGGTTTATCTCACTCTATATTTTATGTACTACTTCAAGAGTATTTAAGTAAAAAGAGTTACGTGGACTTAAGTAACACGCACCTAAGGAAATCATCGCTTTCATTCCATCACTTATGCATAGTTCTTACGTACACGATTGTTGGGGTACAACAATAATCTTAGTACATAATTTAAATTTGATCACTCCCCCTCCAATCATGCTCAAATCCAAATTTCGAATTTCAAATTTTGAATTTTCTCCCTCTTGATTTGTGCAATCAATCTCTTCTCTCCTCCGTGAAATAATGCACTCTCTCCCCCTTTATTTTGGAAAGTAAATCAAACGTTCATGTAAAGCAGAGGGTCTATTGAATTTCAAGTATTCAGTTTTACCAAAATAGAAATATGGAAGAGATATCAAAGAAAATTAGCAGAAATCATGCCTAATTTAGAACGTAGATTTTCGTACGTGGCTTGATTTAGTGCTTTAGTGAAGATGTCAGCCACTTGTGCCTCAGTGCGTGAATGATCTATGACAATATCACCATTATTCACGTGATCACGAAAGAAGTGATATCGTACTTCTATATGCTTTGTCTTAGAGTGTAGCACGGGGTTCTTAGACAAGTTTATAGCACTCATACTGTCCCAATAGATTGGAATACGATTTACCGTGATACCAAAATCAGAAAGTTGTTGCTTTAACCATAGTAATTGCGTGCAACAAAGACTAAGTGTCATGTATTCAGCTTTCATAGTGGATAAGGCTACACTTGCTTGCTTTTTCGAGAACCATGAAATTAGTGAACTTCCTATAAATTGACAAGTACCACTTGCGCTTTTTCTATCAATTTTACATCCACCATAATCCGCATCAGCATAAGCATGCAAATCAAATTCACAATCTTTATCATACCAAATTCCTAAAGTGGGGGTGTGCTTAATATAGCGAAATATTCTTTTACAGCATTATAATGAGACACTTTAGGTTGGCTTTGAAAACGTGCACACATAGACACACTAAACATGATATCAGGTCTACTCGCAGTAAGAAAAGCAAAGAACCAATATAACCTATATAAAGCATTATCAAAATCTTTTCCATGTTCATCTTTATCTAGTTTAGTGGTGACACTCATAGGTGGGGGACGTTTTAGGTTCTCAAAATTGAACTTTTTAATCATGTCATTCACATATTTAACTTGGCTTATATGTATACCTTTATCGTTTGTTTAATTTGCAAGCCAAGAAAGTAATTCAATTCACCAACCATAGACATTTCAAATTCGGATTTCATAAGTTTCAAATTCTTCAACAAGTTTATGAGATGTAGATCCAAAAATGATGTCATCAACATAAATTTGAATGATTAGTAAATCCGATTTATCTTGTTTCAAGAATAGGGTGCTATCTATGTGCCTCTTTTAAATCCATTTTCTAAAAGAAAAGTAGCAAAACGATCATACCAAGCCCTAGGTGCTTGCTTTAAACTATAGTGCCTTCTTTAGTTTATATACGTGATGGGGTATTTCAAATTCAAAACCGGGTGGTTGCTTCACGTATACTTCTTCTTGTAAAACATTTAAAATGCACTTTTTACGTCCATTTGATAGAGTTTAAAACCTTTCATGCAAGCAATAGCAAGTAAAAGTCGTATGGCTTCTAAACGTGCTACGGGTGCAAATTTCGTCGTAGTCTATTCCTTCTTCTTGTATCCTTGTGCTACAAGTCTCGCCTTGTTTCTAACAATTTACCTTCTTCATTCATTTTATTTCTAAACACCCACTTTGTGCCTATTATAGTCTTATCTTGTGGTCGTGGCACTAAATCTCATACATCATTTCTTACGAATTGATTTAGTTCATCATGCATAGCATCAATCCAAGAAGAATCACTCAAAGCATCAAAAACGTTTTTAGGTTCAATTTCGGATATCATGGCATGAAATTGGTTTATTTCATCCGGATTTATTCTTCTACGTGGTCGAACACCATGAGTAATGTCGCCTATAATGAGATCGTGTGGGTGATCCCTATGCCATCTTGGTTGATTATTCTCTAGTTCTCATGCATTTCTAAGTGATCATGCATTTCTAGTGTGTTCACTCATCATGCGCGCCATCATCATCTAACACGGGTTTTATTCAAAATCATCGTCATATTCTTTATCTTTTTCAACCTCACCAAATTCATTAAACTTCACATGAATGGATTCTAAAATTTGTCTAGTGATGGGATCATAACATCTATATGCTTTTGAATTCACAGAATATCCAACAAAAATGCATTCAATTGATTTGATTCAAATTTATCTAAATTATCTTTGTATTCAAAACAAAACATTTGCAACCAAACACACGAAAGTAATCAATTTTAGGCATGCGATCATTTACTATCTCATAAGGAGTTTTATTTATTTTCTTTCTAATGGTCAAACGATTAACTATATAGCATGCACAATTTACGGCTTCCGCCCACAAATCTAGGCAATTTATTTTCCACAACAGTTCTAGCGATTTCTTGTAGTGTCCTATTCTTTCTTTCTACTACTCCATTTAGTTGTGGAGTTCTAGGTGGCAAAAACTCGTGTTTGATTCCTTTTTCTTCGCAAAATGCAATCATGTCCTTGTTTTTAAATTCACCGCCTCTATTCTAATCTTTTTCACATTTAAACCATATTCTTTTCAAGTTGTTTTATTAGTTTCGCAATCTCAATGGCACTATCATCTTTATTTGCAAGAAATAAAGTCCAAGTATAGCGAGAAAAATCATCAACGATAACACATGCATAATGACGTCCACGAGACTCTTAGTGCGACTAGGACCAAACAAGTCAATGTGTAATAATTCTAAAACTCTAGACGTGCTAATTTCATTTTTAGGTTTAAGTGACTCGTGTTTGTTTGCCTTTAATACAAGATTCACACAACTGAAAGTTGTCTAAATCAAGTTTAGGCAATCCTCGTATTAGGTTATAATCCGTTGAAGTTTTTCAAGTGTAGAAATGCCAATGTGTCCTAAACGTCTATGGCCAGCAAATTAACGTTTGTTTCATGTGATATAAAGCACTTAACCTTAGCGATAACAATGTCATCCATATAAAGTGTAAAAATATTTCCTTCCTTTTCTTTTATACTATTTCGTCTTTTCTCCATTTTTATTTTAGTGTATTGCAATATGGATGAGTAAAAGACGCAGTCAAAACCGTTGTCAAATAAACTATGAGATCTAAGAGATTATAAGGATAGATTACTTACCAGGAAGACGTTGGATATTTGAAGGGTAACTTGGGCTTCCGATTGTACCTTTTCCAATGATTCTTCCTTCTTGTTGTCTCCAAAAGGTCACCGTCCGCCTTTGTGACCTTTTTCAACTTTGTGAAACAAGCTCGGGTCACCCGTCATGTGATTCGAGCACCACTGCCAGGAACCACTTTGATTAGATTTGTCTTTTGATGTATGGGTTCCCTGCAACGGACACAATGATTGGTACCCTTTTAATTTTGGGTACTTACGAGTTAGTTATTCACCTATTAGTAGAAGCAACCTTTCAGTACCATCATACTTGGGTGATCCTTCTCGGTCTATAGCCAAATGATAAGAATGTGATGAAGGAGAAATATAGTAGACATGGGGTGAGAAACATTAGCCTTTGGCCAAGAATCCCCTTATGCACATCATATGAATGTGCGTTTTTTATAGTTTCTAGGGTTAGCGTGCCTAGTGCGTTATTTAGATGCATGGAATGAATGTCGTGTATGTATCAATGGTTGCTTCTTCTCATATCCATATGGCACATATTATTTTGTATTATATAAAGAAGAAGCATGACGAGATGAAGGGAGAGGGGGGCTTATGCGTCATCTTAGGCGCCATGTATGCCTTAGGTGTGTCCTATTTTCTTAGACAAAACAAATTTGGTTGTTTAAATGATGTTTCGCTTTTCTCAATGTATCCTAATCCAGTTGTTAATCACTATCATGCTTTTGTGATAAAAATAATACGATCTAGCATGTTATTTCTTCCCGTGTCAAAATTGTTCATCAGAAGTCTCCAAATCAATTCTCTCCAAATCGTGTTCCTTGATTTCAAATTTTGAAATCTCGGATTTCATTTCATTATTATTGTAGTTAATGACGAGATCTCTGATTTTAATGCATTCATGATGGATGATGACTATTCTTTTGATCGTTTAATTTAGACACAAGATTCATGTTAGAAGATTCTAACAACTTCTTGTCTTCATTTAATCGTTTCTTTTCTTTGCGAGAGTCTTGGTGAATTTGTGCAATTCTAAATATTGACTAAAAAGATCATCATATGAAGGTTAGAATCAGAGTCAGAATCAGAAGATACCTCGTTTGATGCTTTGGATACAAAGCATACTTGTGCTGTCTCCTCTTCTGTATCAGTCTCAGAGTCGGATGTGTCACTCCAAGTGGAGGCCTTGAGAGCTCTTCTCCTTTGTTTAGGTTCTGAGACGAGTCTAGTTTTGGTCCGATCCTTGTCAAGGTGTTTGTTTGTTTTTTGTCCTTGTTAGGCAGTCATAAGATAAATGTCCAAGTTTCCGCATTCGTAGCATTTCACGTCCTTGTCATTGTTTTTTTTATTTTTTAGTGGAAGTAGCCTTAGGTTTGTTTTTAAATGACTTTCTCATGAATTTTCTCAAACCTTTAGCCAATAGTATTAAGTCATCATTGTCTGATTCGGAATCACTATCATACGTGATCGGAAGAAGTAGAGACGTATTCATTTGATTTAAAAGCAATAGTCTTACCTTGTTTTGACGTTGATTCCGATTTCCTTAAAGTAAGTTTGTTTTCGTATACCTTTAGCGATCCAATTAGTTCCTCCATTTTTATTGATTTGGTTTCTTTACTTTCCTCTATTGCTGTCACTTTAGGGTCCATTCGGATGGAAGGCTTCGTAGTACCTTTTGGACCTTTTCCTGCGTAGAGAAAGCTTTGCCAAGAGACTCAAGAGAATTAATATGTTAGTCAATCGTAGATCCATATCAACAATAGACTCATTTGGCAATAATTTAAAAGACTCAAGTGTGGACATAAGCATATTAATCTTGGACTCCTTTACTTGGCTAGTCCCTTCATGTTTCATCTCAAGAATTCTCCACATTTCTTGAGCACTAGAGCAATTAGACACATAACTAGATTCATTTACTTAGCCCGTTTAAGAGTAATTGCATGGCTCTAGCATTCATGCTTAGTCTCTTTTGTCATCACTAGTATATTCTTGTTTTGGTTTTTTAAACCTCTAGTGTGACACCATATAATAGTTAATTTTGAAGGAACAAATGGACCGTTCTATGATGGACCATAGATCAATATCAATAGCCATAAGAAAAAGTTTCATTCTTAATTTCCATTGAATAAAGGACTCACCATCAAAAAAGGAGGCCTTTGATAGACATACCTTCTTGCTCGGTTTTGAAGCTAGTGGTTACCATCTCACTTAGATCGTTGGATCTTCTTGTTGTGAGTGTGCCTGCTCTCTGATACCACTTGTAGACCTGAAGGCACCACTAGAAGGGGAGGTTGAATAGTGGGTGCAGAAAATTTGGTTTTTAAAAATTTAATCCAAAAACCAACTTCTGAAAACATTTCTGTTTTCAGGACCTGTTTGCAACGTTTGAAAAACAAGTTACAGGCCTTCACAAATTCTGAAATTTGGAGAGATTGTAGTCTCAGATGTTCTAAGTATCTCCTAAAAATTTCAGATCAAAATTCAACCTTTAACCCTTTGAAAAATCGTTTGTGGTAAGATTGCACAAATCTGCCAAAAACGGTGTTGATTTAAAAATTTATTCCGATTAAAACTTGCTCCAAATAGTCTGAAAATTTAATGACAAACCCTTACTATGTTATTTAATTGGTTTGAAACAGTTTTGAAAAATTCCTTTGGGAAGTATGTCAAATACGTTCAAATTCTCAACCTTTACAAGTCTGAAAATCAGACTGTACTAGTCTCAGAACTATTGACGTTTGAATGACTTATACTTGTCCAAAAGGGTTGAAACTTGCGCCAAATAAAACTTAGAAGATGTGGTTATGTTTCTGAAAAGTTTACAATTTTTGAAATTCGTTTACTATTTTTCAGATCGCGATGAAATAGATGCAAATTGCAGGAAACTGAAAGTACTGTACAGAAAAGTAGAGAACACAAGGAATTTTATACTGGTTCAGTCAAATCAACCTACTCCAGTCTTTGAGGACACCTTCCTCGGTTATCGCTAAACAAAATAACGCCTTACCAAACAAGGTTGATGGAGTTATACACCAACTCCAACCCTTTACAATCAAAACAAGCAATCACAATTATCACAAACACCACCACCGAGCGGATAAAGGTTTGATCACACGTTGATCATACTTTTACAATAATAAGCATGTATGGTGGTATGAATGAAGCCTATTCATATATTTGAATATAGATACAATAGGCTTGAGAGAGAAAGAAGAAGAAAAAATGTAAAAGAAGAGAGTAGAGAGACTTTTTGCACTTTAGAAATTCTAAGACTTGTCTTGTGTTTGATTTGCTCTTCTCTTCTTCTTATCATAGATTGGTTGCCCACTCTAGGGTTTTTCTTTCCCTTGAAAATTCTCTTTAAGTCCTTGGAAGAATGTCTTGTATAATTGTGACATCAACTTGTTTACTTGGCACCACTTGATTGGAGGATTGTCTTGTATTGCTTACTTGACACTTCTTGATTGGATGAGATGTGTCATCATTTGATGACTGTACAAATCTGAGAATTACACTTAAGACATGTGCCAAATTAGTATTAAAACCTTGCCAAATATCACATAATTAATCCCACATAATTTTAGAAGTAAATTAGTCTCATTTCAAGACAAGAAATCGGCCACACCTTTCAACATATGATGAACTTTTAAGCATGTGTAATATTCTTAACATATTCAAATTATTTCCAAAATGTTATCACATCAATCCCTTGAAAATGGATAAGTAATTGTTAAAATCAAGATGCAATTTTTGGCCACCCTTAATTCACACATGCTGAATTTTCAGCATGTGTCATATATGTGACATAGTTTGAAACATTACCTTGTGTAGCTCCCTCCATTATGTCACTAACCTTCTATAGTCCATTCTTCACCAATCAAGATGCCAAATAAGATCCAAATAGGCTCTATCAAGGCGTGAATAGGCGTGTGTGATGAGCTTGAACATGTGCTAAATTTATTTTTGCAAACTTTGTAAAATAGTGCATAATAATTACACAATATGGTATATTCCAATCAGACCTAAATTGAATATTCTATAAACTTTGGTATGTATTGAATACGGAAAAAGTGTCTAGATACTTGCTAAATTTCATGCCAAGAAAACGTTCCATGTGTCATGTTCTTAGAAAACCGAATTTTCGACTTTTGTCGATTACGCAATTTTTCTCCCATTAAATTCAAACTTTTTGCACATGTTATATATATTATGTTACACATAATATACATAGAATAACTTGAATATTCATCTCTAAAGGCTGAGTAAAGTGGCGCCCCATGTGACAAAAATGTTGAATTTGAAATCCCACAATTTGGCCTTAATTGCGGGTGATTTGTGTGTGCCAACATGGAATGATTTTATGGCTGAATATGCCATGTAAGCCACGAAATTTGTGGCTATATTTGAAGTGTAGTGGCTAGCCATCTATATATGGCAAGTACGTGACACGTTAGCGAAGTTTCGGTTGTCATCCGATACGACAATTTTTGGTTTAGAACTTTGTAACGTGTCGTAATAATTTTGTCATCACCATGATTAATATCATATGATATAAGACCTGAATATACTCATGAATATAAGGTAAGTATAATGTGTGACGTTGATGCATGTTCGTAAAATATGTAACGTGTCGGTAGTACGTTGGAATATATATATAGTGCTTTTTTTTTAAAAATCTGAATATATATATGTGTATGTATATATATATGTATATATTTTCATTTAATGAACTACTTAGTTCATTTAACTAAGTGCTTCACTTAATGAACTAGTTTAGTTCATTAATCTTGGCACCTAAAAATAGTTCAAACACAACAAATGTTTGCCATTTGACGTAAGCTTTAAAGCTTCACGGCTTGTTAGTACGACAACATTATATATAAACTATATAAGGCAGGTTTGTTGCAAAAACGTGTCAAGTCATAAAATATATCATGCATTTCTTTATTGCACGTTATTTAAATCATACATTTTTGTGAATCACTCAAACCTTTTTTCTCAACATGGGGGAGTGATTGGAGGTGGTGGGTAGTTATGATATGGATTTAATTACTTGTAATTAATAAATTCAATTAATTAAATTTTTTTTTAACGGCTACAACAAAGATAGAGGAAGAAGATGTGAGGGCAGGATTAGGGGTCTAAGTGGGAGCTAGGTGGTGTTTCATCCATCATATAGGGTTCTCGGAATCTTTGACCATAAACATTGTCTAAGTAAATACTATATCGTTTTATTAAAAAATTCAAATGATATTGCATAGCAGTAACAGTTTGTGAACAATGATTACTGTAAAGTGAAACTCATGGATTTTAGTGATCTACTAGTTTATAAGGCATTTGCTCTTATTGAGGTTCACAACGACTGATACAATAATATCAATTGGTCAAGAATCACGTCGCCCTTACATCAAGAAACTGTACCCATAGACTATTAATTGGTAACTTGATAGTAGAACCATGTAGTGGCCACGTAGGAAGATGAAGATGATGGTGACTAGAGCTTTGATCCAAAAGAGGCAGCAGGATGTCTTTCTGGGAGTTGTATAGGCTTCCAGTTATCATCATCATATACTTCGAGGAAAAACTTCTCTACCATTTCATTGCTCACTTGCTCCAGCTTGGAAGGCATCCACTGTTTTAAATTAATAATAAGAAAGAAAGGAATAAATAAATTAGACAAGCAACTTTCATTAGGAAAAGTGACTTGGATTCTTCAATGTGACTTATTTACATAAAAGTATATACAACGGCAACATTACTCCATTGACTTAGAGGCTCCCGTCGTCTATAACGAGGTATAGGGGGATCGGATGTACACAACCATACTCATGTGTTAGAAACACAGAAGTCGTTTTCCGATAACTCATAATGAATATTGCATCAAGCTGTATCGATGACGCCTTATAAAGGGAAGCAACTCTTTAGTAACACTCCTTTAGTTACATGTGGAAAGGTACACGTCATATCTACTCCATAGTGATTACTTGGTGCCTGTTATGATAGTTTGTAAAGGCAATGAAATGAAGATTGGATGTTTGAGTTTAAAGGTGAAGTGTGAAATGATGTTGGAATAAGCAAGAATAGCTTGACTCGTGACTTGGATCGATACATGTATCAAATGGATAGATCTATGTGGCTTGGAAATGAAGTTGAGTATTCTGTGGACATAGATCGATGGCATCGATCGATCGATGTATGTCACATCGATCGTTCGATGTGGCCTGGGTGCAAAGATCGATGTTGGACTGAGGACATCGATCGATGACATCGATCGATCGATGTCCTGACAGATGTGACTTTTCATGAAAATTCACATCTTTTGCACCAAGAGACATGCCCAATCACCATGCAACGACCTCCAACGTCTTCTTGGAGTTTAAGAGTCTATAAATAAGCTATTAACACCCAATAGAAGGATCATCTTGCAACATATACTATCTAGCATTCCATATTCTTTTTCCTACTCAAGAACACTCTTGTTTTCAGAAAGTTCATAGTTTCTCAATCCTATTTGATGAGGATTAGAGATTGTTAGTTGTTGTATCCTAGGAGGAAGTTTGCCTATAACCCTGAAGCATCAAGTGGGGGCAAATATTCCTTACGGAAAGTGTGTATACACTCCTCAAGTCAAATTTTCTTTGTTCTTGTTCTCTAGTTTGTTGTCTTGTTTCTTACATTTGTATAACAATCGTAAGGAATATTTGAGATGGATTCAAAGACATTCTTGAACCAAGAGAGCATGAAGATGGACCGATTCGATGGAACCAACTACTTAAGATGGAAGGACAAGATGTTGTTCCTACTGATAGCGCTGCAGATTGGGTATTGTCTCGACCCAACTCTGAAGGATCTGCCAACTCCAAAAGAAGAGGACTCCGAGGAGGTCAAGGCTACTTGTAGGAAGAGACATGAGGATAACATGCTTTGCCGAGGGCATATCCTCAACAACTTGTCAGATCGTATCTACGATCTGTTCACGGCAACGTCACCAAAGGAGATATGGAACGCCTTGGAGTTCAAGTACAACAACAAAAAACAAGGCGTGCACAAATTCCAGGTGATGAGGTATTTTAATTTTAAAATGGTTGAAAATTTTCTATCATGGACCAAGTGCACGAGTTGCAGGTCATTGTGTCCAAACTAAAAGAGTTGGGTGTAGAAGTTTCTGAGGCATTACAAGTAGGAGGAATCATTGCTAAGCTTCCTCCTAGTTGGAATGACTACAGGAAGAAATTACTGCACTCAACCGAATCCTTTTCCTTTGAACAACTTCAAAAGCATCTGCGAATTGAAGAAGAGACAAGGAGTCTTGTAAAGAGACATGTCTCTGACAATGCACCTAGAGTGCGTTATGTCAAAGGGAAACCAGGAGTTCGGTTAGAAACAAAAGGAAGAACTCCGATTATGCTGAATCCACAGACAAAGCAGAATCCAAGAAAGCAAGAAATGCTATAATTGTGGCAAGAAAGGTCACTTGAAAAAGGACTGTAGGTTTCGAAAGAAACAAAAACAGGGCGGTAATTCTCAGAATGTCAACAATGCGAATTTGGTAGACTTTGGAACCGATCAACTGGTTGCAATGGTCTCTGGATTGCATGTTGGCATGGTAACAGAACTTCATATGGCTACGAACGAAATCACAAGAGATTGGTGGTTCGATTCGGGGGTGCAACAGTGCACGTATGGCAACAATAAGGATCTATTCAAGACCTACATGTTGTGGATGATTGCCAGCAGGGTCTTAATGGAAACCGCAGTGCACAAGAACTTGGGTAAAGGTATTGTAGAATTGGACTTTACTACTTCTGGAAAGAAGTTGTTGTTAGTCAATGTACTACATTACCCGAGATTTCTAAGAATCTTGTTTCTGCTAGTCGTGTTGTAAGAGTGGATTCAAGATTGTAATGGAGGGGGACAAGATTATATTGTCCAAGAATGGAATCTTTGTCAGCAAGGGTTATGCTTGCGACGGGATGTTCAAATTGAGTATCAATAAAAAATTCTGCGGTTCTGTTTACTCTGTTGATTCTTCTTTTTCATTGTGGCATGATAGACTTGCACATGTAGTTAATACAACTATCAAGTTCATGTCTAAGCATGCCTTAATTTCTTGTAAAGATGAAAATGAAAGAACATGTGAAGTATGCATACAAGCAAAGAATGAAAAAAAAAGCCGTTTCCGAAAGTAGAGAAGGGAAACTGAGCTCTTAGAACTTGTTCATACTCGGATATGTGCGAATTGAATGGAGTTTAAAACCAAGGTGGTAATTGATACTTCATTACATTCATTGATGATGCCTCGAGATATACTTATGTGTATTTACTAAGGCATAAAGATGAAGCCTTTGACATGTTCAAAGTCTATAAAATGGAAGTCGAAAATCAATCGGGATTGAAAATCAAAGTTCTAAGGAGTGATCGCGGTGGTGAATATTTTCCTCTTTAATTTAATCATTCTGGAGGAGAATGGTATCATACACCAGAAAAAGTGTTCCGTACACTCCCCAACAGAACGGTTTGGCTGAAAGAAAGAATAGAAGTTTAGTTAACATGTTAAATGCAATGTTAATAAACTCTGGTTTGCCAAAGAATTAGTGGGGAGAGGCCTTGTTAAACGGCTTGTCATATTCATAATAGAAGTCCTTCTAAGAAGTTAAGGTTTCTCCATACGAATTATGGAAGAAACAAAAACCAAATCTAAGTTATCTTAGAGTTTGGGGTTGTCTAGCCTATTATAGGGTTCCGGATCCAAAGAAGAGTAAGTTGGGGCCAAGAGCTATTAAGGAGTCTTTATTGGATATGCCGAAAACTCTAAAGCATATAGGATTCTAGATTTAGAATCCAATGTGGTTGTTGAATCTAGAGATGTTGAACTTCTTGAGAATAAGTTCTTGAGAACAGATTCAAATCAAAGTTCAACAAGTGAGAATTTGAATGAACCTGTTGTTGGAGATTTCTCCAACAGTGCCCTTATTGAAAGTGCCGACAAATGCTTCGACTCGATATAACATGTGCACAACTAAATTTATCTAAATTATGGAGAGCATGGTGAGATTATCGAATAATGAGATGTTGCAATTGGAAACATAGACTGACTACGAAACAAACTGCATTGGCATGATTGATACCTTTGGATTGTTTATCTTTCTCGATTATGATTGCTCGTAGCGCCCTGCGTATGAACAGTCTAGCTGTTAGTGTGCAAATAGAAGAGTGTATCGAATATTGGAAAAAGTAAAGAACTCTACCACTAACCTCAATATAGTCACTGTGGTATGTTTCACGTGTTAGATGACGAAAGACTTTATATTCAGTAATGAAACATTGTTTCATATTTTTTTACGTCCTTCTCGAATCTGTTAAGACCCGTATGATCTATAAATTATTTCAAACACAAGAAAGGAAAATTGATATTCCTATGCCGTTATATTGTCAAAGGAAAATAGTCCCACGTTCAAGATGAAAAATGTAACCAAGTTTGTGATAAAAACTAGGCCTACTAATATCATACCAGCCGGAGACAAAGTTTGAGACTAGTTGGGGAAACTGATCTCATATAGTTAATGGCTTCTTTTATCCACTTCTCCCCAGGATTTTCTGCAGCAAGCTTTTCCTAAGAAGGTGAAATGGAAAATTTATCAAATTGTTCAATCTGAAACTAAATTCTATACTTCAGGGAAGTGCAAGCTCAAGTTATTTTCTCACCAAGGAAGCCAATATTTCTTCAACGGTTGCTAGAGAAAAACACTTGTTTATATCATCCATTCTACAAGATAAAATAGTTTATTTCCATCAAATAATGACAATGGAGATTAATTTTCACCATGCAACAAAGGTAGACATGTTACAAGTATGAATGTTTTTGATGAATTTAAAAGATGTTTCTTCTTATGTATTGTCAAAGAAGGTGTTAAAAATGCAGTATCAATGGTGAAAGGAATAAGGTCGAGTATGTGATGCATTATGTCAACACTAATGCGAAGAGATGATTAAGAAGAAATGCGAGATGCAATTAATACCTGAAGGTTAAGAAAGCTACGTGAAGTTGAAATGTGGATGCTGAATGGCTAGAGCCATGTGATGACATGGAAACTAAAAAGAGTGTGTTGTAGAAGGTGTTAACCGTCTGCAACAGACTAGAAATGAAGATTGTAGCAAGCGGGAATAGTTTAAATGAGTGAAAAGACAATTATACCCTTGTGTTAGTTAATTAGAGGAGTTAGTTATCAGGGACTTTCTTGTAATTTTGGGTCATTCTTCTTGTTTGATACAAGCTACACCTTAGCAGCTGAAGAACGCAGAGAATGTAACTCCTTCTTCCTTTATCAATTCTCTCTATGCAATCGTTCCTTTCGATTTCTCTCTTCATTGTGTGTTCTCTTTTGTTCTTCTTCATTTCAATTATGTTCACTCTTAGAGTATTAATCAAAATTTGACATGGTATTAGAGCTTTGATCATCGATACTCTATGTTTCTTATTTCATAATTCGATACGGCTTCTTCTTCAGTTACGTTTGGAACCATAGATCATTATGAAGATCCACTCTATGTTCATCCTTTCGATAGTCCTTCTTTTGGTCTCACTCAAAATCTTCTCACATCACAAAATTATCACGGACAGAGTAGAGTTGTTCGTTGGCCGTTGGAGGCTAAGAATGAAGCAGGTTTTATAGGCGTTACAGTGGTCAAACCTACTGAAGGTGATTGCACACTTGCTGTTTGGATCAAGGCAAACAACATGGTGGCATCTTGGATCACAAACTCAGTAAGTCCTTCTATTGCTCAAAACATCATGTGGATTGATGGTGTTATAGAAATTTGGAAAGATATGAAAATTATGTATGGGAATGCGGATGCATGCAGATTATCATATTTGCATGAGAAATTCTATATGATTAAACAAGAGAACTTGGCTATGACTGAGTATTATACAAAATTGAAAGTACTTAGGAAGAACTGACAGTTTTAAGGGCTATACCATCATGTACATGTAGGAGGTGTACTTGTACTATAATCCTCAAGTAAATAAGTTTGTTGAGGATGACTTTGTCATAAAGGTCTTGAAAGGTTTGTCAGATAAATTTGAACCTGTAAAGTCTCTGATCCTACTTGTTAGTCCCTTAACTAACATTAATACTGCCTTTTCCACGGCGGTGAAGTTTGAGAGGAAAGTATTGTATTCGAACAATCAAACATCCTTTTTGAATAACCCATCCATGGTGCTAAGTACAGGAGAAAGAAATCCAACGTTACCTAATCAGGTAGCTGGTCCTTTTTAGACCATCAGTGCCTAGCCCTGTTACTAAGCCACTAGGCAACTTCAGAAGAGAAGGAGCTTATGTACAGAGAGAGGGACAAAATGGTAGTAAAAGACATGTATTCAATCATTGTTGATTGTTGGGGCATACAGAATAGAAATGTTAAAGAAAGCAGGGGTATCCCCCTGATTACAAGCCAAAGGGGCAGGTTAATTGCGTGGCTAATTTTGATGATTTGCAATATAGTCATAATGGTCAAAGTTATGAGGCAGAATACAGTGATCAGGGAGAAGTTTCTCAGTCTCGTAGTATGTTTACTCATTATCAATATCTGCAACTGATGACTATGTTAAAAGACTATCAACAAAGGGGAATCAAAGAGAAGGCAGCAATAGATGATGGAACAGATGGTCAGCATGCAGTTATCTCAGTGCAGCAAGTAGTTGTCTCTCGTAAGAAGGCAGGTAATGTATCATTTAGAAGTTCAGATGCATGGATTTTGGATTCAGGTGCCATTAATCACATTTGTTGTTCCGTGAGTCCTTTGATTCTTTTTGTTCTGTCACTTCTTTAAAAGTTAAACTGCCCAATAATCAATTTGTTGATGTCACACATGTAGGTACTATTATTGTAAATCCTAATCTG
>AP025044.1:7981584-8000030 GCA_036186865.1 Eustoma russellianum | reverse complement strand
GACACTTGAAAATGTGTTACATATACATTCCTTCTGCTTTAAGTTACTATCTCTCAGCAAGCTCACCAAACAAAACCACATAAGTGTCTTGTTTCATTCTGATTATTGTATGTTCTTTGAGCAGAAATGATCGATTTAGTTGAATTAAGTCAACGCATGTACAAACTTCATGGCTCAATGAAACTCTCTACATCAAAACATCAACAGATTCTATCCTATGTTGGCAGAATCCCACACATCTCTTTCCAAGCTATCCTACAGTCTCAGGCTTCACTATGGCATTCAAGGCTTGGGCACATTTATTTATCTAGAATGAAAGAAATTCACAAACTAGATCCTTCAGTAACAGTTTCTGATAATCAGACTCCCTGTTGTATATGTCCTCTTGCTGAACAGAAGAAAAAGCCCTTTCCTATTCTATTTCATCAACTATAACTCCCTTTTCTATGATTCATGTGGATATTTGGGGATCTTACAGGCACCCTATATTGTATCAACAACGTTACTTTCTTACTATTGTTGATGACTGTAGTAGATACACTTAGGTTTATTTGTTGAAGAATAAATCAGAAGTCAGAAACATTTTATATAGTTCTTATGCCTTTGTTCTTGTGCATTTTCAGCAAAAGATAAAAATCATCCATTCAGATAATGACCTGGAATTCCAAATTAATTCATTTTATTCTGATAAAGGCATAATTCATCAGACTAGTTGCATTCATACACCACAGTAGAACTGAGTAGTTGAACTTAAATAGAAACACATATTTAATGTGGATAGAGCCCTTAGATTCCAAGCCCATATACCCATTCAGTTATGGGCTTTTGTATCCAACATGCTATATACTTGAAAATTTTGATCCCTTCTCTAGTTCTTCACAACAAAACACCTTATCACATATTTTACAGAAAGGCTCCTTCTTACCAACCTCTCAAAGTATTTGGTTGTTTAGCATTTGCTGTTAGCACTCAGCCTAATAAAGTCAAATTTGATACTAGGTCCAGAAAGTGTGTTTTTCTTGGGATTTAACGTAGCACAAAGGTATATATTCTTCAAGATCTGGACACAAAAGAATTTTCCTTTCTAGAGATGTTGATTTCCAAGAGCAAAATTTTCCTTTCTCAGATGTACGTTCTGCTGAGCATTCAGCCATTCAACCTTTCAATACACCACGATACAACCTCCTTCTGACTCTTCCCATAGCTTTTCTGACCTGCCTGCCAGTACATCACCTACCAATTCACTACCTGTTGAATCATCTCCCTTGAGATCTCATTCCTATTCCACTGCTCCTGAATCATCTCTTGAACCTCCTCACAATCACTCAGCTACTCATGTTCCTATTACCTCTCTTGATGTCTGGCTACCCATGCAAACCAGTACCAGACATGTTAGACATAAGCAGCCACTATCATACCTGCAAGAATACTACTGTAATCAGTTTCAGATCGCTTCTTCCTCTCCTTCTTTCACCTTTCCTCAATCTATGTCTACACCACATACCTTTGACAAATGCTTTTCTATGGATTCTCTGGCACTTGATTACAAATCATGTATTAACTTCTAGCATGCATACAGAGCCTGCAAACTATCTAGAGGCATCTAGTTCTACAGCCTGACAAGCAGCTACGTAGGCTGAATTGACATCTCTTAAATTAGATCACACCTGGAGACTAGTTCCTTTACCTTGTGAGAAGAATCCTATTGTAATGTAGATGGGTGTACAAAATAAAATATCATGCAGATGGGACTGTTGAATGTTACAAGGCTAGGTTGGTTGCAAAGGGGTACACTCGACAGTATGGCAGTGATTACCAAGAGACTTTCTCTCTTATAGCCAAAATGACTACAGTCAGATTTTGTGCTAGCATTGGCAACCAGCAAGGGATGGCATTTGCAGTAGCTGGATGTTAATATTGCCTTTTACATGGTGATTTGCATGAGGAGATTGCATGAGGAGATCTATATGGTTCCACCACTTGGCCTACCCATACAACAGCCTGACTTAGTATGTAAACTTGAAAGTCTCTTTATGGGCTTAAACAAGCAAGTAGAGAATAGAATGCCAAGTTGACATCTATCCCTTGTCAATGGGTTTCACACAGTCTAAGATACACTACGCATTATTTGTTAAACCGTCATCTGATTCTATATTCCTAGCTCTAGTGTATGTAGATGGCATCATTATTCTAGCACACTAAATTCTTGGGAGCAAAGCCTGCTAAAACTCCCATGGAGGCTATTCTGAAGCTCACTCATGACGGTTCCTCTTCATTAATTAAGACATCCACTTACGGAAGCCTGATAGGAAAATTGATATACTTAAATATCACAAGACCAGATATTGTATTCCTAGTACAGCACTCAGTGAATTGTTGGATTGTCCAACGGAACAGCATCTCAGAGCTGCTCACAGATTGCTTAGATACAACAAAGGCACAGTAGGACAGGGTCTATTATATCCTTCCAGTATATAGTTACAATTGAGAGCCTTTGTAGATTCTGATTGGGCAAGATGCACAGAGAGTAGAAGGAGTGTAACAGGATTTTGTGTGTTTTTATGTGATGCTTTGATATCTTGGAAAGCCAAAACGCAAACCATAGATTTAAAGTTTTCAGCTGAAGATGAATATAGAGCATTGGCAACCTTGGCATGTGAAGTGCAATGGTTATTATATTTGTCTCAGGATCTGCATCTTGGGAAACAGAAACCAGTGAAGGCATTCTGTGACAGTAAGAGTGCTATGCACATCGATGAGAATCCAGTCTTCCATGAAAGAACGAAACACATTAAGATAGACTGTCACATAATAACGGATAAGGTGCAAAATGGGACAATCAAGCTAATGCCACACAGAACTGATCTTCAGATGGCAGATATATTCACAAAAGCATTGGATTCAAAAGGATTGATAGTCTTATGAAAACATGTGGTGCGTGCAATATCTATGGCAAGCCTAGCTTGAGATGGGTGTCAAAGAAGGTGTTAAAAATGCAGCAGCAACGGTGAAAGGAATAAGGTCGAGCATGTGATGTATTATGTCGAACACTAATACGAAGAGATGATTAAGAAGAAATACGAGCTACAATTAACAACAGAAGGTTAAGGAAGCCACGTGAAGCTACAATGTTGGATGCTGAGTGGCTGGAGCCACGTGATCACCTAGAAAACAAAAGGAGTGTGTTGCAGAAGGTGTTAACCATCTGCAACAGAGTGGAAGTGAAGATGGTAGCAGGCAGGAATAGTTTAAATAAGTGAAAAGACTATTATACCCTTGTGTTAGTTAATAAGACGAGTTAGTTATCAGGGGCTTTCTTGTAATTTTGGTTCATTCTTCTTGTTTGATAAAAGCTGCACCTTAGCAGCTGAAGAATGCAGAGAATGTAACTCCTTCCTTTATCGATTCTCTCCGTGCAATCGTTCCTTTCGATTCCTCTTTTCGTTGTGTGTTCCCTTTTGTTCTTCATCATTTCAATTACGTTCAATCTTAGAGTATTAATCAAAGTTTGACATGTGTCGCCATATGTTCTTGACCGAACTAGATATTAAGTAATAGTAATTGATTTTCACATAAATTAATAGTCGGGTGGAATTATCAAATCAAACAGCTAGTAGTCCTTTTACGTCGTCATAACATCTTGTACACCTGATCGAATTGTCCAAATACTGGAGAAATCATCCACACACTCAAAGTATATACAGAAAAATAGACCTTTTGTGTTACCTCTTGAAAACACTTTCTTTTCTGAGATTCACGGGACGAATGAACTTATTAATGGTCTCACTGATAATTGAAATACTATCAACTCCACATGCTATGGATGAACACAAAGCATCTTCCATGTGTAAAAGATCCTACAATCAAGCGGAAAAAAAAATGTTTTATCCATTCGATCAAAATACGAATGAGATCAAAAAGACCATCATAGGGCAAACGAAGCAAAAGCTTTGGTTAAGCGAAACCCATTTTAAATGATTAAGATTCTACTCAAGTCGACAGTTGAGTTCAATGTTAGAAATGATTTGGTTTTGATGATTTGCACAAGGTTGGCACTTGAATTTGTTAGATTAGGCGCTTCAAGTTGATGGTTTGAAGTTGTACACTTTGAACTCTCACTTCAGGCGCTTAATGTACCTTGGTGAAGTCCAGTACACTTCGAACGCCTGCTTTAGGCGCTTTATGTGAGGTGTCTGGATGTGCGTACACTTCGAACGCCTTGTTCAGGCGCTTCATGTGAAGTGTATGAAAGTCAGGGCACTTCGAACGCTTACATCAAGCGCTTCATGTGCCTTGATGAAATGTACGAACACTTCGAACGCTACTTTAAGCGCTTCAAGTGTTCCACCAAGTCAAAAAGTACTTTTCTCTGAATTAACACGCTTTCCCAAGTCTGATTCTGAGAAAATGTCAGTTTCAGTTCGAACTAGCATGAAGTGCTACATGAGGCGCTTCATGTCACTTCGAACGCATTCAGTTGCCAACATTAGGCGCTTAATGTGACTTCGAACGCATGTTCACTTTCACATTAAGCGCTCCATCCTACTTTGAACGCTTATGCTTTAAACAAATTAGGCGCTTCATGTGCTCAACGGTACAAATGTCTTTTTGCTTCATTTTCTAACCAGTTGACTCTTTGTACCCTCCTCTTTAGTGTTGTTTCATTAGGTCTTCTCTCACACTCAGAGTTATCAGGTTTCCATTCTTGGCCAAGGTTTTTGAATCTTCTTCTAATGGCTGCTACATGCCAAAAATTGTTTCCCAAGAATGCTGCAGTACCTTCACAAGATGCCAAATCCCATTATTGGCTGGGCAGAAGGTTTCAAACGGGAAGTTTGTTGAAGATTGATAAAAGAAGGGTTTTGTTCATTCTCTTCTCCAACTTTCTACTACACAAGCTCTCAAGTCCTCTCAAGCTCAAGCTCTCACAATATTTGTAATCCTTGTATATCTTTACTTTATTGTTGAGAGTGATTATTGTAAGAAGAAGAGTCTTCTTCTTGGTGAGATTTTCTGTGAGAGATTTTGGTAGATTGTTGGTCAAGGAGCAAGGGTGCTCTTTGTTTAAGTTTTCTAAACTTTGAAGGGTTTGTTGATAGTGTGTGGTGCACTATTCTCCCTACAAGATTTCTTTGAGGGCAAAGAAGATCTTTGGAGGCAAAACTTCAAAGTGTTAGAACTCTTGGTTGTGGTCTAGGCAAGGTGCCTAGTTTGTATTCTTTTGATTTTGTTTTGGCTGTTGTTTCCCCCAAAAGAAATAACAATCCCCATTTCAAAATCCTTCTTGTGAAACATCAAGAAGGTAGAGGAGTAGAGTCTCTTGACTTGAACCTCTATACATACTCGTGTTCTTTCTTGTCTTTCAAGTTTTATCTTTCTAAAGAACACATCCAAGTATTGGTTGCACTCAAAAACGAAAAATAGTCACAAAATATCCATACTTGGTGAACACACTATTCAACCCCCCCTTCTAGTGTGTTCTAAGGGACCTAACAATTGGTATCAGAGCCTCATCTTGCTTAATTGAGTCCAAATACAAGATTTGATCATTTCTAGTATGGATCCCTTTGTTTTTGATGATTTGGGTTCTCCTACTGCTGAAACCTCCAGAAGAAGGAGGCAGGCCTCTGTTGATGAGGCATGTGAGTTCTCCTACTGCTGATATTTCCAGAAGAAGGAGGCAGGAAACCCTATTCCCTTCTATCTCAAATGTTCATGTTAAAGTTCCCATGTTTGACCCTTTAAACTACCCACTGTGGAAGTCAAACATGGAAACGTACTTGCGTTCTTGTTCTCACAGAATATGGGTTGAGGTCTCAAAAGGATCTATAATTCCCTATTGATATTGATGATCCTTCCCCGGAGGAGGAGTTCCAGTTGGCCATAAATAGCAAGGCTCTTGCTATTTTAAATAGCTCTCTTTCCACAAATGAGAGAGCTCAGATTCAAGGTGTCCAATCCGCACATGAGGCTTGGACAAAGCTTGAGATGATCCATGAAGGAACTTCTCAAGTAAGAAAGGCCAAAAGGAGACAGTTGATAAAACAATTTTACAACTTCACTGTCCCCAAAGGTGAAAAGATTGAAGAGTCCATCCAAAGATTCACCAAACTTGTCAACCTTCTCAAAGCGGTTGGCAAGAAGATAGAACAAGAAGATTTAAACCATTGCTTCCTAAACAGTTTAGGAAGAGAATGGAATGCAAAAGTTACGGCCATTGAGGAGTCCAAGGATCTTGAAACAATCACCTTGGACGAGTTATACGGGAATCTCATCACTTATGAGATTCATTTAGATGCACAAGAAAAGAATGATCCTATTCGCCAATCTTCAAAGGCGTTGGTCGTAGAGTCGGAGGACTCGGATGATGAAGTCGGACTTCTTGTCAAAAGATTCCGACGTATTGCAAGAAAAAATGGTGACGAAGCAAGGAGATTCGTCAAGGAAAGATACCCCAAGGACAAGGTGAAGGACCAAGAGAATAAATGCTACAAATGTGGGAAGCTTGGTCATTTCATGAAGGATTGTCGGGTGAAAGAGCCGCAACTCAAAGACAAGAAGGCCATCTACCAAAGGAAGAAGGCTTTGCAAGCGGAGGTAGCCCATTGGGAGAGCTTTCTTTCCGGATCCGAAAGCGACAATGGCGATAGAGATGATCTTGCACTCACGGGGTGGTGGAAGATGATCTCGACAAGGAGTTCTTTGCACTAATGGCCATCGACGATGACAAGGAGGTATGCAATATTTCATCTCATTATAAATTTATTGATGAACGAGATGATTTAATACAAGAAAATGATCTCCTTGATTTAAAATATCAACGTGTCAAGAAAGAGTTTAGAGCATGCATAAATGAGTACAATGACACGTTAGAGAATCACATTGCATTGCAACTTGAGCATGACATATTTTTAACTATGCATGTGATTGCACTTGAAGAGAAACATGATTTGATGAAATCATGTGCTCAAGCCCTTGAGGATAAGAAAAATGATTCAAGGGTAGGTGCTAAAGAGATAAGAATAAAGATGCATCTAGGCCAAGCATGAAAGTCAAACCTAGTGTCATGTATGCATCTAAGAAGGGAAAACAAAAGGAACAAACACAAGTGATCAAGGAGTCTAAAACCTCCTTGAAAAGCAAAGGCACATGCCTAAACCAAAGGCTAATGCACCAAAGGTATCACAACCTTTGGTCCATGTTGTGAAACAAAAACCTTCTACTATTCCAAAGAAGGTGGTTCCTAAGAAGGAAACACGACATGTGCCAATGCACAAACATTCGCACAAGCATGCACCAAGACACAAGCATACTCCTACATGTTTTTATTGCAATAGGAAAGGTCATGTAGAAAGAGTATGTAGAGCTAAGAATAATAAGAATCTTGTGTGGGTGCCGAAAGGCGAGATGAAGGTAACTAACCTTCAAGGACCCAAAATAAAAAGGGTACCAACTTCATATGGTTCTTTTGTAGGCCCTAGCACTCAATGGAGAAAGCGAAGACAAGAAGGTCAAATGGGTCGTGGACAGTGGGTGTTCCAACCATATGACGGGAGACAAACGTCTCTTCCATAGACTCACTATGCAAGACGGAGGAGTTGTCCACTTTGGCGGTAGCAAAGGCCAAATCAAAGGACATGGTATTGTGGGTAACGATTCCTTCTCTCTTAGTGATGTCTTATATGTTGTAGGTCTTAAGTTTAACTTGATAAGTGTCAGTCAACTTTGTGATGCTAATTATGAGGTAACGTTTTGAAAACAAAGTGTGTTGTGAAAAAGGAAGAAAAGATTTTATTTGAGGCTTTGCGTTTCAAAAATATTTACAAGTTAG
Source organism: Eustoma russellianum (assembly GCA_036186865.1). NCBI lineage: Eukaryota > Viridiplantae > Streptophyta > Magnoliopsida > Gentianales > Gentianaceae > Eustoma > Eustoma russellianum. The sequence continues at coordinate 7,992,199 of AP025044.1, read as the reverse complement.
CATCAATGATTTGGTTTCTCAAAATGTATCGTGTCTAGTTGCTAAGAATGATTTGACGCAACTATGGCATAGACGTCTCGGACATGTATGTTTCAAAACATTTAAATTTATTTGCGAAAATGATAAAGTCCGAGGCCTTCCAAAAATGAGTTTTGAAAACAATGACTTATGTGACACTTGTCAAAAGGCGAAACTTGTGAAAACAAGTTTCAAACCCAAGACAAATATTTCCACCTCCAAGCCCCTACAATTGCTTCATATGGATTTGTATGGGGATGTTGGAACAAGAAGCTTGGGTGGCAAACATTACACCTTCGTGGTTGTAGATGACTATACTCGTTATACGTGGGTGATGTTTCTTGCTAAGAAAAGTGATGCATGTAGTGAGTTTATAAGTCTAAGTAAACGATTGGAAAATCATGTGGGTGACACCATCAAAACCATCCGTAGTGATCGTGGTGGTGAGTTCGATGGTGATTTCGAAAGGTTTTGTGTATCCAAAGGATACTCTCATGATCTTTCGGCACCTAGAACTCCTCAACAAAATGGTGTGGCCGAACGGAAAAATAGAACTCTACAAGAAATGTGTAGAGCAATGTTAAACGAGTTCGGTTTGCCCAAGTATTTTTGGGCCGAAGCGGTTAATGCCGCTTGCCATGTGATCAATCGTGTCTATTTGAGACCATACCTAAATGTGACACCCTTATGAGCTTTGGAATGGAAAAGTTCCCAACATTGGGTATTTCAAAGTCTTTGGTTGCAAGTGTTTTATACTTAATACCAAAGATACTTTGGACAAACTTGACCTCAAAGCGGATGAAGGTATCTTTTAGGTTATGCCTCAAATAGTAAAGCATTTCGTGTTTTCAACAAAAGGAGTCAAAAGGTGGAAGAATCAATCCATGTTAAGTTTAATGAGTCACTTAGTGATGAACCTAAACTTAATGAGGATTGTGTAGAGGATGAAGATGTGACTCCTCAAGAAGAAATTTTTGAGGATGTTCCTATGGTTGTTCCTCAACGAGAAATCGTTGATGATCCTCCAAATGGAAACATCTTCGTTGACTTGAGAGTTGAACCTCTCGAAGGCACTCCTCCACCTTGTGTAAATGAACTTAGTGAGCCACGTAGAAGTGTCTCCTCTACTCACTGTTGATTCACAAAATGTAGAAAATGCATCACAAATTCCGGAACATGAGGTTCATGATGATAATGAAGGTTCATCTCTTCCGGAACATGATCAAGAGGAAGTTGGAGGTGATGTCTCAAATCTTCCTAGATCATTTAAGCACAAAAGTTCTCACCCTCAAGAGTTAGTCATAGGTGATTTAAATAGAGGTATCACCACACGAAGGCAATATAGAGAGAATGCATTTGTCTCTCTTATAGAGCCTAAAAATATTAAAGACGCACTTCTTGATGAAAATTGGATCTTGGCTATGCAAGAAGAATTAAACCAATTTGAAAGAAGTGATGTTTGGGAGTTAGTTCCCAAACCAAACGATCATCCTATTATTGGTACGAAATGGGTCTTTCGTAACAAGATGGATGATCAAGGTAATGTCACTAGAAACAAGGCTAGGTTAGTTGCTCAAGGATACCGTCAAGAAGAAGGTATTGATTTTGATGAGACATTTGCACCCGTAGCACGGCTTGAAGCTATTAGAATGTTATTAGCATATGCTTGTTATAGAGATTTTACACTTTACCAAATGGATGTTAAATCCGCATTCTTGAATGGTGTTATTCAAGAGGAAGTGTATGTTGCACAACCTCCCGGGTTTGAATGTCATGATTCACCACATCATGTCTTCAAACTTAAAAAGGCTCTTTACGGCCTCAAACAAGCTCCAAGAGCTTGGTACGAGAGGTTAAGTACTTTTCTTCTTAATAATGGTTTTTCAAGAGGTAAAGTTGACACTACTTTGTTCATAAAAGAACAAGGTAGGAATCATTTAATTGTTCAAGTATATGTTGATGATATTATTTTCGGTGCTACTAACAATTGTCTTTGTGAGCAATTTGCTAGTCTTATGCAAGGTGAGTTCGAGATGAGCATGATGGGCGAGCTAAACTATTTCCTTGGATTACAAATCAAGCAAACCAAAGGATGGTGTGTACATTTCCCAAGCCAAATACACAAGAGACTTGCTCAAAAAGTACAATTTTGGTGAAGGAAGAGAGGTGAACACTCCAATGAGCACAAGTGCAAAGCTTGACAAGGATGAAAAGGGAAAACATGTCGAGGTAACCTTGTATCGTGGCATTATAGGTAGTCTACTTTACTTAACGGCTAGTAGACCCGATATTTACATGCGGTATGTTTATGTGCTAGATTTCAAAGTGATCCTAGGGAGATGCATTTTATTGCGGTAAAACACATCCTTAGATACCTTAGAAGTACTTTGAAATTTGGTTTATTTTATCCTAAGAATGCATGTTTTGATTTAGAGGTTATTGTGACTCCGATTATGCGGGGAGTCTAGTTGATAGAAAGAGCACCTCCGGAACTTGTCAGTTTCTTGGAGATTGTCTCGTTTCTTGGTACTCCAAGAAACAAACAGTGTGTCTCTCTCTACGGCGGAATCCGAATATGTGTCGGCCGCCTCGTGTTGTGCACAATTGTTATGGATGACTAACACGTTAAATGATTATAACATTCACTTCTCAAAGGTGCCAATTTTGTGTGATAACACGTCCGCCATAAATATTGCACAAAATCCCGTCCAACATAGTCGGACCAAGCACATTGAAGTGAGGTATCATTTCATCCGTGACTGTGTACAAAGAACTTGGTAAGTGTAGAATTTGTTCCTACACATGACCAACTTGCGGACATTTTCACGAAACCCTTGCCTAGTGATGTATTCTTATCTATAAGAAGTAGGTTGGGGTTGCTCAATATGGGTTGACAAAACCATCTTGAGTTTTGAGCATGAAAATTTCAAAAATTTTCAATATCAGTAGACATGAAGCGCTTCATCTAGATTGTTTAGGCGTTCGATATCACATCAAGCGCTTGATGTTAAGGATGTCACTCGTTCAAAGTGACATCAAGCGCTTTATCCGAGTATGTTCACGCGTTCGATGTGATTTTAAGCGCTTCATCTGAATTTCCTCACTCGTTCAAAGTTACTTCAAGCGCTTCATCCGTTTGCATGAAGCCGTTCGAAGTCACTTAGAGGCGCTTTAAACCCTAATTCTTCACTGTCATTTCCGCCGTCTCTTCAGTTTAGCGCCATTCAATGACCATCAAACTCCTGCCGCCAGTTTTCTCTCTCCCTCTTTCCCACGACCTCCCTCTTTCCCTTCCCCATTTTCCCAAATTCATTTCACCTTCCTCCTTTCTCTCCTCCACTTCTCCCACTCACTAACTATCCATTACTTCCTCCATCTCTTCATCTTCTTCATCTCCCACTATAAATTCTCTCTTCCCAGCTTCACCCCCATTCAATCAAGCTTTCATCTCCATTCCAATCTCCCAGAACTCTTTCACTCCTTTCCCTAAAAAATGGCCTCTGCAGGACCTTCAAAACGCCCACGCACTCATAGGACAAGAAAACTGCTGGGCTCGGGACTGCGGAACCCGAATGAACTCAAGACTACCCGAGAAGGGCTGACCAAGGACAACTTCCCTTGGTTGAAGAAGTTTGATAATGATATCAAGAAATCTCCTCGTCCAATTGACAAAGGAGTACACCTGTCACTGTACTCAAGTCTGCTCGTTGAAGAATGGCACACGAACAATCGCCCTGTTGTTCCCCTCAAACTCCTGAGTCTCAGTGATTTGTCCGAGACTCACATGGATCAATCGTGTCGTTGCTCGATTTTCAAGGCTGGACCTCCCTCTGGTCCAGGCTTGACATGCGCAGTTTCTCCCGGGAGTACACCCGGATGTTTTATGCAAATCTGTGGATTACTCCACAAACTGAATCTCAATCCTTCTTGCTCAACACTGTTGTTGATGGTACGTCCCTCAGTTTCTCTATTTCCCGAAATCTGTGAAATTCTCCGCATCCGAAACGAAGGCCTAAGTGACTTTTCCGTATTTGACTGGAGCAGTAAATACGGAATTCCCGAAAAAGATGTGAAGTTTGATCTGGGGTTCTTTCCTTCCCGAAAGACTCAGAACATGGCTCTCATTGATCGCATCTTGTTAGCCATTGTCACTTACTGTGTGAATGGTAAGTCGACAAGAAATCCAAGCAACATGGATTTCTACGTCACTTACCGCATCAAAAATCAAACCCAACTCAATTTGCCTGGATTATGGTTGAGGTCATGTTTTCTGCTCTTCGGAAAGCTTCCAAGGCCTTACCCTTTGCAAATCTCATCACCATTCTTCTCAAGTCCAAAGGGTGTTGTCATTCCTGATAATGAACTCACCTCGGTGGCGAACACGGACTATTACAGTAATTACAACATTGTTCAAGCCATCGACTCCCAAAAACGTAAAGCCACGAACATTCCCGGTCTTGATGATGAGGCTGAAGCTGAGCCTCAAGAAAATGTTGAATCAAGTACCGTTGACCAGCTGCGCGCTCAAATTCAATCTTTGGAACAGTCTGTTCAGCACCTTAAGCTTAGAAATGCCGTCATGAATATCGCTTTGGAGTTCTTAAGAAGTTATTCCTCCAACAAATGCCGTGGACATCCTTTCCCTCTGATTTTGATGATTTAGGGGGAGACACCCGCTGCTGCTGCCGGAGATACAGGAACTCCTGGTGGAGCTGGTGGTGCTAGTGGAAGTGGTGCTGGTGGAAGTAGCCAACCAATGAGTGGTTTTGCGGAGTATGCGTCAAGTCCTTTCAATTTTGGTGATTTGCAGCATCCTGGTGGAGTGGTGCTGGATCTGGTGGTGGATTGTAGTTGGTTTCTGATTCTTTCGTTCCCTTCTGACATTTTCATTTTGTTTTGCGTTGCCTAAGAACACTTTTCCGTTCCTGAATATAATTTGAATTTACTTTCTTCTGGATAGATGTAAGTAACAGTGTTTCTATTAAGTAAAATTCAATTTGGGATTATATGGTATTTTTTTTGAAAAAGTTTAATGCACTTTGTGAGGGGGAGCATATGCTAAGGGGGAGTAAATTAAAATGATGCATGTTGTGAAATCATCAAAAAGAGGGAGAATGTTAGAAATGATTTGGTTTTGATGATTTGCACAAGGTTGGCACTTGAATTTGTTAGATTAGGCGCTTCAAGTTGATGGTTTGAAGTTGTACACTTGAACTCTCACTTCAGGCGCTTAATGTACCTTGGTGAAGTCCAGTACACTTCGAACGCCTGCTTTAGGCGCTTTATGTGAGGTGTCTGGATGTGCGTAGCACTTCGAACGCCTTGTTCAGGCGCTTCATGTGAAAGTGTATGAAAGTCAGGGCACTTCGAACGCTTACATCAAGCGCTTCATGTGCCTTGATGAAATGTACGAACACTTCGAACGCTACTTTAAGCGCTTCAAGTGCTCCACCAAGTCAAAAAGTACTTTTCTCTGAATTAACACGCTTTCCCAAGTCTGATTCTGAGAAAATGTCAGTTTCAGTTCGAACTAGCATGAAGTGCTACATGAGGCGCTTCATGTCACTTCGAACGCATTCAGTTGCCAACATTAGGCGCTTAAATGTGACTTCGAACGCATGTTCACTTTCACATTAAGCGCTTCATCCTACTTTGAACGCTTATGCTTTAAACAGATTAGGCGCTTCATGTGCTCAACGTTACAAATGTCTTTTTGCTTCATTTTCTAACCAGTTGACTCTTTGTACCCTCCTCTTTTAGTGTTGTTTCAGCAGGTCTTCTCTCACACTCAGGAGTTATCAGGTTTCCATTCTTGGCCAAGGTTTTTGAATCTTCTTCTAATGGCTTGCTACATGCCAAAAATTGTTTCCCAAGAATGCTGCAATACCTTCACAAGATGCCAAATCCCATTATTGGCTGGGCAGAAGGTTTCAAACGGGAAGTTTGTTGAAGATTGATAAAAGAAGGGTTTTGTTCATTCTCTTCTCCAACTTTCTACTACACAAGCTCTCAAGTCCTCTCAAGCTCAAGCTCTCAAAATATTGTAATCCTTGTATATCTTTACTTTATTGTTGAGAGTGATTATTGTAAGAAGAAGAGTCTTCTTCTTGGTGAGATTTTCTGTGAGAGATTTTGGTAGATTGTTGGTCAAGGAGCAAGGGTGCTCTTTGTTTAAGTTTTCTAAACTTTGAAGGGTTTGTTGATAGTGTGTGGTGCACTATTCTCCCTACAAGATTTCTTTGAGGGCAAAGAAGATCTTGGAGGCAAAACTTCAAAGTGTTAGAACTCTTGGTTGTGGTCTAGGCAAGGTGCCTAGTTTGTATTCTTTTGATTTTGTTTTGGTTGTTGTTTCCCCCAAAAGAAATAACAATCCCCATTTCAAAATCCTTCTTGTGAAACATCAAGAAGGTAGAGGAGTAGAGTCTCTTGACTTGAACCTCTATACATACTCGTGTTCTTTCTTGTCTTTCAAGTTTTATCTTTCTAAAGAACACATCCAAGTATTGGTTGCACTCAAAAACGAAAAATAGTCACAAAATATCCATACTTGGTGAACACACTATTCAACCCCCCCTTCTAGTGTGTTCTAAGGGACCTAACATTCAATGCAGTGATAACTTCGTGACAATCAGTAATATTGGGAATAGTGTCAATATGAGTTCTTAAAACATGATTAGAAAAGATTATGGAAAAGTAAATGAGCTAGCACTAAATTTTTTTTCTTTTCTCTTTTTGCTTTTGGAGAATGAATACCTTTGAGAAGACAAAATGAGTTGCAAGACCACATGCAAAGCATCTCAGCTCCGTCCAGACGTGCTCCAGTTAATCCTATATACTCTCCTGTAATTAACCAATGTTTTTTAATAGTGTACGAAATTTATAATAATAGTAGTTTTAGTCATCTTAGTGATGAGTGTAAGAAAACTTTACCAAAGAATCCCGGAAGCCTAGGCAGGAAGTTAAGATGCACCAAGTATAGGTAAAGCTCCGATTTTTATTTCTGGCATGGCAAATATCTGCGAACAGACAAATATTTTCATTTCTGCCATGCCATAGGCATAACAGTATCATACTTTGCTGGTAATTAAAAAATTTATATATTGTTGAAAAGTCACCCAGAAAAACACTTTTAAGACGGAAGTAAGAATATTGGGCATTTGTTTTAAACTAAATAATCATGATTCAATGGTCAAATCCAGTTCGATCCAAAACTAATTATGTTTGGTTTGCATACAATTTCTTGGATTTTGTCTGACGATTGAAACAGTGATCCACTGCAAATCGATACCAAAATGCACCTAGTCCATGATTAATAAAAAGACAAAATACGAAAAAGGCAATTCTTAATCCAATAACCACCTCTAAATGCCTCCTTATAACCTTATACAGTTTCTAAAGTGTTTGTAAGATCATATCATGTGTATTGAAATTTTACTAAGCTAAATATATTGGTTTAACATTAAACAATGGTTCTGAAGACGAGACATAAAAGGGATTAAATATATTTTCCTGATATATTATAATGATGCCTATCGATATGACTTTGATGAAAGACCTTTCAGGTTTGGTTTTCTTGAAAATTGCTACAGTAACACAGCCATGATGGTGATGAAAAAAAAGCTGGCGGCATGAAGCAAGTGAACCAATTTGGGTGGAAGAAGTACAATCCATGTGTAAGAGATGGTGAATGAAGGAGGATCGTTGATTTATTGTTAATCAATGGCCAGGAGTCGATAGGAGAGTTCCTGGATTGGAGCACATGGAGCGAATTGCAAGAAAGAATCAAGAAGTGGAGATGCAACCGAAGGAAGAAGAAGAATGTTGGCGTGTAGTTTAAAAATGGTGTAATTTTACCATTTCGCCCTTAGTAGTTAGGCTAGCTGTATTGATATAGTAAGGGCATTCTTGTCTTTTTAATTGTTTTCTTCTTCCCTCCATACCTGAGTTTACAAATTCGGGTACATAAAGAACCCAACGGTTACAACAATAATTCCAGAATTCTCTCCACCTTCTCAACCTGGTTTCTCATTTGTTTGTGCATTTTGTTGCTTGTTCTTCATAATTTGCTCGCACTACTCATTTCATAACACAGTATCAGAGAGAGTCTTGTGTGTTTAGTATTGGATGTTTGATGAAAGTGTTGGGTTATCTTCTTTGCATGATCTTTGATTGAATTTGGTGGCCTGTTGGTTGTGCCCTTGTATTGTGATTCTGATGGCGTCTCATAGTAATGTTTGCTTCTAGATCAAGAGGAAATTAGAATCAAGATGATGGTAGCACTTTGCAGAATGTGATGTTTGGTTCAAGGGAAAAACAAACTCAGCCTATAGAAAGTCCACTACAGAATCCATATTATTTGTATACTAATGACAGTCATGTCATTGTGTTGGCTCAACCACCTTTAAATGCACATAATTATCATATGCGGGGCTGTACCTTTGAGATGGCTTGGTAGTAAAGAACAAGGTATTGATGGAACCATTTTGAAACCTATGAGTAGAGATCCTCAGTTCCCTATCTAGAGTCAACACAATGGTACAGTCATTGATTATAAACTCTATTTCTTAGTCTATTTTTCAAAGCATTATGTGGTTTGATAGTGCCTTTGATGCTTGAAATGATTTGAACTTAAGTTATGGTAGTACTGATCCTTTCCTGTTATCTAATTGACTTGAAAATTTTACTGTATCAAGTACGAAGGACTTACTGTGAAGAGTACTTTACTAGCTAAGGTAGTATGGGAGGAATGGATGGTAGTTAGGCATGTATCTAACTGTTTATGTAGAGGTTGTAGATGTGATATGGCTAGCAAGATGGAGACATTTATGTAAAGTGATTATGGTGATTAAATTACATTAAACGTTAAAGATAGTTTTGACCCTGTAAAGTCATAGGTCTTTATAATGTCTTCTTTAATTGATAAAAATACCACCTTCTCAATGGCTCTGAATTATGAGAGAAGCTGGTGGCTGATAGTGGGTAAAATGTCCTTGAGAATGGTGTTGCTGCATTGTATGGCTGAATGTCAGCCATTTGAGGATATTGATTGCTAATTATACAAAAATAGGCAGCCATATAGAGGATACGAGAGGCAATCATAGCACCTACACAGAGGGTGCCAAACATTACCAATTTACTCATTGAGGTATGTTAGGACACACAAGAGAGAGATGATACAAGTTACATGGTTATCCACATGACTTTAAGCCTAAAAGTCAAGTTCATATGAGTGAAAACTGTGGATCAGCAATCTGAGAAATCTTAGATGAGTCAGATGAATTAAAATTGTGAATCATTGATGCTACACCTCAACAGAACCAAAAATTGCCTGAGCTGGTTAAATAAGGAAGATGAAAGTCATGAAGCTTACCCAGGAGGCACTTCTTAGAATGTTGTTCTATCTGCTAAGGTAACAAGGTGTCAGGTAAACCAGTAATTAATGATTTAAACACCTAGATTCTGAATCAGGGGCTACTGATCATATTGTTTTACATTTGTCTTTCATTCTTTCCTTTAAGACCATTAATCATATCATTATCAAGTTGCCTAATGACATATTTGTACCTGCAACTCTTGTTAAGACAGTAGTAGTTAACCTTTTGCTCACAATAATGATGTCTTATGTGTTTTCTTCTTTCAATTACAACAATGTTATCCCTCAGTAAACTTGTTGGCAACCTCACACTAATCATTCAATTTTGTGGTTCTCTTTGTATGATTCAGGAGCAATTGTCCAAGAGGATGATTGGTTCAGCTAGTCTTTCACAAGGACTTTACTATCTACATGGCAATGTTTTGCCTGATCAGGCATCCATTTGCTTGACTTCTTCCACCTCTGTCTCCCTATTGGATGTGTCACTGTAGATTGAGACATGCTCATTTCCAAAATACAAGAAGTCCATTGGCATGAGTCATCTGTGACAAGGGGACCTCTCTTTATTGCATGTTCCATTTATCCTTTAGCTAGATTTCAGAGACTTCCATTTCATTTTTTCACTTTTGTTGCAAAATTTCCTTTTGATCTTGTATACGTAGACATTTGGGGGCCAAAAAGGAACCTTACCATATATGCTCAAAAGTTTTTCCTTACTATTGTTGATGATTGTAGTAGATCTACTTGGATATAACTGATGAAGTCTAAGAGTGAAGTTAGACAAATTATTCAAAATTTCTTTCACGTTCATACTCAATTTGAGAGACACATTAAAATTCTTAGAACAGATAATGGTGAAGAATTTGCTATGTCTGATTTCTATTCTCAGCATGGTATTGTGCATCATACTAGTTGTATATATATACCTCAGCAGAATACACTTTGTCATACCCCGCTTCTTCCGAGTCCAACACTAAACAATAAAGAGCAACTTAAAATGCAATTTTATTAATTGTATATGTCAATAAGGCTTAGCTAAATGAATTGCATGTGAGAAAATAATCAAAAGTTGAAATTAAGGATATTAGGCTAAAAACCGAAAATGCCCTCTTCACTTAAATGATGGGGGAGTTAAACAAATTGTGTATAACTCCCCAAGAGAGAGAGGACGTCAGTTACAAAGAAAAAAGGAAGAGAAGAAAACGACTGGAGAAAAGGGGGAGA
>AP025044.1:7958505-7981574 GCA_036186865.1 Eustoma russellianum | reverse complement strand
TACACACTGTTTTCTAAGTATCATCAAGGGTCATTCTTGCATTGCTGTTTTAGGTCGATGACATTGTTGTTGCTAGTAACTCCTTACCTTTCATTACTTATCTCAAGATAAGTCTGCATCATGCTTTCAAAATCAAAGATTTGGGTGAACTGAAGTATTTTCTTGGCTTAAAAGTAGTCAGGTCTAAGGATTGGATCCTTATCTATCAAAGAAAGTTTACAATTGAGCTGTTGGAAGAAACTGGTTACCTGGCAACTAAGCCAGCTAAGAGTACCATGGAGCAAAGCCTGAAATTGGCTTATAAAGATTCCAAGTTGATTGAGGATGTATTAGCATATGCATGGCTAATAGGGAATTATTGTATCTCACTACAACGGGGCATGTCATTACCTAGACAGTGCAGCAGTTGAGTCAATTCTTGTATCTCCCAGAGAATCCCATATGAATGCAGCACAAAGGTTACTAAGGTATCTTAAAGGATGCCTAGAACAAGGGCTATTATTTCTAAGCAAAGAGACACTGCAGCTGAAGGCTTTCTCATGTTCAGACTGGGGAAATGTGTTGAAAGCAGAAGGTCAGTAACTGGTCATTGAATGATGTTTGATGCATTGGTGTCCCGGAGGCAAAGAAACAAATCACAGTGTCTAAGTCATCCTTAGAAGTAGAATACAAAGCTCTTGCCTCACCAACTTGTGAGGTGCGATGGATAGTCTACCTACTTAAGGATCTTCAAGTGGAATTCAAGGATCCAGTTGAGCTGTTTTGCAATAACAGAAGTGCTATATACATTTTAGAGAATCCGGTGTTTCATGAGAGAACAAAGTACATTGAGATTGATTGTCATATTGTGAGGGACAAGTTTCAAGAAGGAGTAATAAGACTAATGCCTATTAGAACATATTTACAGCTAGCTGATATCTTTACTAAAGCATTAGACCAAGAACGTTGGCAATCATGTCTGATGCATTAGGAATGTGCAACATCTATGGTCAATTATAATTGAAGGGGGGTGTTTAAATCAATCGTAACACAGCATGGTCATGAATGAAAGCTGTGACATGAAGCAAGTGAAGCAATCTTGGTGGAAGAAGCACAATCCGTATATAAGAGATCTTGAGTGAAAGAGGATCGGTGATTAAACGTTTGATCAATGGCCAAGAGTTGATGGAGAAGTCCAGATTGTAGCACATGGAGTAAATTACAACAGAGAATCAAGAAGTGGAAGATGCTACAGAAGGAAGAAGAAGAATGTTGGCTTGGTGTAATTTTACCATTTATCCTTAGCAGTTAGGCTAGTTGTATTGATATAGTAAGGACATTATTGTCTTTTTAGGTGTGTTCTTCTTCCCTCCATAATTGATTTTACAAATTCAGGTACAACAAAAACCAGACGGCTGCAACAATAGTTTCAGAAATTCTCTCCACCTCCTCAACCTGTTCTTTTGCGTGTTTTGTTTCTTGTTCTTTATAATATTGATGGCATTACTTATTTCTTTACAGGTTTTTTCCGGAAAGAGGATCAAATTATATTTCATAGCAGAGTATTTACGCCAGTTATCAACAAAAAAGAATGCCAACTACTACTGGCTATATAATGAATCTATGCCAAAAGCAATCTGTAAGTTCTGAGTTCTCATTACAGCATCTTGCAAAAGGACCCAGTGGAATTAAGCTAGCCATCGTCCCATGGGATAAACGATTGCGCCAAAGTCATATTCCACACACTACTTCACGAAAGACATATTTCCAACCCATCGTCGTAAACTGCACATTGTAGCTGCCCGTTAGGTTTATATCCACCCAATTCTCATAATCATGCACCCTCCAAAAACTTCTCCTCTTGAAATTAGCAATAGATCCTCTCCATACCATGGATGGCCATTCGCAGTCAAGCAGGTCATGGAGCTAACTATCACCCAATCAGCCACACAACAGACAGTATCTTTCCGGCAACAAATGATGCCTCACTAAAAAATTCATTGTAGGCAGAACATTCCTCTGTAAGCGCCAAAGAAAAGATTCTTTCACAATGGCTGCTGCGCTTGACTACTCATGTCTTGAGTCTCCGATGTCTGTGCCAGATAAGCACTAGCAACTAAAAATTTACCTAACAGATGCAACTTCCACTGAGGCATGAATGCAGGGGTTCCCACCTATGTGTCCTAATTGAATGAGTGCTCAAGGCCAACAAGTAAAATGTGCCTGCAACTACGGATGCTTCTCCAAATGAAGGAGGTATCATGCAGTGCCTCATCCGATAACGCTGATCCATATTTTGCTGTAAATAATCTAGCCCACAAAGGTTCCTTCTCCGTTGAAGCTTCCACCCTAGTTTAGCTAACATAGCAAGGTCCATCCGGTGAGGCCAACGGAGGCCTAGGCCCCCACAATGTTTCAGCTAACAAAAGTCCCAAGATAAGTAGTGCAAGTGTCTACTAGCATCAAGCTCGTCCCAAAAGAAACTACGTCTCTGTATCTCTTCAATAACATTTAATGGTATCCTGGCTGTTTGCATCACATAACAGGAAGAGTGAATAGGACTGATTTGGTGAGGATGCTACGTGCTGCCTGAGACAATACCTTTGTCTTCCAAGCTGTGAACCTACTTTGAATGTTATCCACCAAGAAAGAGTACATGGTCAAAGTAACCTTGGTGTGCAGAAGGGGCATGCCGAGATACTTACCCAAGTTATCCGTGGTATCAATCTGGAGTGTTCTACTCAGAGCCCCCACCACCTCCCTCGGAGTATTCTTGGATGTGAAGCTCACTGACTGCCGAAGGCTCACTTTCTGCCCTGACAACTGACAGAAGAGTGTTAATGTCGATTCTATTATTATAGCTTGCTGTTACGTTGCCTCTTCAAACAACAAGAAATCATCAGAGAAGAAGATGTGGGAGATTTTCCGGCCATTTCTGGACGATTTGCGTGGCTTCCATTGTTTCAGATGGACGGCACAGCTGATGAGTTGGATGAAGACATCTATACACAACAAGAATAGATAAGGTGCTAAGGGGTTCCCTTGCCGAATTCCACGTGTGAGCTGGATGGGTTGTAATTGTTGACCATTCCATAAGATAGCCATGCGGGCAGATGTTATGGCAAACATAATCAAATCCACCAGTGCAGTACTAAATCCCACAGACTCCAACACCTTGCACATAAAAGGCCAACTTACCCGATCATAGGCTTTCTCCAAGTCCACTTTAACCACTAGCATTCCTTTTTTCCCCCTTTTTACGCCTCATTGTATGGAGGAGCTCGTAGCTATATTGATGTTCTCCGATGCCTGCTTTCCAAGAATAAAAGCGCGGTGGTTCTGTGAGATCATTGTGGGGATAAGGCCTTTTAATCTGTTCACAACCACCTGCGTAATCAGCTTGGAGACAACGTTGATCAAGGCTATAGGGTAGAATTGAGCCGCTGACTCCGGATGCTATACCTTAGGTATAAAAGCAATGAGCGAGAGGTTCATGGCTCGAGAGAACCATCTCCTCTTAAACGCATCTAAGAGAAAGGTTGTAACCGATTGCTTAACCTGCTCCCAATGACGTTGGTAAAAAATGGTAGGCATGCCATCTGGGGGCCCGCTGCTTTGTAAGGCCCCAACTGGAATAGTGTGGTTTCAACTTCATAGGGCGTTGGGGCATAATTCACGCGTCACTTGTCATGATGTGATAGCTTAGGAAAGTACCACACCACTCTCCCTTGCAGGGACGTTGGACCATTATCATACAAGTCAAAGAAATAGCCACGTAACATTTGTTGGAGTCTAGCCTGTCATCTATCCAGACTCCCCGGCCATCCTGCAATGCCGAGATCTGTTTCTAAGGCCTTGTAGCAGCCATTGCCTTATGGAAGAGTCTTGTATTACCCTCCCCCTCAATGGTCCACTTAACTTTCGATCTTTGTTGCCAATAAATCCCCTCCATCTGAGCCATCTCGTTGCATGAAGGTCTCTGTGCAGTCTCCTGTTGGATGCCAGCCAGCCGTGCCACCTAGCAGTGTTTTCGCCTTTTGAGATTCCCAAACGCCTCTAGCCTCCATCTTATGGTCTTGAGCTTGAAAAGATCAAGTGTCTGACGGATTTCCCCTGGATATCAATCCAAGCGGAGCGCACAAATGCATCAAAACGTGAATGCTCCATCCAAGCAGCCACAAATCTAAAAGACTGCCCAAGTCTGGATGTGGCTGGTGCTTTATCAAATCGAAGGAGTAGGAACCTGTGGTCCGAGTTCACCCTTGGTTTGTGCTGCACATCCACACCATGAAAAGTTTGAAGCCACTGCTCTATACACCAGCACTGATCGAATCTATTTTGAATTAGAAAGTTCCCACTCTGGTTATTAGACCATGTATATCGTGTATGGAGAAATCAACCTCCAACAAGTTATAGGTATCCAACATTTTCCGCATTCTATGAACCCATAACCCCTCACTGGTCGCCCTCCCAGCTTATCCTTCTGTTTAGTCACTTCACTAAAATCTCCAACAAGACATCAAAGGGCGCTAACCCGCCTACCCATCTGCTCCACATAGTCACATAAGCAAGCTTGAACTGCAGCAATCGATGATGCATACACTAAGGAAAGTATCCACCAGGTTGAAATGATAGCCCAAACTTTCAAGTTCATCAGTTGTGCTGTCCAACCAATAAGTTGAACATCTATCACTTCATTGTTCTAAAAGCACCACAGCCCCCTCCCCCTCCCCCCCGCAAAGCCCCACGACTCAACCACCACAAAGTTATGTAAATTTGAACCGTGTGAGAATTGGTGGAGCAAAATGAGCCTGGCACCTGGGTTCACACAAAAACAAAAGCTCAGGATCACAACTGTTACTCAAATCACCTAACTCAGCTTGAAACTCAGGGGAAGCAGTATCCCTACAATTCCACGCAAGGATCCTCATTGGCAAGATAGGTGAGGAGTAGCCTTTTTATCCACCCTCGTATCTACCGTAGAAATCTGCTCATCCGCCAACGTACGACACGCTTCTGTTACATTTGCCCCCACTGTCCCCACCGCCCCCTGGCCTAGATCGGGGTGCATCTTGATGTGTTCCATGTGGTTGATACCGGTCATATCAGGCTTCTTGCTCAGCAGACTGGGCCATTCCGCACAGCTTGAGGAGATGAAGCCTAGTAATGTTGAGTCCAAGGGCCCTTTATTGGTGATATCAAGTAGCGATCGGTTAGAGATATTTCCACCTCCCCTTTTGCCTACCCCACCTACCCCTGAAGGCTGGCCTACCGGCGTCAGACCATTGAGGCCCAAAGGAAGCAGTTGCTAAGGTATCCACCCCTATATTACAGCTGTGATGTTGTTGAGTTTGAGGCATGCTCGACTTGGTTCCTTAATGTGTATGCCCTTCTCCTACTGCTTTGTTTCCGAGAGACTCCTTCTCTAGACAGTGCTTCAACTGGTCCCTTATCAACTAAATCTTCCAAGTGATCAAATGTGTCATCATTCTCTGTCTCCGTGTATTCATAGCCATCATTCGACATCAGGGGGTTGAATCTCAACCCACCTCCCCGCAATACATCACCATCTCCTGTAGGTAAACCCAGATTCATTGGGGCAGCTCGCCTAGACGGGTTCACTCTCTCATGCTTCTCCAAAATAAATTCCTCCCCCTTCGTCTGAGCTTGTACTGGCTTCCTTCTCATATTCGAGGCAATCATCCAAGGGCCAAAAGGCTCCTGAATCTTAGGACACCTATCCGTTGGTGTAGGTACCAAATTCTCCCTAGTGCTTGATGCCTTGTGAGTGCCACAGTCTGCCTCAGTGTCTCCATAAGTACCGCACGAAAAGCATATCAAAATCAATCCCTCATATTCCACATTGAAGGTTTTCCCATTGAGTTTGATCCATGAGGCTAGTTGTTGTCTAAGGTTGATTTGGACGCACATCCTCGCATAACGTCCCCTCTCCACTTTCAAAGTAGTAGTGTCCACTTTAATTTCTTGCCCCAGTAAATTTCCCATGTCTAGCAGCACCCCCTATCAAAAAACTCCAAGGGGAGGTTGGGAAAACGTACCCAGGTGGGTGTCTTCGCAATGATGTCCTGTTCTGTGGGGAAGGACAGTTTCCATTTGGATACAGTGATGTGGTGCCTTATGAATCAACTAAGGGCCATTTTCAAGGGCGAGTTGGTACTGCACTGCAGAAAAGAAACGAACCACAAAGAAACCCCTGTCCAGGTCAATGATCTCTATTGGATTTCCTAGCCCCCACAACTCGTTCAGTTTCCATTCAAGAATACGAAAGGAAAAGAACTTTCCAAGTACCTTCACCACTAGTGCTCTACGCCAAGGCTTCCGCAGCTCCTTGCATTTATCCAGATAGATTTCCATGGTGAGACGGCCAGTTTTCCCCTCTTTCGAATCTACCATCGTGGCGTCCTCATAGCTGTCTAGGAAATCTAAAATAGTGTCATCCTCCTCTCCTCCTGTGTAGATCACCCTCGGAGCACTCGGTGGCCGGAGAAAGTCCGCCCATACCATTGGTGATTCGTCTTTCCCATCACCTGGTACATCGGGATCCCCTAGCGCCGGTCGTTTATGCTTTCTCACGTTTCTATGGGGCAGATTTTCCTCTTCAGTGCTTCGATTGGTGTTCAAAACCTCCATTTTGCCTTAAAATGAACCAGAAAAAGGTGGCGGCTGGCTAGGGTTCGGCCAGCCGCGATGGTCAGAGAAATTTTTTGGTTTGTAGAAATTTGAGATGCAGAGATTTTGTTTTCCTTGTTTATTTCTTAACAGGTTTGCTTCACTGATTTGGGTTTGGACTGGCAATTCAAACATTCATCTACTCCAGCTTGATAACAAACCGAACGGACCTACACTTTGAAAAACAAAAAGAGAAACTACAAAAAGAAATTCAAAAGCGCCCTTAGGGATCTTTTAACTCTTCTCCTACAGGTTTCTAACAGGCTAGTAAGATCATATCATGTATGTTGAAGTTTCACGAGACTAAATATATGTTATAATTTAATTTTACATAATGGTTCTTGAAAACAAGACATGAAAAAAGATGAAAAACTAATTTTTGGAACATCTTTTTATAGCGACGCCTATCAATTTGGACTTTGATGGAAAGATCTTTGAGGTTATCTAAAGGAAAAAAAACAAGGGTTAAGGAGAAGAACTCGTACTGTTTTCTCTGTCACAATTCGAAAAGGTAGATGAATAGAGAGTCCAGCTCCTGCTCCCATCACAAGTCCATTTAGAATTGCCATCTGAAAAATACGTATTGATAATGAGCTAAAAATGATAGAAAAGCCATAAAATGGCTTGACTCAGAAAAATGGAAGACTCCTTTATCGTTTTTTAGGTGGGAACATCCATGACTGGTTCATTCACTGTATCAAATAAAAACATCAATAGTCTTATTATTTTTTAAAAGTAGGCTCTAGTCATGTTAATAGCTAAAGGAGATAATAGGACAAGGAAAGATATTTCCACATGAGAGGGTGGATGTGTTTAAAACAATTGGGCCATCTTTTATGTACTTTTCTTCTATATTAAACAAAAGTTTAATATGTCTACCACTTCTGAATGGTCATAAAATTTGCGATTTTATGGCAACATTTTAAGGAAAAGCCATAAAGGAAGATACCCAAAAACATCATATATTATTTTCACAAACATAACATGGTACCGCAGGCTTGTTTAAGGTTCCGAGGAGTAGTCTAGGATCGTTTCTTTTTCTAGAAAGCTTGCAGCATAGCTCCAATGACCTGTGAAAGAATGTATGAACAATAATCATTTTAATACTATGATAAGCTCCACGATTTTGATAAATGAAAAAATACGGAACGAGCAACTACTGTTGTCCAACGATGCACGTGCTATGAGCTATTTGTAATGTGTCTTTTCTTTAAGAGGGTTTAAGTTTGCAATTATTTGGTGGCAAGGTCCAAATCCTGGCTTTGAGGGCTCCCACTGCTCCAGCCTCAAGGAGTATTGTGGATGATACAAATCAGGCGTTCAACAGTCTCAGTTGGTGAGGACTTTTGAAATGACCCACACAAGATGTCCTCTTGTAAACTAGGCATTCAGCCTAGCAGCACCGAAACCCACAATATACATGTCTCTGGAATCGAACACTGAACCTATTAGTGGCAAATCCAACCCGAGTAACAATTGAGTTATGCTCTGTGGGCAAGTTTGCAATTATTTACG
The DNA here is from genome assembly GCA_036186865.1 of Eustoma russellianum. Taxonomy (NCBI): domain Eukaryota; kingdom Viridiplantae; phylum Streptophyta; class Magnoliopsida; order Gentianales; family Gentianaceae; genus Eustoma; species Eustoma russellianum. The sequence goes on along the minus strand of AP025044.1, from coordinate 7,973,390 downwards.
TATTGAAGAAGTGTATGGATGGTTATATCTTTTTTTTGTTTTTTAAACCCCCTATGTCCTTGATGTTCCCATCATTTTTGTTGAGACTAATTCAGACTAGACTAGCGGATCACACAGAATTTGACTCTTACTCAGAGATAAAACCTGCGCTCTAACTATTTCAGGATGACACCAACTTCCAAATATAACTGGAGAGACTGATCTCACAATGGGATTTGATCTCTCGATCTTAGTATGACGTTAGCAAGTCACTACCAACTCCAATAGATACTAACTATTATGTAAACATCATGAGAAATATCAAATCCAGCTATATTATAAACCCAAATTGATTCTAAACTGTTATGCAATGATCATGAGAAATACTCAGTGTTCAAGCATATATAATTTTACTCTAACTTCTAAAATTCGAAAGAAAAAAATATTCATGCTTATAAATTTTTAAGTGGTTGAAAAAATGCTACTAAATTTATCCAGTATAACTGTCAATTAATATTATCAGAACAATTATTGAATTGAGTTAATAAACATGCTTCAAGTTTTTCTTCTGTCTTTTTAGTATTATTATTTTTTGTTGTAGACAAAGGTATAGTAAAGACAGAGTAGCACCTGTGTCAAGGAAAACAAAAAGAGAAAATGAAAAACTCAGGAGCACCAAAATGTATTTTCATTGCCCTACGGAATGAACATGGGTTTCAAATGCTTGTTATTTCAAACTCGTATACTCACATTGCGTGATGGCAATGAAAATGGGCTTCAAGTCCGTACCCACGCAAAATGCCTTTCCATTGCCCTGTGGATCATGTTAAAGACAAAATCAATGCATAAATCGAACAAAATATGGTTGCTGTAGTTTGCTTCTCTGACGAGCTATAGTCATACATTTACTGATTTACATTTAACTAACTTCATATTTTCTATGAGATACCTTATTTTAACCGAGCGCACGCATACACATACCAGTGGTTGAGAATATTGTTTCACATTAGCCACTTTGAGAAAAAATATATGGGTTACATGAATATGAGGTACCACCTACCATTGTCTAAAGATTTTGAGTGGATATGAACCTCACTTCTTATGTTAGCCTAAGTTTGAAATGAGATAAATTACAAAGTCCCTAAAAACTATCTTGGAAATGGCGTTCTTGTTTCTTTTCTTGAGTCAGCCGATTGTTTTCTAGATTTGATGACTTTTGGGATCAATTTTGATCTTTTGATAAGCTTGGAGATATCTTCAAAAGGTTGTTGAAATTTGATCTTGAATTATCTTGAATTTGAATTCAAAACTTCTTCATTTTTATCCTCCTTTTGGCCGTATCAATCCCTCCTTCCTGAAAAAGATTTCGTCCGAATCTTAGCATGTATGCTATGAGGGATAAAGGTCCTGCAAACAAAGATACAAGACACACATGTATGCACACTTTCATCCTAAGATGTTTAGGGTGAATAAGTAATGCAATGACAACACATGCACTTAGCAACTCATCATCATCATTATCCATGCCCAGTATATCCCGACGACAGCAAAAGCTATCGTCAGGGTCTGGGGAGGGTAAGTAGTAGGCAGACAATACCTCTATCCCAAGGGATAGAGAGTCTGCTTCCAGTGAGACCTTCGGCTCCATATGTACCTGCCTAAATGACATAATAATAGAGATATGTTTGGCAGTGTGTTAGTGAGGGAATTCAGGAAGTACAAAGAAGATGCTTTCAATATTAAAATACACATTACGTGTATATGTACATGCATCCACAATAAGTAAGTCCTCTTCTTCATATGTTTTGGATGCACTAGGATCTGATGTGGTGACAAGAATGGTGTGTTTGAAGTTATGAGAAGTATATTTTGAAGCTTTGATTCTTTTAAATCGGATTGGGTAAAAAGTGGGATAAACTCTTTCTTTCACACAAATCAGTTTCATGCTCATGAATGAACATAGGATTGTCATATACAATGTTATATGAATGCAATTCAGGTATTTCAAATAACTTGGAATCATGTTCATCACATTCAAATAAGGAATTGCTGAAAACATGTCATTCATTCTTTTCTAAGTTATCATGCGTAAGTGTACTATAAAACTCACTTAAGTCATCACTCAAATCATCATGTATGGCATATAGATCAGTATACAATAAATCACTGAAACATGACAATTCATGAGATAAATTAGTTTGTATGGCATCTACTTCATGCTAACATTATCAATGCACTGTAGCTCATCACAAAAAAGCAGGAGTAGTAACATCTAATTCATGTAAATCAAAGTGGGTTACATGCAAATCAAGCTCAACTACTTCATTATTGTCATTAACGTTCAGTTCATTAGAAGTAAGGTTATATCCATGCAAATTTTCAGTTTCTTCAGCTTGTAATGCAAGTAACATTGAATGACATTTTTTCAAGTTGTGGTATATTTCGTTAGAACGCTTTTGCATTCTTTCTAAGATTTGATCAGTGTTACCCAACATTGTGAACCTGCAAAACAGAAACAACAAAAAACACAAGATACCAAAAACAAATAGTCGAATGGGTAAATGGAAATAGAAATGTGTACACTTGACTAAGTTTCTTTCCTCTCTCTCTTACCACCTTGTATCTTGATCATAATGTCAAAAAGAGCAATAAAGATAGGTGAATGCCAAGTCTCTTATAATATACCCGATACCGCAAATTCAGTACACAGTTTTAACCCCGAACTTGTCTAAATCGAATCTAACCCATGATGGACAAAAACCAGCTGTTTGACCGAAATTTGGAGGTACAAATTACGTCAAAACTGTACAAAAACAGCTGCTGGACTGTGGTGAAAACAACCCTCAAAGCGCGACAAAATTCTCAAAATTGGTCCGTTTTCCTCCCAACTTGTTGCTGTACTAATGCAGCAAATTACAGCACCTAAAATGCCTCAAAACAGTAGAAAAATGCTCCAAAACTGTATGAATCAGCAGCAAAAATGAAACCAAAAATGATATCAAATCTCTCCAAAATAGACTCCAACAATTGGGACATCAACTTGAACAATTTAACTACGATTCTAAGAAGAAATGAAACCAAAAATGAAGTAAAAGGCTGAATCAAAGAAAGACTAGGGGTTGTCGTGGGTAATCTTTAGCTAATCTTAGGCTTTATGCTAGTTGTTTACAATGATGTTGGATTAAGTCACAAATCAAGTGTCCAAAATGTGAAGGAGTGACAATTAGGGTTTGTGCAATATGTATGTGTTAGGTCCCTTAGAACACATAGAATGGGGGGTTGAATAGTGTGTTCACCAAGTATGGATATTTTGTGGCTATTTTTCGTTTTTAAGTGCAACCAATACTTGGATGTGTTCTTTAGAGAGAATAAAGACTTGAATGAAAGTAAAGAACACAAGTATGTATAGAGGTTCAAGTCAAGAGACTCTACTCCTCTACCTTCTTGATGTTTCACAAGAAGGATTTTGAAATGAGGATTGTTATTTCTTATGAGGGAAACAACAATCAAGAAACGAAATCTAGAAAACACAAAAACTAGGCACCTTGCCTAGACCACAACCAAGAATTATAACCCTTTGAAGTTTAGCCTCCAAAGATCTTCTTTGCCCTCAAAGAAATCTTGTTGGGAGAATAGTGCACCACACACTATCAACTAACCCTTCAAAGTATAGAAAACTCAAACAGAGAGCACCCTTGCTCCTTGACCAACAATCTACCCAATCTCTCACAGAATAATCTCACCAAGAAGAAGACTCTTCTTCTTACAATAATCACTCTCAACAATAAAGTAAAGATGTACAAAGATTACAATATTTTGAGAGCTTGAGCTTGAGAGAACTTGAGAGCTTGCAATGTAGAAAGTTAGAGAAGAAAAATGGAGAAAAACCCTTGTTTTATCAACCTTCAAAATTCATCCCGTTTGAAAGCCTCTGCACAGCCAATAATGGGATTTGGCAGCTTGTGATGGTACCTTATCATCCTTGGAGATCTTCTCTTGGCATGTAGCAAAACCTTTTTGTGAAGATCCAGAGCCATGGCCAAGAATAGAAAACTGGCAACTCTTGGTGTGAGAGAAAACCTGTGAAAATACTACTAAAAGAAGAGGGTACAAAGAGTCAACTGGTTAGAAAATGAAGCACAAAGACTTTTGAGCCGTTGATCACATGAAGCGCCTAATGTGTATAGTGTATAGGCGTTCAAGTAGCATGGAGCGCTTAATGTGAAAAAGAACTTGCGTTCGAAGTCACATTAAGCGCCTTATGTTGGCAACTAAAGGCGTTCGAAGTCACATGAAGCGCCTAATGTAGCACTTCATGCTTGTTCGAACTAAAACTGACATTTTCTCAGAAAAGGACTTTGGGAGAGCGTGTCCATTCAGAGAAAAGTACTTTTGACTTGGTGAATTACTTGAAGCGCCTAATGTGGCGTTCGAAGTGTTTGCACTTTTCATTAGGACACATGAAGCGCCTAATGTAGGCGTTCGAAGTGTCCTGACTTTCATACACTTCACATGAAGCGCCTGATCTAGGCGTTCGAAGTGCACGCACATCCAGACACGTCACATAAAGCGCCTAATGCAGGCGTTCGAAGTGTACTGGATTCCACCAAGGTACATTAAGCGCCTGAAGTGAGTGTTCGAAGTGCACTGACTTCAAACATACAACTTGAAGCGCCTAATCTAAAATTTCTGGTGCCAACCTTGTGCAAATCATCAAAACCAAACCAAATCATGTTCTAACATTCTCCCTCTTTTTGATGATTTCACAACGTGCGTTATTTTAATTGACTCCCCCTTAACAAATGCTCCCCCTCACAAAATGCAACAACTACAGTTACGAAGAAAGAAACTTCTCAAGAATGATGCAAACATTGTTTATAAATATCAACATAAAGCCAAAGACATAGGGGAAAGATAAATAGTGTTGCAAGTAATCAAATGATAAAGTAAATCCATCAGAAATAGAAAAAGACAACTACAGACCACCACCACTACCACCAGGGTGCTGCAAATCACCAAAACTGAAACGACCAGAAGCAAACTCTGCAAACCCACCCGTTTGCTGACCACTCCCTCCAGCCTGCCCACTTTTCACCAGCACCAACTCCAGCATTATCTCCGGCACCAGCAGCATCTCCAGTAGGTTCTCCCCCTAAATCATCAAAATTAGGAGGAAAGTAGGCCCAAGGGAATTCATGGAGGAGTGCTGCCTTGAGAACATTTGCGCGATATTCATGACGCGCATCTCTGAGTTGAAGCTGCTGAACAGATTGTTCCAAAGATTTAATTTGGGCACGCAGCTGTGCCACGGTGCTTGATTCAACATCTTCCTGAGGCGCTGCTTCTGCCTCCTCATCAAGACCGGGAATTGTAGTGGCTTTTCGTTTTTGGGAGTCGATGGCTTGGGCAATATTGTAATTGCTGTAGTAGTCCGTATTTGCCACCGGGGTGAGTTCATTCTCAGGAATGACAATACCTTTTGACTTGAGAAGAATGGTGATGAGATTGGCAAAAGGTAAAGCCTTGGAAGTTTTCCGAAGAGCAGCAAACATGACTTCAATCATAATCCAGGCAAAATTTAGTTGGGTTTCATGTTTGATGCGGTAAGTGACGTAGAAATCCATGTTGCTTGGATTTCTTGTCGACTTACCATTTACACAGTAAGTGACAATGGCCAACAAGATGCGATTCATGAGAGCCATGTTCTGAGTCTTTCGAGAAGGAAAGAATCCCAGATCAAATTTTACATCTTGTTCGGGTATTCCGTATTTACTGCTCCAGTCAAATACAGAAAAATCACTTAGCCCTTCGTTTCTTATCCTGAGGACTTCACAAATTTCGGGAATAGAAAAACTGATGGGCGTACCATCAATGACAGTGTTGAGCGAGAAGGATTGGGATTCAGACTGTGGAGTAATCCACAGATTTGCATAAAACAACCGGGTGTGTTCCCGGGAGAAGCTCTGCATATCAAGTCTGGACCAGAGAGAGGTCCAACCTTGATACTCGAGCAAAGACACAATTTGTCCCATATGAGTCTCGGACAGATCGCTGAGACTCAAGAGCTTGAGTGGAACGATAGGACGGTTGTTGGTGTGCCATTCTTCAAAGAGCATATTGGAGTACAAGGAAATATGTACGCCTTTTCCGGTGTGACGAGGTGGTTTGGTAATCTCTGGATCGAATTTCTTTAACCAAGGAAAGTTTTCCTTGGAGAGATTTTCACGAATGGAGATGAGTTGTTGAGGTCCAGCGGTCTGCTTTCGCTTGTGACTGCGAGGGCGTTTTGAGGGTCCAGCCGAGGCCATTGGAGTAGGAGAGTGAAAGGATTTTAGGAAGATTTAGCAGAGGTTGAATGGGATGCTGGGATGAGGATGGAAGTTTGAGAGAAAAGGAGAGTTTATAAAAAGTGTTGAAGAAGATGAAGAGATGGTGGAAATAAATGAGGGTGAGTGAGTGGGAGAAGAGGAGGAGAGAAAAGAGGAAGATGAAATGAATTTGGGAAAATGGGGAGGTGAAGGGAGAAGAATGTGGGAAAGAGGAAAAGAGGGAAATGGCGGCAGGAGTTAATGATGATTGAATGGCGCGAAAACTGAAGAGACGGCGGAAATGACAAGGTAGAAGTAGGGTTGAAGCGTCTCAAGTGACTTCGAACTACTTCATATAAGAGGATGAAGCGCTTAAAGCCACATTGAACGAGTGTGGAAATGCAGCTTGAGCGCTTAATGTCACATCGAACGAGTGAGCATTTTTGGATAAAGCGCTTAATCTGACATCGAACGCCTCAGTAAAGCGCCTGATGTCACTTCGAACGGGTGACATCCTTAACATCAGGCGCTTGATGTAGCATCGAACGCCTGAACAATTTGAGATAAAGCGCTTTATGTGCACTGATCTTGAAAATTTTTGAAATTTTCGTGCTCAGAACTCAAAATGGTTTTATCAACCCATATTGAGCAACCCCAACCTACTTCTTATGGATACGAAGACATCACTAGGCAAGGGTTTCGTGAAGATGTCCGCAAGTTGGTAATGTGTAGGAACAAATTCTACACTTACCAAGTTCTTTTGTACACAATCACGGATGAAATGATACCTCACTTCGATGTGCTTGGTCCGACTATGTTGGACGGGATTTTGTGCAATATTAATGGCGGACGTGTTATCACACAAAATTGGCACTTTTGAGAAGTGAATGTTATAATCATTTAGAGTGTTAGTCATCCATAACAATTGTGCACAACACGAGGCGGCCGACACATATTCGGATTCCGCCGTAGAGAGAGACACACTGTTTTGTTTCTTGGAGAACCAAGAAACGAGACAATCTCCAAGAAACTGACAAGTTCCGGAGGTGCTCTTTCTATCAACTAGACTCCCCGCATAATCGGAGTCACAATAACCTCTTAAATCAAAACATGCATTCTTAGGATAAAATAAACCAAATTTCAAAGTACTTCTAAGGTATCTAAGGATGCGTTTTACTGCAATAAAATGCATCTCCCTAGGATCACTTTGAAATCTAGCACATAAGCATACCGCATGTAAGATATCGGGTCTACTAGCCGTCAAGTAAAGTAGACTACCTATAATGCCACGATACAAGGTTACCTCGACATGCTTTCCCTTTTCATCCTTGTCAAGCTTTGCACTTGTGCTCATAGGAGTGTTCACCTCTCTTCCTTCACCAAAGTTGTACTTTTTGAGCAAGTCTCTTGTGTATTTGGCTTGGGAAATGTACACACCATCTTTGGTTTGCTTGATTTGTAATCCAAGGAAATAATTTAGCTCGCCCATCATGCTCATCTCGAACTCACCTTGCATAAGACTAGCAAATTGCTCACAAAGACAATTGTTAGTAGCACCAAAAATAATATCATCAACATATACTTGGACAATTAAATGATTCCTACCTTGTTCTTTTATGAACAAAGTAGTGTCAACTTTACCTCTTGAAAAACTATTATTAAGAAGAAAAGTACTTAACCTCTCGTACCAAGCTCTTGGAGCTTGTTTGAGGCCGTAAAGAGCCTTTTTAAGTTTGAATACATGATGTGGTGAATCATGACATTCAAAGCCGGAAGGTTGTGCAACATACACTTCCTCTTGAATAACACCATTCAAGAACGCGGATTTAACATCCATTTGGTAAAGTGTAAAATCTCTATAACAAGCATATGCTAATAACATTCTAATAGCTTCAAGCCGTGCTACGGGTGCAAATATCTCATCAAAATCAATACCTTCTTCTTGACGGTATCCTTGAGCAACTAACCTAGCCTTGTTTCTAGTGACATTACCTTGATCATCCATCTTGTTACGAAAAACCCATTTCGTACCAATAATAGGATGATCGTTTGGTTTGGGAACTAACTCCCAAACATCACTTCTTTCAAATTGGTTTAATTCTTCTTGCATAGCCAAGATCCAATTTTAATCAAGAAGTGCGTCTTTAATATTTTTAGGCTCTATAAGAGAGACAAATGCATTCTCTCTATATTGCCTTCGTGTGGTGATACCTCTATTTAAATCACCTATGACTAACTCTTGAGGGTGAGAACTTTTGTGCTTAAATGATCTAGGAAGATTGGATACATCACCTCCAACTTCCTCTTGATCATGTTCCGGAAGAGATGAACCTTCATCATTATCATGAACCTCATGTTCCGGAAAGTGTGATGCATTTTCTACATTTTGTGAATCAACATGAGTAGAAGAGACATTTTTACTTGACTCACTAAGTTCATTTACACAAGGTGGAGGAGTGCCTTCAAGAGGTTCAACTCTCAAATCCATAAAGATGTTTCCATTTGGAGGATCATCAACGATCTCTCGTTGAGGAACAACCATAGGAACATCCTCAAGAATTTCTTCTTGAGGAGTCACATCTTCATCCTCTTCACAATCCTCATTAAGTTTAGGTTCATCACTAAGTGACTCATTAAACTTAACATGGATTGATTCTTCCACCTTTTGACTCCTTTTGTTGAAAACACGAAATGCTTTACTATATGAGGCATAACCTAAAAAGATACCTTCATCCGCTTTGAGGTCAAGTTTGTCCAAAGTATCTTTGGTATTAAGTATAAAACACTTGCAACCAAAGACTTTGAAATACCCAATGTTGGGAACTTTTCCATTCCAAAGCTCATAGGGTGTCACATTTAGATATGGTCTCAAATAGACACGATTGATCACATGGCAAGCGGCATTAACCGCTTCAGCCCAAAAATACTTGGGCAAACCGAACTCATTCAACATTGCTCTACACATTTCTTGTAGAGTTCTATTCTTTCGTTCGGCCACACCATTTTGTTGAGGAGTTCTAGGTGCCGAAAGGTCATGAGAGTATCCTTTGGATACGCAAAACCTTTCGAAATCACCATCGAACTCACCATCACGATCACTACGGATGGTTTTGATGGTGTCACCCACATGATTTTCCAATCGTTTACTTAGACTTATAAACTCACTACATGCATCACTTTTCTTAGCAAGAAACATCACCCATGTATAACGAGTATAGTCATCTACTACCACGAAGGTATAATGTTTACCACCCAAGCTTCTTGTTCCAACATCCCCATACAAATCCATGTGAAGCAATTGTAGGGGCTTGGAGGTGGAAATATTTGTCTTGGGTTTGAAACTTGTTTTCACAAGTTTCGCCTTTTGACAAGTGTCACACAAGTCATTGTTTTCGAAACTCATTTTTGGAAGGCCTCGGACTTTATCATTTTCGCAAATAAATTTAAATGTTTTGAAACATACATGTCCGAGATGTCTATGCCATAGTTGCGTCAAATCATTCTTAGCAACTAGACACGATACATTTTGAGAAACCAAATCATTGATGCTAACTTTGTAAATATTTTTGAAACGCAAAGCCTCAAATAAAATCTTTTCTTCCTTTTTCACAACACACTTTGTTTTCAAAAACGTTACCTCATAGTTAGCATCACAAAGTTGACTGACACTTATCAAGTTAAACTTAAGACCTACAACATATAACACATCACTAAGAGAGAAGGAATCGTTACCCACAATACCATGTCCTTTGATTTGGCCTTTGCTACCGCCAAAGTGAACAACTCCTCCGTCTTGCATAGTGAGTCTATGGAAGAGACGTTTGTCTCCCGTCATATGGTTGGAACACCCACTGTCCAAGACCCATTTGACCTTCTTGTCTTCGCTTTTTCCATTGAGTGCTAGGGCCTACAAAAGAACCATATGAAGTTGGTACCCTTTTTGTTTTGGGTCCTTGAAGGTTAGTTACCTTCATCTCGCCTTTCGGCACCCACACAAGATTCTTATTATTTTTAGCTCTACATACTCTTTCTACATGACCTTTCCTATTGCAATAAAAACATGTAGGAGTATGCTTGTGTGTTGGTACATGCTTGTGCGAATGTTTATGCATTGGCACATGTCGTGTTTCCTTCTTTGGAACCGCCTTCTTCGGAATTGAAGAAGGCTTTTGTTTCACAACATGAACCAAAGGTTGTGAAACCTTTGGTGCATTAGCCTTTTGTTTAGGCATGTGCCTTTGCTTCTTCAAGGAGATTTTAGACTCCTTGATCACTTGTGCTTGTTCCTTTTTATTTCCCTTCTTAGATGCATACATGACACTAGGTTTGACTTTCATGCTTGGCCTAGATGCATTTTTAATCTCTATCTCTTTAGCACCTACCCTTGAATCATTTTTCTTATCCTTAAGGGCTTGAGCACATGATTTCATCAAATCATGTTTCTCTGCAAGTGCAATCACATGCATTGTTAAAAATATGTCATGCTCAAGTTGCAATGCAATGTGATTTTCTAACGTGTCATTATACTCATTTATGCATGCTCTAAACTCTTTCTTGACACGTTGATACTTTAAATCAAGGATATCATTTTCTTGTATTAAATCATCACGCTCATAAATAACTTTATAATGAGATGAAATGTTGCATACCTCCTTGTCATCGTCAATGGCCATTAGTGCGAAGAATTCCTTGTCAAGATCATCTTCCACCACCCCCGTGAGTGCAAGATCATCTCGATCGCCATTGTCGCTCTCGGATCCAGAAAGGAAACTCTCCCAATGGGCTACTTCCGCTTGCAAAGCCTTCTTCCTTTGGTAGATGGCCTTTTTATCTTTGAGTTGCGGCTCCTTCACCCGACAATCCTTCATGAAGTGACCAAACTTCCCACATTTGTAGCATTTATTCTCTTGGTCCTTCACCTTGTCCTTGGAGTACCTTTCCTTGACGAATCTCTTGGCTTCGTCACCATTCTTTCTTGCATTGCGTCGGAATCTTTTGACAAGAAGTCCGACCTCATCATCCGAGTCCTCCGACTCAACTACTAATGCCTTTGAAGATTGGCGAATAGGATCATTCTTCTCTTGTGCATCCAACTGAATCTCATAAGTGATGAGATTCCCGTATAACTCGTCCAAGGTGATTGTTTCAAGATCCTTGGACTCCTCAATGGCCGTCACTTTCGCGTTCCATTCTCTTCCTAAACTGTTTAGGAAGCAATGGTTTAGATCCTCTTGTTCTATCTTCTTGCCAACCGCTTTGAGAAGGTTGACAAGCTTGGTGAATCTTTGGATGGACTCTTCAATCTTTTCACCTTTGGGGACAGTGAAGTTGTAAATTTGTTTTATCAACTGTCTCCTTTTGGCCTTTCTTACTTGAGATGTTCCTTCGTGGATCATCTCAAGCTTTGTCCAAGCCTCATGTGCGGATTGGACACCTTGAATCTGAGCTCTCTCATTTGTGGAAAGAGAGCTATTTAAAAGAGCAAGAGCTTTGCTATTTATGGCCAACTGAAACTCCTCCTCAGGAGTAGGATCATCAATATCAATGGGAATCATAGATCCTCTAGAGACCTCAACCCATATTTTGTGAGAACAAGAAAGCAAGTAGGTTTCCATGTTTGACTTCCACAGTGGGTAGTTTAAAGGGTCAAACATGGGAACTTTAACATGAACATTTGAGATAGAAGGGAATAGGGTTTCCTGCCTCCTTCTTCTAGAGGTCTCAGCACTAGGAGAACCCAAATCATCAAAAACAAAGGGATCCATACTAGAAATGATCAAATCTTGTATTTGAACTCAAATAAGCAAGATGAGGCTCTGATACCAATTGTTAGGTCCCTTAGAACACACTAGAAGGGGGGGTTGAATAGTGTGTTCACCAAGTATGGATATTTTGTGGCTATTTTTCGTTTTTAAGTGCAACCAATACTTGGATGTGTTCTTTAGAGAGAATAAAGACTTGAATGAAAGTAAAGAACACAAGTATGTATAGAGGTTCAAGTCAAGAGACTCTACTCCTCTACCTTCTTGATGTTTCACAAGAAGGATTTTGAAATGAGGATTGTTATTTCTTATGAGGGAAACAACAATCAAAAAACGAAATCCAGAAAACACAAAAACTAGGCACCTTGCCTAGACCACAACCAAGAATTCTAACCCTTTGAAGTTTAGCCTCCAAAGATCTTCTTTGCCCTCAAAGAAATCTTGTAGGGAGAATAGTGCACCACACACTATCAACTAACCCTTCAAAGTCTAGAAAACTCAAACAAAGAGCACCCTTACTCCTTGACCAACAATCTACCCAATCTCTCACAGAATAATCTCACCAAGAAGAAGACTCTTCTTCTTACAATAATCTCTCTCAACAATAAAGTAAAGATGTACAAAGATTACAAATATTTTGAGAGCTTGAGCTTGAGAGAACTTGAGAGCTTGCAATGTAGAAAGTTAGAGAAGAAAAATGGAGAAAACCCTTGTTTTATCAACCTTCAAAATTCATCCCGTTTGAAAGCCTCTGCACAGCCAATAATGGGATTTGACAGCTTGTGATGGTACCTTATCATCCTTGGAGATCTTCTCTTGGCATGTAGCAAAACCTTTTTGTGAAGATCCAGAGCCATGGCCAAGAATAGAAAACTGGAAACTCTTGGTGTGAGAGAAAACCTGTGAAAATACTACTAAAAGAAGAGGGTACAAAGAGTCAACTGGTTAGAAAATGAAGCACAAAGACTTTTGAGCCGTTGATCACATGAAGCGCCTAATGTGTATAGTGTATAGGCGTTCAAAGTAGCATGGAGCGTTTAATGTGAAAAAGAACTTGCGTTCGAAGTCACATTAAGCGCCTTATGTTGGCAACTAAAGGCGTTCGAAGTCACATGAAGCGTCTAATGTAGCACTTCATGCTTGTTCGAACTAAAACTGACATTTTCTTAGAAAAGGACTTTGGGAGAGCGTGTCCATTCAGAGAAAAGTACTTTTGACTTGGTGAATCACTTGAAGCGCCTAATGTGGCGTTCGAAGTGTTCGCACTTTTCATCAGGACACATGAAGCGCCTAATGTAGGCGTTCGAAGTGTCCTGACTTTCATACACTTCACATGAAGCGCCTGATCTAGGCGTTCGAAGTGCACGCACATCCAGACACGTCACATAAAGCGCCTAATGCAGGCGTTCGAAGTGTACTGGATTCCACCAAGGTACATTAAGCGTCTGAAGTGAGTGTTCGAAGTGCACTGACTTCAAACATACAACTTGAAGCGCCTAATCTAAAATTTCTGGTGCCAACCTTGTGCAAATCATCAAAACCAAACCAAATCATGTTCTAACAGTATGCATACGACCCTTTTTTTTGTGTGAAGAAAAGTACGACCTTTAAATGTTTATGAAGGTAAAATCACTCTTATCCTCATCATCAGATTTTAGTGCTTCCTCTGTTTTTGTTTTAAATTTTTTTCTTTAATATGAAATTTCTCATCTTTTTTTCATCATCATTTAAAAAAAATTCAGCCGAAATTTATCATAAGAAAACGAAAAAAGTCTCAGTTACGCACCAAAAAAAATAATGTACCTTTGCAACAAAAAAATCCAACTTTCTTTTGAATTTCATGCTATTAGGCTTTATTAATTCTTTTGCACACTTGAACACATAGGATCTTGCCTTAGAACAAATAAAATTGTGCCTTAGAAAGCGCTAGTCCATTGCCTAAAATATAGCTACCCGTGTCACACAATAATCTTGTTGCTAACAAAGCTATTAGTTAATTTTTAGACTTTGTGTGACATTTTTTGCATTTAAGCTTGATTTTGGTTGCAAAATATTATGTTCAAAGGCTGTTTTGGCAATACGTACACACGGTCCTATAACTGAGTTCAGCCTTGCACAACTTACCACATAAGACACCGAAGGCTCAGCATTATAGAAAGGTCTTGTTACATATTCATTTCCCTCTTGTGAATTTTGGGCCCTCGGCTATTATCTACCCGCTAATTTATTCGGCTGCCGAGAATTATTTCTTTGAGTATTGTTGTTTTCTACCACTGTTCACCCACAAACTGAAGTAGTTAATCGTACTCTTTCTCAACTTTTGCGTGCCATTTTGCAAAAACATCTTAAACATTGGGAAGATTGTTTACCATATATCAAATTTGCATACAATAGGAGTGTCTATCACAGTACTTTGCATAGTCCATTTGAAATCGTGTATGGTTTTAACCTCTTGTCTCCCCTTGATTTGATCTCTATTCTCGTGCATCAACGTTCAAGTCTTGATGTTAAACAAAAAGCGGAAAAGATAAAGAAACTGCATGAACACGTTAAAACACAACTTGAAAAGAAAAACAAAGCTATGAAAGATGAGCTAACAAACATCGAAAACGAGTTGTGTTCAAACCTGGTGATTTAGTGTGGTTACATTTACGCAAAAAAAGATTTCCCAATGAGCGAAAGTCAAAACTGTTACCTAGAGAAGATGGACCTTTCAAAGTTTTGAAATGCACAGGTGACAATGCATACATCCTTGATCTACCTGAAAGGTGTGGTTCTATTTCGCCTACCTTTAATGTTGCTGACCTCACCCCTTTCACTGATGACCTTTTCGATT
>AP025044.1:7942192-7954067 GCA_036186865.1 Eustoma russellianum | reverse complement strand
GGTATCAGAGCTATGTTGATCCTCGTAGTGGATCAGTATTCCTTGTAGTTAGGATTTTTGAATGTGTTGCTGATTTTTTTTTTAATACGATCGAATGGCTTCTCCTAGTACTAGTAGGAATGTGCCTCCGGATAATCAGTCACAGAATATAGTAATTGGATCGAGATTGAATCAAAATCCAAATGCTGAAGGTTTGATGCAAAATCCTTATTACTTGCATCCTAGCGATAATCCTGCTACGGTGTTAGCACAACCTCCACTCAATGCACATAATTTTCACACGTGGAGCCGTACGTTCAGAATGGCGCTGTTGGTGAAGAATAAAATTGGCTTCGTGGATGGTACGATTCCGAAGCCTTTGGATGTTGATCCTCAATTTCCGCTGTGAAGACAGGTAAATTCTATGGTTCAGTCCTGGATAATGAATTCAGTTTCTCCTTCCATAGCACAAAGCATCATGTGGTATGATAGTGCAGTTGATATGTGGAATGATTTGTTGTTAAGGTATGGTAGTACTGATCCTTTCAGATTGTCGGAGTTGCTTGAGAATTTTTATTGCATTAAACAAGATGTGATGAGTGTAACTGACTATTTTACTAAGATGAAGGTAGTATGGGAGGAGCTTATGGCTTTAAGGCCTATTCCTGTGTGCAATTGCAGAGGTTGTAGGTGCAATGTGACGGTTGAGATGAGAAAGTACGTGGAGAGTGATTATGTAATTAAGTTTGTGAAAGGACTTAAGGATAACTTTGATCCAGTTAAGTCTCAGGTCTTTGTGATGACGCCTTCACCTGACATTAATACGGCTTTTTCCATGGCATTGAAGTTCGAAAGGAAGGTTATGTCTGATATGCCAATGTCTTCTGTAGATGGTAGTGTTACATTGATGAATGAAATGGAAGGTGCAGAGGCAGTGGCCTCTAATGTGTATGTGAAGAGGCAGCAATCTGGTGGTTTTAAGAGAGGAGGTGGCAGGTTCAGTTCGGGTGAGAGTAGGAAGTTTTTAGTGCACTTACTGTGGTCTCACAGGACACACTATTGATAGGTGCTTTAAGAAGCACGGTTATCCCCCTGGTTTTACTGGACCTAGACCGAGAGTCAATATGGCTGAGACAAATGATCCAGAGATTGAGAAGAGTGTTCAGTCACTTGTGTTAACACCACAGCAGAACCAGAGGCTGATCAAGCTGTTGAGTAAGAATGATGATGAAACAACAGCAGATGCAAAGTCTGAAGCACAAGGAGTTGTATTGTCTGCTCAGGTTAATAACATAGCAGGTAACACTCATACTGCTGCTTTAAATACATGGATTTTAGATTCTGGTGCAACTGATCATATTGCCTCTCACTTGTCTTTGTTTTCTTCCTATAAGCCTGTTAATCGTATTGCAATTAGGCTTCCTACAAAGTCCACAGTGTCTGCAACACATGTTGGTACAGTTGCAGTCAGTCCTACGTTGATTCTCAGAGATGTCTTATATGTCCCAGCCTTTGCTTTTAATCTTATCTCCCTCAGTAAACTCACTTCTGACTCTAATCTGCTTGTTCAATTCCATTGTGATAATTGTGTTATTCAGGATCAATTGTCCAAGAGGATGATTGGTTTAGCTAAATTGTCCAGTGGTCTCTATTACCTTCAAGGTATTTCTGCGATTAACTCTATTCCAGTTTGTCTAACAGCAAAGTCTTCTGATCCTAGCAGCTATATATGGCACTGCAGGTTAGGACATGCCTCTGTTCCTAGAGTAAAAGTGTTGCAGAAGTATGATGCTTCAATAAAAGTTTTAGATTCTGATGTTCCTTGTTCCATTTGTCCTATGGCTAAGCTTAGAAGATTACCTTTTCCTGTTTCTTCTTCTGTAACTCAAAATACATTTGATCTGGTTCATGTTGACATTTGGGGGCCAAATAAATACCCCACGTTGTTTGCTCAGAAGTTTTTCCTCACCATTGTTGATGACTACAGTAGATTTACCTGGATCTATTTGTTAAAGTCCAAATCTGAAGTTAGACCTTTGCTGAAAAACTTTTGTCAGCTTGTTGTTACTCATTTTGAGAAAAACATTAAAATTCTTAGGACGGATAATGGCCAGGAGTTTAACATGCCAGATTTTTACTTGAAGTATGGCATGATTCATCAGACGAGTTGTGTATATACACCACAACAAAATGGCTTGGTTGAAAGAAAACATCAACATATACTCACTGTGGCACGTTCCCTAAAATTCCAAGCAAATTTCCCCATGTCTTACTGGGGTTTTGCAGTTACACATGCTGTTTATATTATCAATCGAATTCTATCACCTGTTCTGCATCATAAAACTCCATTTGAGTTGCTGTACCAGCAGCAGCCCGTCTATCAACACCTTAAGGTTTTTGGTTGCTTGGCATATGCCTACAATCATGCACTCAACAAGACAAAGTTTACTCCCAGGGCCATTAAATGTGTTTTCTTAGGATTTCCACCATCTACCAAGGGCTATCTTTTGCAAAGTCTTGAAACTAAGGATTTACTTGTATCAAGAGATGTTCAGTTCGATGAACATTGTTTCCCATTTGGCCATATTGATTCCAGTCCAAGTATTGATACTTCTCAGTCTAATCACATGCCTTGGCCTAGTGTACCTATCATTGTTCCCTTGCATTCAGAATCTGAGTCTCATGTGCACCCTGCTCAAACTTCTTCAATTGCTTCACAACCATCAGAGTCATCTTCATCTTCTACACCAACTCAGTCTTCTGCTAACTCTACCCCTCAATCAAACAGTTCACCATCCACAGTTTTCCCTGATAACTCTGTTCCTATTTGTGCCATTGATATTCCTATATCCATTGCACCAGAAAATCAGCACTTGTCCATTGAATCAAATACTTCTCAGTTTCCTCTGCATGACCCTCTATCTAGGCCTGCCAGACATAGGCATCCCCCTGCATATCTTCATGATTATCATTGTAATCAAATGTCTTCCTCTGCTGATCACCTTCCTAAATATCCCTTGCAAAACCACTATTCTTTGCATCAATTGTCACCTGGATATAGAACCTATGTGCTTAACAGCAGTGTGCAGCAAGAACCTACTTGTTATAATCAAGCAGCACATTCAGCTCATTGGCAATAGGCTATGCATATGGAGTTAGCGGCACTTGAGGCAAATAATACCTGGAGTTTGGTTCAGTTGCCTAGAGGGAAGAAACCCATTGGTTGTAAGTGGGTTTATAAGATAAAGAGGAATGCTGATGGCAGCATTGAGAGGTATAAAGCACGGCTTGTTGCAAAGGGATATACACAGCAACCTGGTGTGGATTATGGTGAAACTTTCTCTCCTGTTGCTAAAATGACGACTGTTCGTCTAGTGTTGGCTATAGCCTCTCTGAAACACTGGCATGTTCATCAATTTGATGTAAACAATGCCTTCTTACATGGAGATTTGCATCAAGAAATCTATATGACTCTTCCTGAGGGCTTGACTTCTCCATCTCCTGGCATGGTTTGCAGGCTAAATAAGTCTCTTTATGGTCTGAAACAAGCGAGCAGACAGTGGAATGAGAAGCTCACTTGTTTTCTGCTATCTCATGGTTATATTCAGTCTAAAAATGATTATACTATGTTCATCAAAGAGGCTTCTGGTTTGTTTCTAGTTCTTTTGGTCTATGTTGATGATATTCTGGTGGCTAGTAATTCCCTTTCTGCCATTGAGGAGCTTGAATCTGCATTACATAATGCCTTCAAAATTAAAGATTTGGGTCCCCTCAGGTATTTCCTTGGCTTAGAGATTGCCAGGTCTCAAGGGAGGATTATGCTTTGTCAAAGGAAGTACACTTTGGAATTGCTTCAAGAGGCTGGAGCCCTGGCATCTAAGCCTGCCAAGAGTCCTATGGAGCAGAATTTGAAGCTAGCTCATAATGATTCAGTTCTCATTCACGATATATCAGGATATAGACGGATGATTGGGAAGTTGATGTATCTGACTATCACTAGACCAGACATTACTTATGCAGTCCAGCAGCTTAGTCAGTTTTTAGATGTCCCTACTGCTGTGCACTTTAAGGCAGCTCAGAGAGTCTTAAGGTACCTGAAGGGCACACCTGGGCAAGGGTTGTTGTATTCGAGCACTGGAGAGTTGAAGCTCACAGCTTTTTCAGACTCAGATTGGGCAGGCTGTTCTGAGAGTAGAAGGTCTGTGACTGGATATTGTGTTTTTCTTGGGAATTCTTTAATATCTTGGAAGGCAAAGAAGCAAACCACAGTCTCTAGGTCATCCTCAGAAGCTGAGTATAGAGCTCTTGCCTCTACCACATGTGAGGTTCAATGGATTCTCTATATGATGAAAGACTTGAAGGTTGAGCATTCTGGACCAGTTGATATATTTTGTGATAATAGAAGTGCCATTTACATTGTTGAAAATCCGGTGTTTCATGAAAGAACTAAACACATTGAGATTGATTGCCATATTGTGAGAGATAAGTATCAAGATGGGGTTGTTAAGCCAGTTCCTATTAATACCCAGTTGCAGGTTGCTGATATATTCACAAAAGCAGTGGATTCACGAAGATTGTGCATCCTGACTGAGGCATTGGGTGTTTGTAAGATATTTGCTCAGTCAGGATTGAGGGGGGGTGTTGAAGACTTGAGTGAGCAAGCTGAACGTATTCGTGATGATCAAGCAGGAGAGTCTCATGGCAGTGAAAGCAATTGTGCGGGTAATTGGTTGAGTATGAGCAAATTGTTGGAGCAGGATGATGTTATGAAGGTTTAGCTTTGAGATGCTGATTTCAGGCTTGAGGCTTGAGTGCTGTGGTGGTCAGTGTGAAGGGATCAGTTTGGGGGTTGTATCCGGATTGAAGTAGGCAGAGGTGGAAGAAGATGTGGTGTAGCGGGAAAGATTTAAAATCTGTGAAGTTACCATTTTGCCCTTTGAGTTGTAATTCGTCTAGTTAGTTAAGTAAGGATAGTTTGGTAATTTCAGCTCTTTCTTCTTCTTACCGCTATGTATATAAGCCGGGTTACAGTTGTAACCCGGTATGGAAAAACGGTTATGCAAATTCTGTTTCTTCCTCTCTCCAATTTTCTCCTCGTTTTACCGCTTAGCTTTTCCAGTTTTCATTTTTGCTAATTGATTTGGTTTGTTAGTTGAATTTTGTCAAACCCCACTGTTGTTTAACCTTTTTTTTTACGAAAACATTATTGTTTATTTCTAATAATTTAATTAGCAGTTGAAGCTCCATAATATTTCAAGGTTAGGGATAAAGCATCTTGAGGTTGGCGTACTTTGTTTAGATTCAACATTTGTTTTTATTTAATTATCTAAATATATGGTATTGAAATGGCATATCTCTCGCTAAAAGGTTGAGAACGAAAAAAAAACTTAGGACCTCACTCTTATAAATCATTCCGACTATTTTTCCTAGACTATGTTTTTAACGGTTAGAGGTAAAAACCGTAATGGTTTAATAGAAGAATGTGTCGTATTTGTGTATCTTATAGCTCATTGGTTTTGAAGAGGGTGTTTTTAACGTCTGTTATTGTTTTGACTTTTTAGGCGTTAGATATTTGAAAGATGTTGCTTTAAGGTGTTGAATGATAACAAAATCGATTTTAGAAGCCTTAGAAAATTTACACACACTAGCGTAATTTGTCTTAGTTATATCTTAAGCTCAAAACTTCTCTTCATGATACATGCTAGTTCTTTCTTTTTTAAATTTATAAAGTGAATATTGTGCTTGCCCAATTTTTTAATAAACACATTGGCAACGTTTTGTTTTGTTTTATCTATGATTGTCAAACTGAATACAATTAATTATGTTTCTAGGCAGCTTCTTCGAAGTCTCTATCTGATGGTATACATATGATCCTACAATGTCACCACAGGCTAAAATACGAACTTTAGGAATTCTTTGTTTAAGAAATTTATGTCAACATTGGAATTTATAAAGACGTTTCGAATCCTTCGACCAATCACTGATAGTTGACTTTAGGTAGGACATTTTATTAATTATTATTACAGTTCATATTTGTAAGCCTAATTCGCATTCGATCATTAACAAAGTGAAAGAATCTGCCGCTTTTGTTTGTTTGTTTTTTTTCAGAACCATATTATTCTTTAATTCTTATTTTTACGAAAGCATTATTGTTCAATTCTATCAGTTTAATTAGCAGTTCAGGCTCTATCATATTATAACCAAGAGCATATTCAACTTAACACATAACAAGAACAAAGCTTGTCTCCATTTCTTTACTAAGTCAACATTTTCATGCAAAGTCACACTTGCCTCCTTCAACCCTTCCACCGTAAGCCCTCCCCCCATCATGGAAAAGAGAGAATCTTTAGCACATCCATCCTAGATTAACACATAATAATGCATGTAATCCATAAAGAAAACATCTTTGGAACAAGATCTCACTCCTACACACCCAAATGGCTTAGGGCGAAAGTTTTGGCATTCAAACTTAGCATATTGCAACTAAGATTAGACCTTAAGTACATCTAGCCATTGATGCACACACTTTCACATCCAAACCACAAAGAGTATAGTGTACTTGCCTTCGAAGTCCTTGGATTTTGCTCGGATTGGTTGACACAAGAAGCACTTCCTCCTTTCTTTTTCTATTACACACGGCATAGGGCTTTTGTTAGCCATTCTTTAGATTGTGTAATATAACATAGAGGAGGAATGAAGGATCTTACCATTTGCACTTGAGATGGGTTGAGGGAAATCCTTTCTTGCTAAAGTGCTCCCCTTTGTTTTGGTGTTTAGAACGATTCGTCGCCTAAAACCGTGAAACCCACGGTTTTTTTTGTCACAGAAATGAGGTTATATGAACTTCCTTTCCTTTAATATATAACTTACTAAGAGTATGAAGGAATCTTACCTAGATAACTTGGGGTTGACGAAGACTTGGACTTCTCTTCAACCCCTATTCCCGCCGGCTCATTGAGAGGGAAGGGGAATCACTCCTTTGTTTGAAAGTTAACCCTTTGGAATGCTTCGAGGTTAGGAATAAAGCATCTTGATGTTGGCATACTAAGTTGAGATTCGACTTTTGCTTTCACTTAATTATCTAATTATATTGTATTAAAATGGCATACGTCTCGCTAAGAAGTTGAGGATAAAAAACACTTAGGACCTCCCTCTTAGCAATCATGCCCACTATTTTCCATTCGAATATGTTTTCTTGATCAAAGTAGGTTTATCACTCGGTTTGTAGTTCAGTAATCCCACTTTTTTAACCGAATGACTTCGATCCCAAGGAAGCATTTCAGAGCTCCCAAGTCTTTCATTTCGAATTCGGTGAACAAGTTTTTCCGAAGTTGCACTATTTCTTCTTTGTCATCTCCTGCTATGATCATGTCATTTACATATATAATTCGACATATGACCAAGTTACCGCTTCGCTTGAGGAATAGAGTATGATCAGCGTTCCTCTGTTATATCTGTTCTCTCTCATGATAAGTGTAAATCTTCCAACCCAC
This sequence comes from Eustoma russellianum, assembly GCA_036186865.1. Taxonomy (NCBI): domain Eukaryota; kingdom Viridiplantae; phylum Streptophyta; class Magnoliopsida; order Gentianales; family Gentianaceae; genus Eustoma; species Eustoma russellianum. The sequence continues at coordinate 7,946,595 of AP025044.1, read as the reverse complement.
GCATGAGGCGACTGTTTTAATTGTAAAAAGCCTATCTAAGTCTGCAGCCTTCATTCTCTCAAATTTCTTTTGAAAAACCTGGCGGTGCCTTCATATAGACTTCTTCTTTTAATTCTCCGTGTAGAAATGCACTTTTAACATCGAATTGGTACATTGGTCAATCTTTATTCGCTGCTATTGAGAACAAACTTGAATGGTGTCAATTTTTGCAACTGGGGAAAAGGTTTGTGAATAGTCAACCTCGTATGTCTGCATGTATCCTTTAGCTACTAACTTAGCCTTGTATCGTGCAAACTTATTAGTGAACACCCACCGACATCCTACTGGTTTTTTTCCTTTTGGCAACATATATTTTTCCAAATGTCTACTCTTTTTCAATGCTTCACCTCAATATCCACTCCTTTCTTCTTACTGCTTCCTCTACTATCCATGGAAGGATCCTGCACACTGGGATGCAAACAAGGCCTTCACGCAATCTGAAAGTGTCCCATTAGCCAGGTTCATAGGATATCTAGAGGTCTCCGATGTACAGTCAGGTGATAATCTCTAATGTGGGACCCCTCTGTTTCCCCTTAGGGGAAGAACTCGTACCTATTGCTTGTTCACAATGTCAGTATGTTCCATTTTATGTAAAGCACACGGTGATTACTCATAAGGTATTTCAGAAGAATGTATCTCACTTACCATGTGGGAATATCCAATGAAGGAGATTCACTGGTATGCGGAAGCATGTCAGACCTTTCTTCGTTAAAGAAGGCTTGCTCGGTGACACCATCTACATGCCTTTGTTGGACAGCTTCCGACCTCCTGAAGTTCTTTAACCGATCAAACGGCTCACCCATATTCTCCCTCTGAGCCTAATTATAATAGTCAAAGAAGTACTTGGTTTCAAGAAAGACACAATCCATCATGAAAGGACTCATCAAGTGACTGGGCTATAACATCGGTACCCCTTTTGGTGGGTAGCATATCTGATAAACATGCATTTCTCAGCAGATGGATCAAGTTTAGATTGTTCTTGTTTGGGTATATAAATAAAGGGAATGCAATTGAATATCCAGAGTGAAAGGTTCATAATAGCGGGATATTCGCTTGAGCTACCAGTGTTTTGAGTGTTGTTTCATGGTGAAGAATTTTAGTGTGTAAATGGTTCATTAAACATGCAGATGTAGCAACACCTTCAGGCCAAAAAGTTGTTGGTTCGTGGGACTCAATTATCATTGGCAGGTCATCTCTTAAAGAATACATTTTTTTCGTTCTTTGACTTGGTTTTGTTGAGGTGTGTTAGGGCAAGATGTTTAATGAATAATACCATTTTCACGAAAAAAGGTGTGTAAGTCATAGGACATGTATTCTCCCTCATTTTAAAAACAAAGGATTCGAATTTTTTTGTTAAACTGGGTTTGAACCATTCAGAAGAAGTCAACACATTTGGTGTGGACTCCGTTTTATTTTTTAGGAAATAAACCCAAGTCATCCGAGAACAATCATCCGCAAATATAACAAAATATTAAAACCCCTGAGACGCAGAGGATGATGAGGGCCCTATATATCAGAATGAACTAAGGAAAAAAAATGATCTACTTGGACATAATTGGACAAAATGTGCTCTGATGATGTTTGGCAAGGATACAAGTTTTACTAATATATGACACATTGAATCAATAAACAAGTTCGGGAACAAAAATTGTATTAATTAAAAAGGAAAATTAGAGTTTCCTCCCCTGTGGTTTTGCTTAATTACAATTACCTCCCCTGTCGTTTGTTATTAGCCAAAAACCTATCCTGTGTTCTGGGTTAAATCCGCACCGATGACTTTACCGGTGGATGTGAGATACATGCGATGTGTTTCTGCTTTTTCTGGTAATATGTTTAGCGCGTGGAGTAGGGGACATTTTATATGTTGTAATGTGACGAAAATACCCCTGTCTTCACCCCCTTTAAATGGCCATTCCTCCTTTTCCTTCCCGCGTCTCCTTTTTAGACTCTCTTTCCTTCTGCGCTGAGAAAAAACGGCAGTGACAAGAAGACTGCTTGAAGAACTGTAACCCTCACAACATTATATCAGGGTTTTTTGGGGAATCTTGCTTAAATTTGCATCAATTTTTTAAAGGTACGTCAATCTCATTTTTTGTCCTGGATGGTATCGCATTTTACCGACAAAGAAGGTACCTTGGCCCTTCGATTCATCAAATTAATCGTTTAATCTAATGGACTCTTCTACTGGGTAAGTGTAATCCCCAGTTTATTATATATGAATCAACGGGTAATTTTGTGTTCTTGCAGAAAAGTAATAATATTGTTATGTTGTGCTTTGGGTTTTTGATTCTCCTTGTTGAGTTTTCGATTTGTACATGATCAGAAAAGTAGTGGTTAACAATAGATGCAATGGATGTTGTTTGAATTTCAAATATGCCGAGCTCAAGCAGTAGGAGTGCTGGATGTAGAGATTTAAGGTTCAAAAATCAGAGATGTCACTGCGGAGTTAAAGTTCCACTGAAGATTGTAAAATATGCGCAGGAAATTCGTGGAATGCTGTATTTTTCTTGCGATACCTATGGTATTGGAAATGGTGCTATACAGTCCGAAGGGGAGTGCGTATAAGCATGAGATGGCTGAGCAATCAAGTTCAATTGGCCCAGATAATGCCGTTGATGCAGTGGAAAGAGATGAAGTTGAAAGAGATCAGCTTTTGCGTACTGTTATGCAAGTAATGGAGAAGATGGATAAGAAGTCAGAGGTAACGAGGATGTTGGTGTTATGCAAATGGGTCATTGTATTTGTCGGAGTAATAGTTCTTATGTTCAAGTAGTTTACAGTGATATGTTTTCCGATTGAGTAATGTTCAATTTGTTGTTATGCACTTTGGTCATTGTAGTTGTGCAATGCAACGTTTGTGTAATGTTGTGTAATACAACGTTTGTTATGTACTTTGGTCATTATCACCTAAGTTCAATTTGTTTGCAGTGTACTTATATGACACTATTACCTCGAATTTTAACATGCTTGAAACAAGGAAGGTATGTGTAACGTATGTGTTATGTCACAACATTGTATCAAAATTTGCAAATCAGCTTTGTAATGTATTAAAAGCATGCCGGATAACAGTAAGTTTGTACACTGCACACTAATGTCTTAAAGGGAAACAAAATTACACATCAACTCATATCATGATATAATAACCATCAATGTATGTGAATAACATTAGTTGTACAAAATGAGCTGCTTAATGTATCATTGTGGACTACATAGCCTCTTTTTATTTCATCGTATTTAAAGATGCGAAGTAATCCACACCAAACAACTCCAAAATAAACCCAGTTGAACCCCCTCAAAATATGTTGACATAAACATTTTACACCATACACACTTCCCAGCAAACTAAATCAATGGTTTTTTTTGACAACCACGGTAATATGCTTCCTTGGATTAATGCATCAACTGTGTTTTAACTGGACATGGTTTGTCTAGCTCCAACCACGGTTCTATGCTGTCTTGGACTTCTCCTTGGCTGTTTATGCATCATGTCTTGGACTTTCCTTCTCACCCATCAACTAAGTCTACACGATTACAAGCGTTACCTTGTAAGAAACCCTGGTAATTCGTATATTGAAAACGCTTGAAATCTTGTTTGGTTTTCGGACACTCTGAAAGAAATGCAGGATCAGCAGTGTAGCTACACTTACATCGAAAAACTCAAGAAAAAAATTTATATTAGAAGTCCAATTACAATTTTTTTGGCCTGTCAGGTCGATCTTGTTCAGCATCATCCATTCTCTGATTCTCTGAGCTTTCCATGTATTGGTTGTTCCCTTGGTTGGGCTGAAAATAATCATCCTCCATTCCCTGTGAATGTTATATTTATTGCAGCAAATCACATGTCAATGTTATGTAATGAAGGTTTATGCGTCTATATGAGTATATTGTGAGGCTTACCTGATTTTCAACCTGTGGGGCTGACCTATTTGCAAGGCTTTCCATGTACTGGTTGGCAACTTGGTTATAATCATCATCCATTGCCTGTGATTATTATATTCAGTTCATCAAAACACATGTCAATGACTCGTAATGAAAATTTATGCAATCTATATGACTTTATAGTGAGGCTTACATGGTTATAATTTTGTTGGGCTGGCCTGCGTGAACAACTTCGTTTGTTATGGCCAAGGTGTTTGCATAATTTGCACCTTACTGTCAAACCCCGCCTTGTTGATGTAATACATGGCCTTGGCTCATCTGGGTTTCTTCTTCTCAATCTCTTAGGCCTTCCTGGCATTTTTCTCACAGATGGTGGCAATATATCTCCAAGACCCATCTCCTCCCAAAAGTCAATAGATGGCACTGGATAAAAAATGAATGAGTATGCCCATACGTATGACTCCCTCTTAAACACATCATCAACA
>AP025044.1:7890784-7911583 GCA_036186865.1 Eustoma russellianum | reverse complement strand
GAGACTACCCGAATGGTGCGCAGCAATGAACGAAGAAATGAATGCCCTCTATAAAAACACCACATGGGAGAAAGTGGTATTGCCAAGTGGAAAGCGGCCAGTAGGTTGTCGGTGGGTGTACACTATTAAGTATAAAACAGATGGTAGCATCGAAAGATATAAAGCAAGGTTGGTGGCGCACGGATATACTCAGATATACGGTATTGATTACTCAGAAACCTTCTCTCCAGTAGCCAAGCTTGATACCATTCGAGTTCTTTTTTCGGTAGCTGCTACCAAATCATGGCCGCTCCAGCAGTATGATGTTAAGAATGCTTTTCTTCATGGGGAGCTTAAGGAAGAGATATATATGAGTGCACCTCCAGGGTTCACGGAAGGGTTCTCAAAAAATGAGGTATGTCGGTTGAAACGGTCGTTGTATGGCCTCAAACAATCACCAAGAGCTTGGTTCGGAAGGTTTACCATCTTTGTGAAACAACAGAATTATAAGCAGATCAATGCAGATCACACGCTCTTCATAAAAAGGAAAGGAGGCCGAATAACTTGTCTGATAATTTATGTGGACGACATGATCATCACCGGGGATGATACTGAAGAAATGGATGTACTAAAACAACGGCTATTCTCAAAGTTCGAGATGAAGGATCTAGGGGACCTGAAATATTTTTTGGGTATTGAAGTGGAACGATATGAGCATGGAATCTTCATTTCTCAGCAAAAATATATTCTAGATCTATTTGCTGAAGTTGGAATGGTAGACTGTAAGCCTGTTGGAGCCCCAATGCTGGTAAATCAAAGACTAGAGTTCGAAAAGGGGAGGCCAGACGCTGATCGAGAAAGGTACCAAAGACTAGTTGGGAAACTAATTTATCTTGCTCATACTCGTCCAGACATTTCATTTGCGGTTGGCCTGATAAGTCAGTTCATGCATCAGCCTCAGGATCATCATATAGAAGCTGTAATGAGAATTATCCGATACTTGAAAGGGACAACAGGGCATGGTATATGCTACCGGAACCATGGGCACTTGGATATTCAGGTCTATACAGATGCAGATTGGGCAGGAAGCTTAATAGATCGACGATCTACCTCAGGGTACTTTGCTCTAGTTGGAGGAAACTTGGTCACGTGGAGAAGTAAAAAACAGAAGGTAGTATCGTTGTCAAGTGCTGAAGCAGAATTCCGGGGGATAGCGAAAGGTGTGGTAGAAATACTTTGGTTAAAAAAACTTATGGATGATTTGGGGCTTCAGGTGACGCTCCCAACAAAATTAATGTGCGACAATAAGGCATCGATTAGTATCTCCGAAAATCCTGTCCAGCATGATCGGACCAAACATATTGAAGTCGACCGTCATTTTATTAAGGAAAAAATTGAAGACAAGATTGTTGAGTTACCATATGTACCCTCGGAGGATCAGTTAGCTGATATCTTGACGAAAGCCGTGGCAGGAAGGGCATTTGATGACACATTAGTCAAGTTGGGCATTGTAGAGTCCCCTGCTCAACTTGAGGGGGAGTGTTAGGAAAGTAGATCACGTCATATTAGGAAAATAGATCAAATCACTCTATGCATTTATAGTGATTATTGACCAAATCAATTTTGTTGTAATGAGTTGCTGTAATTATGGGATTAGTATAGATACTTACCATGTATATAGACAAGGTGGATGTATAAGAATTACTCGTGGGTGTACAGAATTGACATGAATGAAAAGTAATCTTCTTCCATATTCTCCTAATTATCCTTGTTATCAGGTTCAACTTGAAGATCCAAGTGATCTTGAACTCTACATTAGAGCACGTAGCTTAGCTCCACATACATATATAACCATCGTAACCTTTTCTTTTTCTTAAGTATATAATTGCTGTATCGGTTTGAGTAGTTGGATACAACATTATGTTTAGGATTACGTACAATGCCAAATTTCTTGAATAAGGAAATCTGAATTGTATATCAGTTATACGAATTCTTACTGAAGGAATCCCCATTGTCCCAACTTTTATCAAGGCTCCAATTTTAATTCAAACCTTTTTGCCTAGTTACTGTGGAGCTGTTTTGAGTTTCTATTTCCAATGGAGTCAAGTACACGCTCTTTCTTGACTTTGGAATATGATGGAATAAAGCAAATGACTCGCTAAATTAGCTGCGCTTCTTATATTGTGAAGGAGCAGTTGATCGACATAGCTTGACGCATCATTATGGGCCATCGAAAAACAACCTCTGTGTGTTTCTAACACATAGGTATGATTGCGTACATCAGACCCCCCGACCCCGCCATAGGCGGGAGCCTCTAAAGAAATGGGGTAATGTTCTTCTTGTTGTTGTGCACTGTGAAGCTGTTTTGCTTGTATATCAAGCTCATAAGATGTGATAGATTACTACTCTTCAAGTGTGTATATAAAGGGATTGCAAGAAAAGGGGGGGAAAAGCATTGAGCCTTCCCATTTTAAGGTTTGGCATTGATGATAAAAGCTGCACTTGATGGCACTTCTAGTTAGTTAAGCTGAGAGCTTCACCTTTGTTTCCTTTGGTCTCTTGGATGTTGTCTGGATGTTAGAGTAAATGAATCCTTTGATTGCAAGCAAACTAAAAACAGAGAGAAACAGAGACTGCTTATGCTGGTAACCTGCATTTCTCATTGCTCTATCTCCCTTCTTTCTTTACCCAATGCACTTTTCAGTGGCTTTTTCCCCCTTTCATTTGTGGAGTGGGGGAGGGGGTTGGGTTTAAGTACAAGTTGTTTTAGTGGTTAAGTTTCAGTTTCAGAAAACCTTAATTATAATCTTGATATTTTGCATAGCTTAATATTTCCCTTGGATTTCTTTTGTAGTCTAAATTGTCAACGCCGGATCAAACCAAGCGACAGAAACAACAACAACATTACTTTATTGCCTTAAAGGCTTCCGTCCATGGCTATGTAGAAGTTTTCCATAAACAATGGCCATGTAGAAGTTTTCCAACAAAATTTGTTCATCTTCATATACAAGAAAAACAAGCAAAGGAATAACTGTGTTCCTTTTGACCAACCCTTCTCACCCCTTCTATGATCCATGTAGCCTACGAAAGGATATGTACCCCTGTGGAGCATTTCTTAAAAGGCTTATGTAAGTCCTCCAGTGCAGAAGCTTCTCATACCACCTGTTAATTGGCGTCGACTTTGCTTCACGTTTTTTTCCCTATGTATTCGTAGATAATGTTTTTTATCGTGAAATTGTAACGTGAAAGTGATAACAAAAATGATTTAGACTAATAAACGAAAGAGAGGTGTAAAAGTACTCTCTTTTCTCTATTTATCGGTCCATGTCATTCACGTTACCACTTTCACGTTATAATTTCACATATGAATTGTAATGCTCTTGCAATAAATTCAAATGACAGCAGTTGGTATCTAACATATGATCGTGGTAGAAGTTCATTTATTCCGAAGGTTTTCAAGGGGCATGCCATTTGTTAACTCGATGTATTTCTTGTCTTCTAACTCGTTTAATATGACATGTCATGTGAATTATTTTTTTATATAATAAAGTCGTTGTTCTTGTCTATTCCCCTTTTCATTTCTTTTAGGGTATGAAAAGTAAGGCTAAGTATTATCTACTCAAGTTCAAAAACGTAGAAAACCATACATTATGGTCTGTGTATCATTATTACGCCCTCTTTGTAATTTGACCTAAGCAGCACTTTGATTTTCTATTTTTAAGCCTATATTTGTAAGGTAAGGCGATCTGATCGTAAGGCGATCTGATCGTAAGGCGCCTCTTCAGACTTCAACCCATATTCTGTGCCCACAAGAACGTAGATAGGTTTCCATATTTGACTTCCATAGTGGGTAGTTTAGAGGATCAAACATAGGGACTTTGACATGAACATTTGAGATAGAAGGGATTAGGGTTTCTTGCCTCCTTCTTCTTGAGGCATCACCACTAGAGGAACTCACATCATCAAAAACAAAGGGATCCATATTTTAATGATCAAATCTTGTATTTGAACTCAAATAAGCAAGATGTGGCTCTGATACCAATTGTTGGGTCCCTTAGAACACACTACAAGGGGGGTTGAATAGTGTGTTCACCAAGTATGGATATTTTATGGATATTTTTTCGTTTAGAAGTGCAACCAATACTTGAGTGTGTTCTTTAGAAAGAATAAAGACTTGCAAGAAAGTAAAGAACACAAGTATGTATAGAGGTTCAACAAAATCCAGAAACCGAAAAACTACGCACTTTGCCTAGACCACAACCAAGAAGTCTAACCTTTTGAAGTCTAGCCTCCAAAGATCTCCTTTGCCCTCAAAGAAATCTTGTAGGGAGAATAGTGCACCGCACACTATCAACTAACCCTTCAAAGTCTAAAAATCTTAAACAAGAAGCACCCTTGCTCCTTGACCAACAATCTACCCAATCTCTCACGATAGAATCTCATCAAGAAGAAGACTCTTCTTCTTCTTACAATAGTTACTCTCAACAATAAAGTAAAATGTACAATGTTTACAAGTATTTTGAGAGCTTGAGCTTGAGAGAAAATTTTGACAGCTTGCCAAGTAGAATGTTGGAGAAGAATGGAAGAAACCCTTCTTTTATCACTCTTCAAGTTTCTTCCTGTTTGAAACCCTCTGCACAAACATTAATGGGTTTTGGCATCATGTGTTGGTGAGTCCTCATCATTGGAGATCTCCCTTTGGCATGTAGCAACATTCTTGGAGAGTTTTCAAAAGGAATGCCAAGAAAGGAACCTGAAATCTTCAGCAGAGAGGAACCTGTGAAAAAGACACTAGAAGAGGAGGGTACAAAGAGTCAACTGATGTTAAAAAGTGAAGTTTAAGATCTTTGTAACGTTGGTCACATGAAGCGCCTAATGTGCATAAAGCACAAGCGTTCGAAGTGACATAGAGCGTTTAATGTGAAAAAGAACTGTCGTTCGAAGTCACATCAAGCGCCTAATGTGGGCTTCTTAAGGCGTTCGAAGTCACATGAAGCGCCTAATGTAGCCCTTCATGCTTGTTCGAACTAACTCTGACATTTTCTCAGAGAAAGTACTTAAGAGTACGTGCTCATTTAGGAGAAAAGTACTTTTGACTTGGTGGACCACATAAAGTGCCTAAAAAGGCGTTCGAAGTGTTCGCATTTTTCAACAGGCCACATGAAGCTCCTAATCAGGCGTTCAAAGTGTCCTGATTTTCAAACACTTCACATGAAGCGCCTAATCTATGCGTTCGAAGTGTACGCACATCCAGACACTTCACATAAAGCGTCTAATATAGGCGTTCGAAGTGTACTGGACTCTACCAAAGTACATTAAGTGCCTAATGTCAGCGTTCGAAGTATACTGACTTCCAACACCACACATGAAGCGCTTAATCTCTTGTTCGAAGTACCTGTTCTGCAAATCATCAGAACTCAACATATTCTAACATATGCCTGAACCACATATGTGTGCTTCTCAATACTGCTACGATAACAACATTACTTCATTGATTTAGAGTCTCCTGTCTATAGCGAGGCATGAGAGGTCATGTTAGGTCCCTTAGAACACACTAGAAGGGGGGGTTGAATAGTGTGTTCGCCAAGTATGGATATTTTGTGGCTATTTTTCGTTTTAGAGTGCAACCAATACTTGGATGTGTTCTTTAGAAAGATAAAACTTGAAAGATAATAAAGAACACGAGTATGTATAGAGATTCAAGTCAAGAGACTCTACTCCTCTACCTTCTTGGTGTTTCACAAGAAGGATTTTGAAATGGGGATTGTTATTTCTTTTGGGGGAAACAACAACCAAAAAAAAAATTAAAAGAATACAAACTAGGCACCTTGCCTAGACCACAACCAAGAGTTCTAACACTTTGAAGTTTTGCCTCCAAAAATCTTCTTTGCCCTCAAAGAAATCTTGTAGGGAGAATAGTGCACCACACACTATCAACAAACCCTTCAAAGTTTAGAAAACTTAAACAAAGAGCACCCTTGCTCCTTGACCAACAATCTACCAAATCTCTCACAGAAAATCTCACCAAGAAGAAGACTCTTCTTCTTACAATAATCACTCTCAACAATAAAGTAAAAATGTACAAAGATTACAAATATTTTGAGAGCTTGAGCTTGAGAGAACTTGAGAGCTTTGTGTAGTAGAAAGTTGGAGAAGAATGTGGAAGAAACCCTATTTTATCAACTTCAAAGTTTCTTCCCGTTTGAAACCCTCTGCACTGACATTAATGGGTTTTGGCATCATGTGTTGGTGAGTCCTCATCATTGGAGATCTCCCTTTGGCATGTAGCAACATTCTTGGAGAGATTTCAAAACGAATGCCAAGAAAGGAAACCTGAGAAACTTCAACAGAGAGGAGCCTGCAAAAAAAAACTAAAAAGAGAGGGTACAAAGAGTCAACTGATGTTAAAAAGTGAAGTTCAAGACCTTTGTAACGTTGGTCACATGAAGCGCCTAATGTGCAAAAGCACAGGCGTTCGATGTGACATTGAGCGCTTGATGTGAAAATGAACAGTCGTTCGAAGTCACATCAAGCACCTAATGTGGGCTTCTTAAGGCGTTCGAAGTCACATGAAGCACTTAATGTAGCACTTCACGCTTGTTCGAACTAACTCTGACTTTTACTCAGAGAAAGTACTTAGGAGTACGTGCCCAGCCAGGGAAAAAGTACTTTTGGCATAGTGGACTGCATAAAGCGCCTAAAGAGGCGTTCAAAGTGTTCGCACTTTTCAACAGGTCACATAAAGCGCCTAATCAGGCGTTCAATGTGTCCTGTTCTACAAACACTCACATGAAGCGCCTAATCTAGGCGTTCGAAGTGTTCGCATTTCCAGACAATTCACATAAAGCGCCTAATCTAGGCGTTCGAAGTGTACTGGACTCCACCAAGGTACATTAAGCGCCTAATGTAGGCGTTCGAAGTATTCTGACTTCAAAAAACACACATGAAGCGCCTAATGGGTTGTTCAATGTGCCAAAATGTGCAAATCATCAAAACTCAACATGATCTAACATTCTCCCTCTTTTTGATCATTTCACAATATGCATAACTTAACAAATCTCCCCCTTAATATATGCTCCCCCTCACTAAGTGCAATGAAAAAGAAATAACTTGAATGAAATGATGAAACAATTTTAATGAACATCAACAATAAATTCAAGTTATAAAAATTTCATTCAATAATTGTAGAAAAACAATTAACACCAACAAATATATAAAAAAAATTTACATAGCACCACCACTTGGTGGTGTAAACCCACTAAAACCAAAACCTACACTAGCGGCAAAATCCGTGAACCCACCCATGGATCCACCAGCACCACCAGCAGCATCACCAGCACCTCCACCAGCACCATCACCACCACCACCACCACCACTTTCTCCCCCTAAATCATCAAAATTAGGAGGAAGAGCCCATGGACTAATCTGCATGAATGCATTGCGAAATGCAGTCATGCGCAGTTCATTTCGCGCATGCCGAGCTTCATGCTCAGCATCACGAAGATGCAACTGCTGAACGGTTTGTTCAAGGGCAGCAATGCGTGATAGTAATTCCGAAGAATCACTACCACCCGTGGTATCAGGAGGTCCTTCTTCGACCTCATCATCGTCAGGAATAGTGGTGGCCTTCCTTTTCTGCGAGTCAACGGCCTGGGCGATGTTATAGTGATCATAAAGACCGGATTTGGCAACGGTGGACAAATCATCATCATTAATAACAACGCCTTTGGATTTAAGCAAAATCGTGACAATGTTGGCAAAAGGCAGAGCTTTGGACCCCTTTCGAAGGGCCGCAAACATGACTTCGATGATGATCCAGGCCAGATTCAGCTGAGTAAGGTGCTTGAGGCGGTAAGAAACATAGAAATCCATGTTACTGGGATTTCTAGTGGCCTTACCATTGATGTAGTAGGTGACAACCGCGAGCAGAATGCGATCCACCAACGGCATGTTCTGAGTCTTTTTAGAGGGGTAATACCCCAGATCAAATTTAACGTCCTGCTCGGAGACGTCGTATTTGGAACTCCAGTCAAATACGGAGAAATCTGTCAAGCCCTCATTTCTGATACGCAAAACTTCACAGATTTCAGGGACAGTGAAGCTAAGAGGAGTATTATCAATGAAGGAGTTGAGAGAGAAGGGTTGAGACTCAGATTGTGGGGTGACCCACAAGTTGGAGTAGAACATCCGGGTGTGCTCACGGGAGAATTTTTTCATGTCAAGTCTGGACCAAAGGGATGTCCAGCCTTGATGTTCCAGGAAAGGAACAATTTCTAGTGCACTGCTCGTTTCAGGCACGTTGCTGAGGTTGAGCAGCTTCAGAGGGATGATCAGACGGTTGTTTGCTACCCACTCCTGGTATAACATACAGGAATGGTAGGAAACGTTAACATTTTTATCAATTGAGCGTGGAGGTTTCTTGATATCGGGCTCAAATTTCTTCAACCAAGGAAAGTTATCCTTGGTGAGCCCTTCACGGATGGCGATGATTGCAGGAGGCTCGACAATACCTTGTCCAGCCGTTGTTTTTCGCTTTTGGGTTCTTGGGCGTTTTGAAGGACCAGCAGAAGCCATTGTTGGAGGAGGAAGAGGTCGTGAAAATTTTGAAGGAAGATAGAGAAGATGAGTGATGGGAGAGAAAAGAGAGGGTCGGCTTTTAAAGGGTGAGGAGAGAAAGAGGATAAGTTGAAGGAGTAATGGTGGGAGGAAGAAAATTAGGAGGAGTGGGAGAGAGGATAGAGGAGGAAGATGAAAGGTTTGAGGGAATGGGGAAGAGGAAACGGCAGGACGTGGGGAAGAGGGAAGAGAAAGAGGCGGCTGGAGAATTGATGATCCTTGAATGGCGCGAAAACTGAAGAGGCGGCGAAAAGACAGAGTGATAATAGGGTTAAAGCGCCTATTGTGACATAGAACGACTTCATAAGTAAGGATGAAGCGCCTAAAGTCACATTGAACGAGAGTGAAGATGAGGATAAAGCGCTTAATGCTACATCGAACGAGTGAACAAAATCAGATGAAGCGCTTGATCCTACATCGAACGCCCTAACAAAGGAACATAAAGCGCCTGATGTCACTTCGAACAAGTGACATCCTTTACATCAGACGCTTGATGTGACATCGAACGCCTGAGGAGTGTATGATGAAGCGCTTTATGTGTACTGATCTTGAAAATTTTTGAAATTTTCATGCTCAGAACTCAAGATGGTTTTATCAACCCATATTGAGCAACCCCAACCTACTTCTTATGGACAAAAAGACATCGCTAGGCAAGGGTTTCGTGAAAATGTCCGCAAGTTGGTCATGTGTAGGAACAAATTCTACACTTACCAAGTTCTTTTGTACACAATCACGGATGAAATGATACCTCACTTCAATGTGCTTGGTCCGACTATGTTGAACGGGATTTTGTGCAATATTTATGGCGGACGTGTTATCACACAAAATTGGCACCTTTGAGAAGTGAATGTTATAATCATTTAACGTGTTAGTCATCCATAACAATTGTGCACAACACGAGGCGGCCGACACATATTCGGATTCCGCCGTAGAGAGAGACACACTGTTTTGTTTCTTGGAATACCAAGAAACAAGACAATCTCCAAGAAACTGACAAGTTCCGGAGGTGCTCTTTCTATCAACTAGACTCCCCGCATAATCGGAGTCACAATAACCTCTTAAATCAAAACATGCATTCTTAGGATAAAATAAACCAAATTTCAAAGTACTTCTAAGGTATCTAAGGATGCGTTTTACCGCAATAAAATGCATCTCCCTAGGATCACTTTGAAATCTAGCACATAAGCATACCGCATGTAAAATATCGGGTCTACTAGCCGTTAAGTAAAGTAGACTACCTATAATGCCACGATACAAGGTTACCTCGACATGTTTTCCCTTTTCATCCTTGTCAAGCTTTGCACTTGTGCTCATAGGAGTGTTCACTTCTCTTCCTTCACCAAAGTTGTACTTTTTGAGCAAGTCTCTTGTGTATTTGGCTTGGGAAATGAACACACCATCTTTGGTTTGCTTGATTTGTAATCCAAGGAAATAATTTAGCTCGCCCATCATGCTCATCTCGAACTCACCTTGCATAAGACTAGCAAATTGCTCACAAAGATAATTGTTAGTAGCACCAAAAATAATATCATCAACATATACTTGAACAATTAAATGATTCCTACCTTGTTCTTTTATGAACAAAGTAGTGTCAACTTTACCTCTTGAAAAACCATTATTAAGAAGAAAAGTACTTAACCTCTCGTACCAAGCTCTTGGAGCTTGTTTGAGGCCATAAAGAGCCTTTTTAAGTTTGAACACATGATGTGGTGAATCATGACATTCAAACCCGGGAGGTTGTGCAACATACACTTCCTCTTGAATAACACCATTCAAGAATGCGGATTTAACATCCATTTGGTAAAGTGTAAAATCTCTATAACAAGCATATGCTAACAACATTCTAATAGCTTCAAGCCGTGCTACGGGTGCAAATGTCTCATCAAAATCAATACCTTCTTCTTGACGGTATCCTTGAGCAACTAACCTAGCCTTGTTTCTAGTGACATTACCTTGATCATCCATCTTGTTACGAAAAACCCATTTCGTATGAATAATAGGATGATCGTGTGGTTTGGGAACTAACTCCCAAACATCACTTCTTTCAAATTGGTTTAATTCTTCTTGCATAGCCAAGATCCAATTTTCATCAAGAAGTGCATCTTTAACATTTTTAGGCTCTATAAGAGAGACAAATGCATTCTCTCTGTATTGCCTTCGTGTGATGATACCTCTATTTAAATC
Source organism: Eustoma russellianum (assembly GCA_036186865.1). NCBI lineage: Eukaryota > Viridiplantae > Streptophyta > Magnoliopsida > Gentianales > Gentianaceae > Eustoma > Eustoma russellianum. The sequence continues at coordinate 7,900,804 of AP025044.1, read as the reverse complement.
ACCAATGACTAACTCTTGAGGGTGAGAACTTTTGTGCTTAAATGATCTAGGAAGATTGGAGACATCACCTCCAACTTCCTCTTGATCATGTTCCGGAAGAGATGAACCTTCATTATCATCATGAACCTCATGTTCCAGAATTTGTGATGCATTTTCTACATTTTGTGAATCAACATGAGTAGAAGAGACACTTCTACGTGGCTCACTAAGTTCATTTATACAAGGTGGAGGAGTGCCTTCGAGAGGTTCAACTCTCAAGTCAACGAAGATGTTTCCATTTGGAGGATCATCAACGATTTCTCGTTGAGGAACAACCATAGGAACATCCTCAAGAATTTCTTCTTGAGGAATCACATCTTCATCCTCTACACAATCCTAATTAAGTTTAGGTTCATCACTAAGTGACTCATTAAACTTAACATGGATTGATTCTTCCACCTTTTGACTCCTTTTGTTGAAAACACGAAATGCTTTACTATTTGAGGCATAACCTAAAAAGATACCATCATCCGCTTTGAGGTCAAGTTTGTCCAAAGTATCTTTGGTATTAAGTATAAAACACTTGCAACCAAAGACTTTGAAATACCCAATGTTGGGAACTTTTCCATTCCAAAGCTCATAGGGTGTCACATTTAGGTATGGTCTCAAATAGACACGATTGATCACATGGCACGCAGCATTAACCGCTTCGGCCCAAAAATACTTGGGCAAACCGAACTCGTTTAACATTGCTCTACACATTTCTTGTAGAGTTCTATTTTTCCATTCGGCCACACCATTTTGTTGAGGAGTTCTAGGTGTCGAAAGGTCATGAAAGTATCCTTTGGATACACAAAACCTTTCGAAATCACCATCGAACTCACCACCACGATCACTACGGATGGTTTTGATGGTGTCACCCACATGATTTTCCAATCGTTTACTTAGACTTATAAACTCACTACATGCATCACTTTTCTTAGCAAGAAACATCACTCACGTATAACGAGTATAGTCATCTACTACCACGAAGGTGTAATGTTTGCCACCTAAGCTTCTTGTACCAACATCCCCATACAAGTCCATATGAAGCAATTGTAGGGGCTTGGAGGTGGAAATATTTGTCTTGGGTTTGAAACTTGTTTTCACAAGTTTCGCCTTTTGACAAGTGTCACATAAGTCATTGTTTTCAAAACTCATTTTTGGAAGGCCTCGGACTTTTTCATTTTCGCAAATAAATTTGAATGTTTTAAAGCATACATGTCCGAGACGTCTATGCCATAGTTGCGTCAAATCATTCTTAGCAACTAGGCACGATACATTTTGAGAAACCAAATCATTGATGTTAACCTTGTAAATATTTTTGAAACGCAAAGCCTCAAATAAAATCTTTTCTTCTTTTTTCACAACACACTTTGTTTTCAAAAACGTTACCTCATAGTTAGCATCACAAAGTTGACTGACACTTATCAAGTTAAACTTAAGACCTACAACATATAAGACATCACTAAGAGAGAAGGAATCGTTACCCCACAATACCATGTCCTTTGATTTGACCTTTGCTACCGCCAAAGTGGACAACTCCTCCGTCTTGCATAGTGAGTCTATGGAAGAGACGTTTGTCTCCCGTCATATGGTTGGAACACCCACTGTCCACGACCCATTTGACCTTCTTGTCTTCGCTTTCTCCATTGAGTGCTAGGGCCTACAAAAGAACCATATGAAGTTGGTACCCTTTTTGTTTTGGGTCCTTGAAGGTTAGTTACCTTCATTTCGCCTTTCGGCACCCACACAAGATTCTTATTATTCTTAGCTCTACATACTCTTTCTACATGACCTTTCCTATTGCAATAAAAACATGTAGGAGTATGCTTGTGTGCTGGTGCATGCTTGTGCGAATGTTTGTGCATTGGCACATGTCGTGTTTCCTTCTTAGGAACTACCTTCTTTGGAATAGTAGAAGGTTTTTGCTTCACAACATGGACCAAAGGTTGTGAAACCTTTGGTACATTAGCTTTTTGTTTAGGCATGTGCCTTTGCTTCTTCAAGGAGGTTTTAGACTCCTTGATTACTTGTGCTTGTTCCTTTTTGTTTCCCTTCTTAGATGCATACATGGCACTAGGTTTGACTTTCATGCTTGGCCTAGATGCATCTTTGATCTCTACCTTTTTAGCACTTACCCTTGATTCATTTCTCTTATCCTCAAGGGCTTGAGCACATGATTTCATCAAATCATGTTTCTCTTCAAGTGCAATCACATGCATAGTTACGAATATATCATGCTCAAGTTGCAATGCAATATGATTTTCTAACGTGTCATTGTACTCATTTATGCATGCTCTAAACTCTTTCTTGACACGTTGATATTTTAAATCAAGGAGATCATTTTCTTGAATTAAATCATCTCGTTCATCAATAATTTTATAGTGAGATGAAATATTGCATACCTCCTTGTCATCGTCGATGGCCATTAGGGCAAAGAATTCCTTGTCGAGATCATCTTCCACCACCCCCGTGAGTGCAAGATCATCTCTATCGCCATTGTCGCTTTCGGATCCGGAAAGAAAACTCTCTCAATGGGATACCTCCGCTTGCAAGGCCTTCTTCTTTTGGTAGATGGCCTTCTTGTCTTTGAGTTGCGGCTCCTTCACCCGACAATCCTTCATGAAGTGACCAAGCTTCCCACATTTGTAACATTTATTCTCTTGGTCTTTCACTTTGTCCTTGGGATATCTTTCCTTGACGAATCTCCTTGCTTCGTCACCATTTTTTCTTGCAATACGTCGGAATCTTTTGACAAGAAGTCCGACTTCATCATCCGAGTCCTCCGACTCAACGACCAACGCCTTTGAAGATTGGCGAATAGGATCATTCTTTTCTTGTGCATCCAAATGAATCTCATAAGTAATGAGATTCCCGTATAACTCGTCCAAGGTGATTGTTTCAAGATCCTTGGACTCCTCAATGGCCGTCACTTTTGCGTTCCATTCTCTTCCTAAACTGTTTAGGAAGCAATGGTTTAAATCTTCTTGTTCTATCTTCTTGCCAACCGCTTTGAGAAGGTTGACAAGTTTGGTGAATCTTTGGATGGACTCTTCAATCTTTTCACCTTTGGGGACAGTGAAGTTGTAAAATTGTTTTATCAACTGTCTCCTTTTGGCCTTCCTTACTTGAGATGTTCCTTCGTGGATCATCTCAAGCTTTGTCCAAGCCTCGTGTGCGGATTGGACACCTTGAATCTGAGCTCTCTCATTTGTGGAAAGAGAGCTATTTAAAATAGCAAGAGCCTTGCTATTTATGGCCAATTGGAACTCTTCCTCAGGGGTAGGATCATCAATATCAATGGGAATCTAGATCCTTTTGAGACCTCAACCCATATTCTGTGAGAACAAGAACGCAAGTACGTTTCCATGTTTGACTTCCATAGTGAGTAGTTTAACATGAACATTAGAGATAGAAGGGAATAGGGTTTCCTGCCTCCTTCTTCTGGAAATATCAGCAGAAGGAGAACTCACATCCTCATCAACAGAGGCCTGCCTCCTTCTTCTGGAGGTTTCAGCAGTAGGGGAACCCAAATCATCAAAAACAAAGGGATCCATACTAGAAATGATCAAATCTTGTATTTGAACTCAAATAAGCAAGATGAGGCTCTGATACCAATTGTTAGGTCCCTTAGAACACACTAGAAGGGGGGGTTGAATAGTGTGTTTGCCAAGTATGGATATTTTGTGGCTATTTTTCGTTTTAGAGTGCAACCAATACTTGGATGTGTTCTTTAGAAAGATAAAACTTGAAAGATAATAAAGAACACGAGTATGTATAGAGGTTCAAGTCAAGAGACTCTACTCCTCTACCTTCTTGGTGTTTCACAAGAAGGATTTTGAAATGGGGATTGTTATTTCTTTTGGGGGAAACAACAACCAAAAACAAAATCAAAAGAATACAAACTAGGCACCTTGCCTAGACCACAACCAAGAGTTCTAACACTTTGAAGTTTTGCCTCCAAAGATCTTCTTTGCCCTCAAAGAAATCTTGTAGGGAGAATAGTGCACCACACACTATCAACAAACCCTTCAAAGTTTAGAAAACTTAAACAAAGAGCACCCTTGCTCCTTGACCAACAATCTACCAAATCTCTCACAGAAAATCTCACCAAGAAGAAGACTCTTCTTCTTACAATAATCACTCTCAACAATAAAGTAAAAATGTACAAAGATTACAAATATTTTGAGAGCTTGAGCTTGAGAGAACTTGAGAGCTTTGTGTAGTAGAAAGTTGGAGAAGAATGTGGAAGAAACCCTATTTTATCAACTTCAAAGTTTCTTCCCGTTTGAAACCCTCTGCACTGACATTAATGGATTTTGGCATCATGTGTTGGTGAGTCCTCATCATTGGAGATCTCCCTTTGGCATGTAGCAACATTCTTGGAGAGATTTCAAAACGAATGCCAAGAAAGGAAACCTGAGAAACTTCAACAGAGAGGAGCCTGCAAAAAAAACTAAAAAGAGAGGGTACAAAGAGTCAACTGATGTTAAAAAGTGAAGTTCAAGACCTTTGTAACGTTGGTCACATGAAGCGCCTAATGTGCAAAAGCACAGGCGTTCGATGTGACATTGAGCGCTTGAGAAAATGAACAGTCGTTCGAAGTCACATCAAGCGCCTAATGTGGGCTTCTTAAGGCGTTCGAAGTCACATGAAGCGCTTAATGTAGCACTTCACGCTTGTTCGAACTAACTCTGACTTTTACTCAGAGAAAGTACTTAGGAGTACGTGCCCATCCAGGGGAAATGTACTTTTGGCATAGTGGACTGCATAAAGCGCCTAAAGAGGCGTTCAAAGTGTTCGCACTTTTCAACAGGTCACATAAAGCGCCTAATTAGGCGTTCAATGTGTCCTGTTCTACAAACACTCACATGAAGCGCCTAATCTAGGCGTTCGAAGTGTTCGCATGTCCAGACACTTCACATAAAGCGCCTAATCTAGGCGTTCGAAGTGTACTGGACTCCACCAAGGTACATTAAGCGCCTAATGTAGGCGTTCGAAGTATTCTGACTTCAAACAACACACATGAAGCGCCTAATGGGTTGTTCAATGTGCCAAAATGTGCAAATCATCAAAACTCAACATGATCTAACAGGTCAGATGTGTGCAAACATACCCATATATTAGGAACACACAGATGTTGTTCTCCGATGACCCAGAATAAAAAGTGCATCAAGCTGTGTCGATCAACTGCTACTTTACAATATAAGAAGCGCAGCTAATTTAACAAGTTATTTTGTTTTATTCTATCATATTTTAAAGTCAAAGAAAAATGTGTCTTTAATTCTATTGGAAGTGGAAATATGCTTCTCAAAACTATATTCTATTAAATTACTGAAGATCTTTATATCAATTAAAATAGTCGTGATGCATGTCTTACCATCCTTGCAAAGAGAAGTCTATAAAAATGATCCAGTCTCTCCTTGCATTTTCACAGAAAAATCTGGACCGATCATTATTTTTAAGCCTATATATGATGAGGATTTGAATATTATTGGATCTGATGAAAAGGTGTCAAAAACATTGGATTACTCAAAGTAAAAATATGAGGTTAAAAGTTTTAGGAAAACTAAGTTCTATCTCGGTTTACAAATTGATCGTCTTGAAAATGTGATTTTTGCATATCAATTGACATAAAATGAAAAATTTGGAAAGATGCTCTGTGAAATAGCATTCAATAAACTACTCCACCTAACTTAGGAAACCGTTGAGTTCCTAATGTGCATCTGGCACAATGATCTTTGAGACTGAAACGGTGGGAGTCCACAAAACCGATAAATGGCCTTTTGCTCCAAGCATTCAATAAGCTCTTGTATGATTGTTACAATTCTTGATGTTGTCAAAGATCCATTCAGCCCCATATGATGAAAACAAAGATATCATTGAGTATGATGTGCCATATTTCAGTGTAATTGATGAAAACAAAGATGCCAATCCTCGGACTTTATCTGTAAAATCTCTATAAAGTGGCTTGGTTACAAATAATTCTCAAAGCATGTCTCATTCGCTTTACTTGCAACAATCCAATTCGCTTTACTTGCAACAATCCAATTAGTTCTTCAGGGTGAAAAAAGTTAGACATTCTATTTTTCCTACATGCCTATTATGAATCTCAACTCTTTGAGATCGATAAACCTTTTGGATCGTTTTAACCAAAGAGATACGACTTTGCACTATGGTTAACTCAACATCAACCAAGAATACCCATGGAATTCCAAGAATTCTTGTTATAAATTCGTTCGAAACCTCAATCCTCTTTTCGAGATGATTCATCAATATTGAATCAATGGAACGCAGTTCTAACACATGTTCCACCTTTGGAAGACCCTACGTTATATCACATGATCTCGGTTTTTCACATATAAATGTAAATAATGTATCTTCTTTGTAAAAAAAAATTTCCATAATGGCCATGAACAGTTGCCCTGGGGTGGCAAATAAAGCTTACCTGATCGTATTACTTACAGAGTCAATTTGAACAAATATAACTCAGATCCGATTTTAAAACAAATATAACTCAGATCCGATTTTAAGTGTGGTCTCTATTTCTTCTTTCAGCTTTAGTCCTGGCGTTATTCTTTGTGTTTCTACATCATCATCCATTCTGGTCAAAAATATATTACTCGGCAATAATAAGTTTTTACGATAATTAATAACTGATCATGGATCAACTTAATACTTCATCTGGTTAGCATAGTATTCGAGTTGCTATTGACATGAAAATAAATAAATGTTTCATGCATCTAAAAGTTTGACTTGTCCGAAATAAGTTGACCATCAAGATAGAAAAGGAATACTTTAGTTCATTGGCTAGAACAATAACATAATCATTTGAACATTAAACCCAGAGAACGTATACTATATTTAGTCATTAGACTTCTAAAACCACAACATGCAAGCTGTTTCCATCACGTTGTGGGGAAGTTAACCATTAGTACCATGTCAGCTTTTCAATTTTTTTCCTTTGAGAAATTAATGCTTGGTTCACTACAAAAAGAATTTCGTTTACCGATGAAATTTCACCGACGAACCTTGGTGCGTCGGTTTTCGTCGGTAATTTGCGACGAAATTGCGATACACGAATTGTTGTCGTTAATTGCGACGAAAATACGATGAAATGCATTGTCGCTAACAAAAAAGCAGTCAGTCAGTTCATTTTCGTCGGTGATTTGTCGGTGGTTCGTCGCTACTCTGTATGTTTTATTCGTCGCTAGTTAGTTTGTAGCGTTACGTCGCTATATCGTCGCTATTATGTCGCTAAAATTTCAGAACACAGATAAAATAAATTCGTCGGTTAGTAAGTTCTTGGCGTTGTGTATCGTCGGTTTTTTTGTCTATGAAACTCGCGTGTCGCAAATGTTTTGTTTTACTTTTCGTTCGTATTCCGATTTGTCGTTGTGTCGTCGCAGATTCGTCGAGAATTAAACACGTGTATTAATTAAGGAAAAAAGAAAGCGGTGATTGGAAAAAAATTTATTCATTTAATAACAAAAATTTACATTATGAAACAAAAAATAAAAAAATCTAAAAGAGAGGCGGAGATAGGCCGTTCACTGTTCGTCATCGGAAGAAAGAGTGGCCGCTACATTCTCTGCAAACTCTTTGAGAAGGCGCTTCAGCTTGTAATATCTAAATTTCATCTTCTGCAACCTTCTAGTCATGCTGTGCAGTTGCCTCAATTGCTGCTGCATGTTTGCTATCAGCATACAGTAGGCGACATCCTGCTCCGGCATTTGTTCTTCAGCATCCTCACGCGGCGGTGGGCCATACACAGATATGGAACCCTCCTGCTCAACCGATGGTGGTTGAGGAGGAGGCCATTGTGGAGGGGCACTGTTTGCCCGTCCACCACGCCTTGGGGTTCTTCTAAAACAACGCGGCATATTTTGATATTTTATAACTTTGTATGTGTGTATATGTGCGGATGTTTGGGATATAAATAGGTAAAATTAGCGACGATATAGCGACGCTATAGCGACGAATTTTTCAACCGTTTGGCATATGTGCGGCTGTGACGCTTCGTGCGAATTAGCGACGAATTTGCGACGAATTAGCGATGTAAATTTATCGTACGTTGTAACCATTGGGAACTGAACTGACCCTGCAGAATAGCGACGCCTTAACGACGCAGTAGCGACGAAATGCGTCGAATAGTGTGAAGAGACGTCGGGCGTCGCTATTGCGTCGGTAACGCATCGCTAAATTCAAACTGCGACAATAAATTCGCGAATAATAGGTTCTTGTTGTTGTATTAATTTTCGTCGATATGATTAGTAGGTTTTCGTCGTTGTATTAAGTTTCATCGATATGGTTAGTAGTTTCTCGTCGTTGTATTAAGTTTCGTCGGTATATAGTTGATGTTTAGTCGGTGAATTAGTCGTCTGAAATTTTTCTGAGCCACATTTCGTTTGTATTTTAGCGTCGTCAAGATTCGTAAGAGATTAAACACGTGTTTAAATTAAGAAAACGAAAGCGATGATTAGAAAAATTAAACTTCATTAATATAGAATTATAAATTACAAAATATACTAGGACAATAATAAAAAACAATCTAAATGAATAGCGGAGAGGAGCCATTCACTGTTCGTCATCCGAATAGAGAGTAGCAACACTCTCCGCGCACGCCTTCAGGAGGCGTCTCAGCTGTGCAGCTTTGGATTTAATCTGCATCTGCCTTGTGTCCAGGTATTGGAGATGCTCATCCTGGTACATAATATGCTCCCTCAAGTCATCCACTGTTTTCCACAATTCTTGTATTTCTTTATGGAGATCGCCAATTTGGCGATCCTCTTGCCGACTTGGCCCCTGCAAGTGGGTTCAGAGGAGCCAGCCTGTGGGGGTTCTTGTGGTTGTGGAGGAAATGCTGCAGGTGGTAGAATAGGCCGTCTTGGGTGTGTACGACCACTACCACGTCGTGCCTGTGCTTTAGTACGAACCATATTTGTCTCTTTTTATATGATTAGAAAGGAGATTTTGTTTTCTATATAATAGAAGTCACGGTAGGATGCTGTTTATATAGGCGCGACGAAATAGCGACGTAGATGCATTGTAAGTTGTAACAGTCGGGAACTGTGCGGACACCGTCGAATAGCAACGCTCTCAGCAACGAAACACATCGTATGGTGTGAAGATACGTCTTGGGTCGCGGTTTCGTCGGTAAATCGTCGGTATGTGTGCTTGTTGTCTCCGGGATTTGTTTTTCATGGTCGTTGCTGGTTGTCGCTAAGTCGTCGGTATTTGTGTTTCTTGGTCGTTGCTAGCTTCGCTAAGTCGTCGGTATTTGTGTTTGTTTGTTTCCGGGATTTGTGTTTCTTTATCGTCGCTATATCGTCGCTAATACGTCGGTAATCTTGTAGGCTGAGAACCATAAAACCATCTTTCTTCTTCCACTCTTCTCCCATTCTTCTCTCATTTCAAACACATAAATCATCACTTTTCAGCGAAAATATAGAAGGAAGATATCTTATTGTGTGGGATTTTGAGGTTTTCCACACCGAGAAAAGATAGCTGCTGTTATTTTGAAGGTATAGAGAGAAAATGGATCCGAGGAGGAGCGATAGAAAGTGAATGTACGAGAGAATAAACAACGGGGAGTGGAGTTTTAGATTTGTTGAAGGTCTCGAAGAATTTATGGATTTTGCGACGAGTAATGAAAGTGGAACGCAAATTAGATGTCCATGTAAGAAATGCAAGAACCGTAAATATATGAATCCGGTTGACGTGAGAGTTCACTTATTGAAAAAAGGTTTCGTGCACAATTACCATACATGGTACTGCCACGACGAATATGATGGGGCGTCTACATCTGCAACTGTACACGTCGAAGGGGGACCCAGTCAGGTTGATGCCGAAGAAATAGGCGAGGGATCTCACAACCCATACATGCATATGGTGCAAGACGCAGCCGCCGGCGCATTTACAGGAAAGCAGCCGCGTATATTCGTGGAGGAAGATCTGAACCCTCAGGCGAGACAGTTTTTGAGATGCTGAACGCCGCCA
>AP025044.1:7861854-7888486 GCA_036186865.1 Eustoma russellianum | reverse complement strand
TGAATAACCGCGGTTTGTACGGGATGAAGAGCCACGACTGTCACGTGTTCATGCAACGGTTGATGCCCATTGCATTCCGCAAGCTGCTTCCAACCAATGTATGGGAAGCACTTTGTCGAGATGAGTCTGTTCTTCAGATGTCTTACAGCCACGAGACTCAGGACGGATGATATGTCAAGGCTGGAGGGTGAAATCCCTGTGATCATATGCAAGCTGGAAACTATATTCCCTCCGGCCTTCTTTGATTCAATGGAACACCTATTAGTTCATCTACCATACGAGGCATGCGTTGGTGGTCCTGTTCAGTACAGGTGAATGTATCCATTCGAGAGGTACTCTTTTTTATTACGTGACGTTCTTATGTGTCTAAGCGCAAACATTTGAACATATATTCACTATATGAACAGATATCTCAGGCATTTGAAGCTGAACATCAAGAACAAGGCAAAAGTCGAGGCCTCGATGTGCAATGCCTATCTGACGGAGGAAGCCTCGACCTTCGTGTCTCATTACTTCGACCCAGATGTCCTGTCGAGGTGCAGAGATATTCCTCGGAACGACGACGGCATTTCCAGATCCGGTGTCCTCCCGATATTCACACATCCGATCAGATTTCATGGACAGGAAAAGGAAATGATATTGGGGGATAGCAAGCTGAAGATTGCTCATTCTTATGTTCTGCGCAACTGCGTCAAGTCGACCACTTCCAGAGGTATAAACGATATCCATTTTTAATTTGTAAATACCTTGCGATACTCTATCCATTATATTACAAAGATATACAGGGTACTCATTCGTAATTTGCTTCAGCTTGTTCGTTGATTTATTGCAACACCGTTCACCGGGTATATCGAGCGATGCAATAAACAATGAGTTGGATGCCAAGTTTGCTGATTGGTTCAGGTGGCATGTAATTTTACATATTTGCCGGTTACGTATACGATATGTGATACGCATTTATTGCCCCGCTGATGTATACTTACTTGTCGTTTTACAGGCGAGCAAAGGTCATCTGGCTAACGATGAGTACGGTTACATTCTGACACCAGTAGCCGAGGGTCCATTGAACAGAGTCACGCGCCACGATATGTGTTTTGTCAACGGTTATAGATTCCACACAGTCTCCCATGCCAGCCAAAAATCGTCGGAGAACAGCAGAGTGTGTGTCAAGCGGTATGACAATAGCCCGGACGAGGATGACTTCTACGGCTACCTTACTGACATCATTGAGCTCGAATATCCCGCATTGCCTATGAAGCGGGTGGTGCTATTCAAATGCGAATGGTACGATCCAACTCGGGAAGGTTATCGCGCTGGCACAAAGGTTCACGACCGATATAAGTTGGTAGACATACACCAAGGGCGACGGTACAGAAAGTACGATCCATTCGTTTTGGCTAGTCAAGCGTCCCAGGTGTACTATCTATTGTATCCAACAACGAGGATGAATGCGGGCTCAAAAGACTGGCGAGCCGTGTGCAAAGTGAAATCGAGCAAGTTTCATGTCAGTATACAGACAGGTTCAGATGGCATGGATGCCGCATTTCAAGAAGAAAACTCGCCCGTTCTGGATACGACACATGTTGAACTGCACAACCTCCCTCTAAATGACCCCAACAGCGGTTTCATCGAAATTCATCTCAACATACAACCGCCTGACAATATTGAAGATGTAGGCGAAGACGATTACGAGGATGAAGAGGACGACGAGCATGTAGATGAAGATGAAAATGAGGATGAAAATGAGGATGAAAATGAAGATGCGTATGACAATGAAGATATACATAATGTGTGTCTGTAAGTACTTTATATTTTGTATTATTTTTTTTCAATACTGATATCACCGACGAGTTACCGACGAAACGAGTCATCGCAAATTTGAAATAGAGACAAAACACGATGTAGCGACGACACACAAACAGCGACGAACTTCCGTCGCTATGTCGTCGCAAAATTTCGACCTAAAAGCTGAAAACCCCCTTCTTCTTCCCCATTTCCCTCTCCCCCCCCCCGCGAAAAAATTCCCCCCATGGCGATTCTCCCCCTCTCCTCCCCGGCGAAATCCCCTCTCCTCCCTGGCGAAATCCCCTCTCCTCTCCGGTGACCTCCCTTCTCCGGTTAGATTTTCTTCCTATTTCGTTTTTAATGATTTTAATTAGTTATATTTCGTTTTATACATATATACAATACACATGCACACTACATATACATACATTATATATATATAAACACGCACATATACACGCACATATACACTACATAGATCTACATATGTATATACGGATCTACATATATATATAGGGGTATATATGTATGTATGTATAGATGTGTAGATGCATATATATATATATGGGTATATACGGTTTTTGATATATATATACATATATATATATACGGATCTACATATATATATATGGGTATATACGGTTTATACATGTATATATATATTTACGGTTTTTGATATATATACATGTATATATATGGGTATATACGGTTTATACATGTATATATATATATACAGTTTTTGATATATATACATGTATATATATACGGTTTTATACATGTCTATATATATATATATATATATATATTTCACTGTTTTTAGGTATATATACATACATACATACATACATACATATATATATATATACGGTTTTACATTTATATATATATCTCACTGTTTTTTATAAATATATACATATATATATATATACGGTTTCACATATGTGTATATATATAGTTCACTGTTTTTTTAAGTATATATATAATATATATTTCGGCCTTAAGGCCATTTCAAGGTTAAAATATGATTTTATATGTTTTATGTGTATATATGTGTAATATATATTTTAAAGGGAGAAAATGAATAAATATTTGTGTATTATGTTTTATGTATTATGTATATATGTATTATATATATATACATATTTCGGTTTTATGTTCTATTTGTGATTATGAATAAAGTTTTATATGTAATATGTACACATAAGTATACTATATATGTTAAATATGAATAATAGTATTTTGAATACCTTATATACTTATATATGTAGAGTATATAAATTGATACAAGCACATATATATATATATCTGTGTGTGTGTGTGTGTATTTTCGACCATTAAGTAATTTTTGGCTTAATTGACTTTAATTTTATGAATAGTATGTTTCAATAGTTAAGATATAATATGTGATGAAATATGACTAAATTTGAATGTATATAATATATTATAAGACAAATATATATAAATGTATATATAAATTATTTATTTTTTTTGCCCTTAGGCCTTTCATGAAAAGATAACCTTATTATGTAGTACACATGTATATATGTATAATATATATGTTGAGATATGAAAATGAATAAGAATTAGACCACATCTTTAATTGTATACAAAATCAGTTGAGGTTATATACATTTACCTAGCCCGTTCTTAGAAGCGTCACTGTAAATGACAAACCCTTCTGACGCGGAGGGCTGAGCCAGAATAGAGGCTGTGGTCAGTCTCTTTTTTAGTTCAGCAAAGCTTTGCTCGCACTCGGTGGTCCATTCAAACTTCGACTTCTTTTGTGTCAACCGGCTCAGAGGCACGGCAATGGATGAGAAGCCCTCTACAAACTTCCTGTAGTATCCAGTCAGACCGAGAAAGCTCCTTACTTCAGTCACATTAGTGGGTCTAGGCCACTCGGTGATCACCTCTACCTTCTTTGGATCCACAGAAATTCCTTCTTCAGAGACCACATGACCCAAAAAAGCTACACTCTTCAACCAGAACTCACATTTGCTGAACTTGGCGTATAATTTGCTTCTTCGAAGAGTCTCTATAACCTCCCTCAGGTGTTCCGCATGAGTCTCTTCGTCAGGGGAGTATACCAGAATATCGTCAATGAACACTACAACATACTTATCCAGTTGTTTCCGAAATACTGTGTTCATTAGATCCATAAAGGCAGCTGGGGCGTTGGTTAGTCCAAAAGGCATCACCAAGAATTCGTAATGGCCATAGCGTGTTCGAAAAGCGGTCTTGGCTGTATCCCCTGATTTGATCCTCAACTGGTGATAACCGGATCGCAAATCGATTTTGGAAAACACTCTAGCCCCCTGGAAGATATTTCATTAGTGGTGTACATTAACGGATAATTGAAAGTTCAAGTTAAAGCTCTAGTTTATCATTACCTGTAGCTGATCAAAGAGATCCTCGATTTGAGGTAAGGGATACTTGTTCTTGATAGTGATCTTGTTGAGCTCCCGGTAATCTATACATAATCTCATGCTTCCATCCTTCTTTTTCACAAACAGGACTGGAGCACCCCAGGGTGATACACTGGGTCGAATAAACTTACGGTCCAGCAGTTCTTGTAACTGCTCCTTCAACTCCTTAAGCTCTGCTGGATCCATGCGATAGGGTGCCCTGGATATGGGTTCAGCACCAGGTATGAGGTTAATCTCGAACTCTACCTCTCTTTCTGGTGGTAGTCCTGGTAACTCCTCGGGGAAGACATCTGTGAATTCCTTTACTACAGGGATTTGGTCGATTTGTGGAACCCCTTGTTCAGCACCTATAGAGAAGACCAAGAATTCTTCTCTTCCTTTTCTTAGTGCTCGAAATGCCTGAGTCGCAGTCAAATAAAGCTTCTGGGGTGCCTTCTTAAATTTAGGGTTCCCTTGAAAAATAGTTTCCCACAGTTCATGTTGCTTCATGCTGACTTGGAGTTGCCGGCAATCAATATTTGCATGGTACCTTGCTAAGAAGTCCATGCTTAGAATAACGTCAAAATCGTACATCTGAATCGGTATCAAGGTCGCAGAGAACTGCAAGCCGTTAGTCTCCAATCCACATTCCTTGTAACGGTGATGTGACACTAGTACTTGGCCACCAGCGGCTTGTACGCGATAGGGAGTCGCAAGCCATTCGGGGAGAACATCCAGCTTCTTGGTAAACATCTTTGCCACAAACGAGTGACTTGCCCCACTATCAAACAGAACGTTGGCTGGCACTTTGTTAATTAAAATTACACCTACCGCATTTCAAGGTTTAGCATGCCACATAACATGACAACACATAAAGTTCATTCCAACTCAAAAATTAAATACACAAATAAGTGTACCTATCACCACGTCGCCCGACTCCTCGACTTCTGCATCTGTCATCGTATGTACCCGAGCATTTGTCCGACCTCGTCCCCCTTGCGGCGCTTGGGTCTGCAGATTTACCTGAGCAGATGCAGTGCATTCTCTAGATATATGTCCTGGCTTCCCACAGTTGTAACACACTCGCTGAGCTCTCCAACACTGTCCTGGGTGGGAACGTCTGCACAGGGTACACTGGGAAGCAGGGGCCACAGCTCTCGCTGGTTTTGCATCAGTCAGTGTCGGTCCTTCAATCATTGGGGCCTGACTCCCTACACTCTGCTGTCGCTCTGGTCAGAAAGGTTGCCCGGACTGAGGGCGTCGGGGCACCTTCAGCCATCTCCCTTATCTGCCCGCCTGCAGATCCTCACGGGGTCTCTTAAGTCTATCCAATGCAGCGGCCCTATCCAAGTTCCTCTCAACCCGTCTGCACACCTCTAGTAGGCCCTCAAATGTTGTGGGCTCTGCACACACAATAGCCTGCTGGATGCGGAAACTAAAACCGGTATGAAACTTTAGCATTTTGGCCTCCTCATTGTCCATGATACATGACATGTACTGGCCTAACTCGTGAAACTTCTCAGAATATTGATCAATTGACATGGACCCTTGTGTCATCATCTGGAATTCAGCCATCCTCCTTTGAATAGCACTACCCGGAACGTAGTGATTCCTATATTCTTCCACAAACTGCTCCCATGTCACTGGTGGAGTCAGTTTGCGCTTCACCCTATTCCACCATCTTTCTGCTTCCCCTTCCAGGAACGGGGTCGTGGTTTCTACTTTTAGATTTGCGGGCACCTGAATGAGCCTTATCTGTTCAGTCACATTTTTGAGCCAAATCTCGGCTTCCTCAGGCCAAGTGGTACCCCTGAACATCGGTATTCGGGAGTTCTACATCTCCCTGTAATAGAACCTCAAGCCTTGCTGTGGTGCGGGCGGTGGCGGTGGCGGTTGTTGCTGCTGCTGCTGCTGAGTGTGCTGAAGTATTTGGGCAATCTGTGCCTGTTGCTCTGCCATCTGGGTATATTGCTGTGCCATCTGTGTTTGCTGATGGGCTATTAAGGCCGTCAGATTGGCCAGTGTATCTGCAAAGTTTTGGGGAATCACCCCTTGCCCCTGACGTTCGTCTCTGTCATTTCCACCGTTCCCTGATGGTTCACGTCGTGGAGGAATTGTCTGTAGACGATTTAAAGTATGTTAGACAAAATTTACTTAAGAGTAGTGGAAAGAGATACAGGAATGGAGGTCAAAAGGAAAAGATAACATATCCCATCTACTTACTAACGGCACTCACCAACCAAAACCCCAGTCATAGCTTATGTCTACTTCGTTTTATTCGAGTTCAAAAATCATTTGAAAACCAATCGTCACTTATCCTAGGGTAATTAAATAATCACGTTCCCGAGGCGTATTTGAAGCCTGGGCTCTGATACCACCTGTAGCGCCCCGCTCCCGAGCTCCATCTTCGGTAACGGTGCACCCGCCGTATCTCACTCAGAAGAATACAAGGCGTCACATCAACCTGCTACACGTCAGTGCTGACATAGAAAAGTTTTCCTTTTCTTTCTGCAGAAACGATAAATCACAACACTAATTTGAAATAAATGAAAAGGAAACTTTAAAGAAAGAAACGACGTTATTTCTAGGCAGACCAGGCCTTACAAGTCAAGGTCAAAAGTCTATGTTTAAAAGCCTGAAATCGTTTTCATAAGTAATACTGAATGTTAAAAAAAGTCTGCGTCACTCTGATTAACATCATAAGAATCCCATCTCCATCCTCGCTGCGGCCATTCTCTACGAGTCAATCAGCCCATTCCACAGTATCGGATCCATCCTCAATGAAAATGTAATCATACTCCGTCTCGGCTACATATGGAATAGTAGGGGTGAGTGATGGTAATCACCCTGTAGGTGCCTCTCAAAACAATACAAACACTTACATACTCAAAACGATACCAGCACGTAGCACATAAAACAGCATGATAAGTCTTATACGAAGGTAAACAGTCCACAGAAGATGCATGCGCAAATACGTGATGCATGCTCAAATAACGTGTCACACGCAACGAAGATCATGTCACACAGTATGTCTCTAGACCTATATGCAATGCATGCACCCGGGTCCTAACTCCAGCGTCTTGGTCTCTAGCCACCATTCGCTGTTTCGACACCCATGCCCTATAGACACAGTATGTCTCATGACCCCGGTGCTCTATAGACACGGTAAGTCATCCCGATACCCACGCCCTATAGACGCAGTATACCTCATGCAGCCCGGCATCATGGTCACTAGCCACCACTTACCGTTTGGACGCCCACGCCCTGTAGACGCAGTATGTCTCATGACCCCGGTGTCCTATAGACACGGTAGGTCATCCCGATACCTACGCCCTATAGACGCAGTGTACCTCATGCAACTGCACGTGCCATGAATGCAAGAGAAAGGGAAGGAAAACGGTTAGATGTCGTCCCCTGACATTGATCAATCGATGTGGCTCTGAAGCACATCGAACCCTCAGCCCTGGGACGTCGATCGATCGACGTGGTTCTGAGGCACATCGAACCCTCAGTCCTGGGACGTCGATCGATCGATGTGGACCTAAGGCACATCGATCTCTCACCCTCTGGACGTCGATCGATCGATGTCCATCTGAGGCACGTCGAACCCTCAGCCTCTGGACGTCGATCGATCGATGTCTCCGAATTTCAGAACTCCCATTCTGAAATTTCTGCAATCCATTCCTCAAACCTCATTCATCCTTCCACCCCATCCCACAAATCCATATACGCATAACAACCTCACAACCCCCCTCAAGGAACGTACACCAACGAGGTCACATTGAAATCAAAACGAATAACGGTAAATAAACACCTTGGGCAAATAATCAAGATCCAATCAAAACCAACAATTTACGACAACAACAATACATAAAAATACCCTTTTTCCTATCCAAGCCTTCATACCGTTTTGAGGGAATAATTAGTATGCACCTACCTCGATTCCTAGCGAGATTTGATCGATATATCTACTAGATGATGATGCCGTTAGGGTTGTGGTTTTCTCCTCCTGAACCATGGATCAAAGATCCTTCTTTTCTCTTCTTGTTGTGGCTGAAAATTGTTGATGGGGAGAAGGAGAGGAGGTTGTCGAATTGGGAGAGAAAAAGGGAGATTATGGTTAATCAAAATCTAAGTGAGAGATAGAGAGTTATGAGTGAGGGGTTTGGGGAAATTTATGGTGATAAGTGAGAAATTTTAGGAAGGAGGTTGACCAATTAGTTGGATAGGATTTAGTCATTTTAATTATTTTATCTATTCATTCATTCATTTTTTTTAAACCCATAATATAACACTTCAAATCCCTGCCTTTTGTCTATTAGACAACTCGCTTTATAGAAGATACAATGGAGGCTTGATACTAATTTATTGTCGAATTTGATGCTAAAAATAAATACAAATCCCAACATATCTCTATATTTATGTACAAGATAAATCTAATCAATAGGAATATTTAATTAGATTTGATTAGATTGGATTAGATAGCGACAATCAATTCAAAATCTTTGTTCTCAATCGGTAGGTCGGCCTCGGCAGCCAGCCTCAGGCTCAGCAGGTCAGGTCAGCTCGGCTCAGTGAAATCAGTTGAGGTCAGTCCAGGATCAACTCAGCAGCCTCAGCAGGTCGGCCTCAGAAGGATCCGGTCAGTTCAGCTCCTCATTAAATATAAATCCTTACATTTACTATCCACCAATAGAAAACAAAATAATGAAAAAAGATCCATGTTTTACCCACTCACATATCCATTACTCCCTTCTTTATTTTATTACTAATTCATCACATAAAGTTTGGAAGCCAGTTGAGATCGTTTTAAACCATGTTAAGGCTATAAAGAAAGTTCAGATAGATGCTTAGTCCTCCATGAAAACCACCAAGGGGTGTGATTCCCTGACCAAAAAAAAAAAAAAATTATGTATGTTCAACGACTTCAAATTATCATAGCTTGCTGGGAGAAAACCAAGTTGTTATTGATGCTTTTGTGTCGAGATACAGAGAAACATGTAGATTTACAGATTTAAAGTGTCGATCGGTTTGTGCAACCTCTCGACTGGCCGACGATTCTGGTGCTGATCGAGAAGAACGTTCTTCTGCGGTGAGTATCAGGGGGATCCTTTTTTTGTCAATTTTATAATTTTCTAATTATTTCTTCATTGAGGACAATGTCTAAATTAAGAGGTGGGGATGACTGTGGTCTTTCGTGTGTCTTGTTTTTATTTGTGTTTTGTTGCTTTGTTTAGTCGAATTTTTGCAAATTTTGTATTAGAAATTATTCAAGAAATTGTTGAGCAATAAATTCTTTCCATTTTTTTACTTTTAAAATTTTAAGTATTAATTCATATTTAGTATAGTTTGTTAGGATATGAAACGTTTTGATGATATTAAAATATGTTTTGAATGGTTTAAAATGGAAATTCACACTTGGAGTTTGAAGCAAAATGAGAAAAACACACTATGAGGCATCAATCTCTTACATAGATCGATTGATGTGTACATCAGTCTCTCAGGGAGAGACATGGATCGATCCATATTGATGCAGTTCAAGTTTGGAACTTTCTGTCCAACGTCGATCTCTCAGTCTGAAGGACATTGATCGATTGATGTCACGTCAGTCTCTCAGAGAGAGATGTCGATCGATCGATGCCAGACAGTGTCAAATCAGAAAGTTTCTGGAAGACATCGATCTCTCAGGCCAAGGGACATCAATCGATCAATGTACATCAGTCTCTCAAAAGAGAGACATCGATCAATCGATGTACTGCAGTTTCAAAACTGCAAACTCTCTGGAGGACATCGATCTCTCAGCCCAGACACATGGATGGATCGGTGTCCCTCACGATTTCCAAATTTTATGACCGTTGAAATAAAATCCAAGGGAGATTTATGGTGTTTTCTCTTTCCAATCTTGCTCAAAGTTCTTGTGGACTTTACTCCAGCATAATACATGCTTCTTTGACTATCTTATCCATGTCTAAGATTCTCTTGGGTGGCTATTGAGGATCAAAACACTCTATAGTGTGGCTAAAGGCTATTTTTAATTTTTCAAGACTTGGGGATGAATTGAAAACATGGTGAAGGCTCCAAAACATGGTGAACCCCTCCTATAATTGTATGCAGCTCAGATGAGGCAAATACACACTTTCATCATCATCAAGCTTCATTCTTCTTTGTTGTATATTTCTCTCATATGTGTAAAAGTGCTTATAGCTTGTTAAGCCTTTCTTTGTTCTACATTGTTGTATATTGAGAGATAGTGAGTCAAACACAAGACGAACCATAAATATTTGATCTCTTGCTCGTGTTTAGACTAGTGAAAAGTGCAATCCCCACTACTTCTTTTAAACACACTATGAGAAAGTTTTTGAAGAGAACTTTGTTGAAGTTGTGAGCTAGCAAGAAGTTGTTCTTGCTTAGAGCTGTAGTTGTTGTAGTTGCACAAGGGTATTTTGTGCAAGAAGTTGTGGTTTTTTACAATAAAGTGTTAGTGTAAATATTGCTGTGGTTGTTCTTATTAGCTTTAATAAGAAGAGTAGTTGTTGAAAATCCACTTTGGCAACAAAGTGGTAGTGGAGTAGAATCATTTACGATTTGAACCACTTTATATCCGGTGTACTCATTCATTGTTTCTCATCTCCTATTCTTGCTTTGATTTTGAATCCCATTTGAGTTGATCCAAACAAGAAAATTCCGCAAAAATATCCCAACACTCTATTCACCCCTCCCCCCTCTGGAGTGTGTTACGGACCTAACAATTGGTATCAGAGCCTAACCTTGATTGCTTGGCCAATCTTTGCAAGTAGCAAGGTTAAAGATCATGGCAATGAGAACCTCTTCATCCTACACTTTAACTTCCAATCCAATTGCACTATTCTCAGGATCAAACACTAAAGCACATATGTTTGATGCCGAAAATTACTCTTTGCGGAAATTCCGAATGATCAATCATTTGAAAGGCTGTGGATTTAATATATGGAGAGCCGTTATCAAAGAAATCGAAGTTTCTATGATTACCAACTCAAAAGGAGAATCAATGTTCAAAGATGAGGATGACTACACTGACAATGACAAGATAAACTTCACCATTAATGTCAAACCATTCGATATTCTTTCAAGTGCTTTTACCACCACCGAGCTCATAAGACTTCAAGGTCTTGAAACAACCCATGAAGCATGGAAAAGGCTAGAAATGATACATGAAGGGACTGAGCAAGTAAGAATGGCCAAAAGACGTATGCTCATGAAGGAGTATGAAATGTTTGGTATGAAGAGCGGTGAAAAGATTGAGGAAACTATTGATCGATTCACTCGAATAGTGAATCAACTTTCTATGGTGGACAAGAAAATCTCAAATGAAGACCTTGTCTCAAAACTCCTCAACTCTTAGCCAAGAGAATGGGCACCTAAAGTCACCGCTATTACCAAATCAAAGAATCTCAAGACTCTTACCCTTGATGAGCTATCTGGTAATCTTCTTACACATGAAATTCTTATTGATGAACAAAATAGGATGAACCCTATCAAGCCCACACAAACATCACACAAAGTATTGGTGGTAGAATCTGATGAATCGGATGAGGAAGTTACTTTTCTAGTGAGAAAATTTAGAAGAATGGCCACAAGAAATAAGGCTCAAGCAAGGAAGTTTTTCAAGAGACCACCCAAGGACAAAGAAGCAAGTGAAATTGCTATAGGTGTTGTCGACCCAGTCACTTCATTGCCGATTGCCACGTCAAAGAGCTGCAAAAGCAAGAAAAGAAATATTTAAAGCCAAGGCATAATGACTAGGAGAAAATTAAATAAAAATGCCTTCATTTCACAAGTTGAGCCTAAAAATATAAAGGAGGCAATAAATGATGAAGATTGGGTATTAGCTATGCAAGAAGAATTAAATCAATTTGAAAGAAGTGATGTTTGGGAATTAGTTGCTAAACCTAGTGATCATCCCGTAATTGGCACTAAATGGGTATTTAGAAACAAAATAGATGATAAAGGAAACATCACTAGGAACAAAGCTAGGTTAGTAGCCTAAGGCTATAGGCAAGAGGAAGGCATAGACTATGATGAGACCTTTGCCCCCGTAGCTAGGTTAGAAGCTATTATGATGCTATTACCATATGTATGCTATAATGATTTCAAACTATATCAAATGAATGTGAAATCCGCATTTTTGAATGGAATAATTCAAGAAGAGGTCTATGTAGCTCAACCGCCGGGGTTTGAAAATCATGATTATCCAAATCATGTTTTTAAACTCAAAAAGGCCCTTTATGGACTTAAACAAGCTCCTAGGGCTTGGTATGATAGATTAAGTAACGTCCTACTTGAGAATAAGTTTTCAAGAGGAAAAGTCGACACTAGTCTTTTTATTAAAGAACAAGGAAACCATCAATTGCTTGTTCAAATTTATGTGGATGATATCATATTTGGTGCTACTAATGATTCTCTTTGTAAGCATTTTGCAAAATTGATGGAAGGAGAATTTGAAATGAGCATGATGGGTGAACTCAACTACTTCATTGGTCTACAAATCAAGCAAACTCAAGATGGAGTGTAAATGTCTCAAACAAAGTATACAAAGGATTTGCTCAAGAAGTACAAATTCGAGGATGGAAGAAGTGTGAGCACTCCGATGAACACAAGTACAAAGCTTGACAAAGACGAAAAGCCGGTTGAGGTAGCAAAATATAGGGGTATGATTGGTAGTTTACTCTATGTAACCGCTAGTAGACCGGGTATTTTGCTTGATGTGTGCTTATGTGCTAGATTTCAAATTATGCCTAAAGAATCACATTTAGTTGCTATTAAACATATCTTTAGGTATTTGAAAGGAACCTTGAACTTTGGATTGTTTTATCCCAAAAATGAATGTTTTGATTTAAGAGGGTATAGTGACTCCGACTATGCCGGAAATCTTGTTGATAGGAAAAGCACCTCCGGGACGTGTCAATTCCTTGGAGATTACTTAGTTTCTTGGTTCTTCAAGAAACAAAATAGTATGTCACTTTCAACGGCGGAATCTGAATATGTATCGTCCGCTTCATGTTGTGCACAACTACTTTGGATGATCAATACTTTGAACGATTATAAATGTCAAGTTTGATAAAGTTCCCATTCTATGTGACAATACCTCAGCCATAAGTATAGCACAAAATCCAGTACATCATAGTAGGACCAAACATATAGAAGTAAGGCATCATTTTATAAGGGATTGCATTCAAAAAGGATTGGTATGAGTTGAATTTGTCCTGACAAATGACCAACTAGCGGATATATTCACAAAATCTCTTCCCACTGAGACATTTGAGTCTATTAGAACAAGATTAGGGATGATAAACATTAAATAGAGGGATAAAATTGAAAATCTCAAAAACCAGTATACGTCGATCGATCGACATATCAAAACAAGAGATCGACGTACGTCGATCTCTGACATCGTCAATCGACATACGTCAATCTCAGGCATCGACCGATCGACGTCGTCGAATCTGCAATCTTTAAATTCTCCAAAATGCAAACCCTTCTTCATTTCTAACAAATTCAATCGACTGAAACCCTACTAAAACTTGCTCCTCCTCCTCCAAAAGCCCTTCCTCTCCTCAATTTCATCTCTAAATCACAACATAATCATCTCTACACTTGATTTTCATCTTCTTCAGTCATTCCTCTCCAGAAATCCCCAAATTTCAAGCCCTAATTTCTCTCAAAATGTCTTCAAGGAGCAAAAATACAACCAAGAGGCCAAGATCTTCTAGGGGTGTAGGAGAAGGTTCAAGCACTTCTTCTCAAGGACAAACATCTCAACCTAGAAGAAAGTATTCTATGGATGAGAGTCAAGCATAAGTGCTAGCTGCAATTAAGAGTGAGTTGACT
The DNA here is from genome assembly GCA_036186865.1 of Eustoma russellianum. Lineage (NCBI taxonomy): Eukaryota > Viridiplantae > Streptophyta > Magnoliopsida > Gentianales > Gentianaceae > Eustoma > Eustoma russellianum. Next base: position 7,874,429 of record AP025044.1, on the reverse strand, counting down.
CTTTCAAACTTTCCTTGGATCAAAGCCAAAGATGCCATGGATGCTTTGACAGAACCCCTAATCCCCAGGCATGTAAGTTACATCACTAGACATGATCAAATATTACTTGATAAATGGGAAGACGATGAAAGACCCACCATCCCACTCAAATTGCTTAGAATAAACGATATTCTAAGCAATGATGAACTAAGTCCCATCATTGAGTGGTTAGATGTTCAAGAATGGAGAAATATTTTGAATGAGAGAGAGATGCTTAAAATGTCCACTAAATATACTAGGCTTTTTATGCAAATTTATTGATTGAATACATAAATGGTCTTCCTTTAGCTCTACACTCAGTTATTGATGGACATCTTGTGAAATGGAAAGTTGAAAAAATTTGTAACTTGATTAGTGTACCCAACGAAGGTACTAGGAGTTTGATGCATGGAAATGGGATGCAGCTAGGTGGAAAGTCTCTGAAGATGAAGTGAAATCTTTCTTAGGCTTCTATCCAAGTAAAAACACAAATGATATGCCTTTAGTTCATCGTATCCTTCTTGCCATTGTTAAATTCTGTATCAATGGTAAATCCGCAAAATTACCAAATAACCTTAGACTTCTACATAGCATATCGAATAACTAACCGTGAGAAGGTTAACTTTGGAGATCTTTTTATGACAAATGTTGTCGAAGCCGCAACCAAACAAAACAAAGCCCTTTCCTATAAATACTTATCTATAGGATGCTTGTTAAGTCAGGTGTTTATGTGGATGACACGGATGTTGACAACATAACGCACAAGGACTTCTATGATAAAGTCAACATCCAACAAATACTGAAGTCTAGAAAAGAAGCAATGAGGAGAGAACAAGAGGAGGAAGCAAGAGAAGACGAAGACCTTCCAGATGAGGCACCCATTCTTGAACCGGATACTCAAGAAGAACCAAGTATCTTGAGCTCAAATGACCCGGAACTTCAAGCTCAAGTTGCTAGTCTTCAACAAGAGGTTGGGGAGCTTCATAGCAAAGTATCCGTACATGAGTCGAGGTTTGCAAAGCTCGAGGCAAAGATGAAAGCTTGCATTCCTGGCATCACATTCTCTTCCGATGAAGACTAGGGTGTTTGTTTAGCTCAAATCTTGTTCTAGCTTAGGATGTCTTGCTATTTGTAAAACTTGTTTGTGCCTTGAATTTAATGAAGTATTCTTGCTTATTATTTTTTGATGCTTTCAAAAGGGGGGAGAAAATGGCTATTGATGCTTAAGTGTCTTATTTGTCAAAGTGGTTTAATGGCTATTGTGGCTTATTTGTCAAAGTGGTTTATTGGCTATTGTGGCTTTTTTGTCACAGTGGTTTATTGGCTATTGTTGCTTAAGCGGCTTATTTGTTAAAATGGTTTATTGCACGATGAGATTGTTTGATGAAATAATTTTTGGTAGCTGGCAAAATGAGGCAGGTTTGGAAATCAGAATCTTTGTTAATTGTTGGTAAAATGAAAATAAGCATGAAGAGTTATTGATGCATGTTTGAGAAAGTTGGGTTGTTGATACACGTTTGTTTGAGGGGGAGCAAATTTCAAAGAAAAATATTTTGGTTGGAGTTGTAAAATCTTGTTCACATTGACTACTACAGAAGGTATAAAGTGCATATACTTAGGGGGAGATTGGTATTTTTCAAGTTTGAAACATTCAAACAGTTAAAATGAAGCAAAAACATCTTTTAGAATAGTGGTTTTGAAATCATCAAAAAGGAGGAGATTGTTAGATTATAAAATGTTTTGATGATATAAAAAGATGTTTTAAAAGGACTAAGATGGAATTTCACACCTTGAGTTTGAAGCAAAATTGAGAGAAACATAGTGCGAGACGTAAACCTCTCATGGATCGGTTGAAGTATACATCAGCCCCTCAGGAGGCACATGGATCGATCCATGTGAAGCTTGGTAAATGTTTGAGCTCTCAGATCCACGTCAAACTCTCATTCAACAGACGTGGATCGATTGACACATATCTGAGAGACATCAATCTCTCAGTAAGGCATACGTCAATCGATCGACGTACAACTGAGAGACGTCGATCTCTCAGCTAAAGGTATGTCGATCGATCGACATACATTTGAGAGACATCGATCTCTCAGCTAAGGGTACGTCGATCGATCGACGTACATCTGAGAGACATCGATCTCTCAACTAAGGGTACGTCGATCGATCGACGTACATCTGAGAGACGTCGATCTCTCAGCCTAGGAGACGTCGATTGATCGACGTCATTCTGAGTGACGTCGATCTTTCAGCCTAGGAGACGTCGATCGATCGACGTCATTCTGAGAGACGTCGATCTCTCAGCCAGGCAGACGTTGATCGATCGACGTCATTCTGAGAGACGTCGATCTCTCAGATCTGGCACGTAGATCGATCGACATCTCCAGAAGTCAAAAATTTTTAAACGTTGGAACAAAATCCAAGGGAGATCTATGATATTTTTTCTCTCCAATCTTACTCAAATTTCTTGTTGATTTAACCCAACATACTACATGCTTTTTTGACTATTTTAACCATGTCTAAGATTCTCTAGGGTGGCTATTCAAGATCAAATCACTCCATAGGGTGGCTAAAGACTATTTGGACACTATCTTGACATTTTTGAAGATGAAGACTTGGTGGAGAGCCTCAAAAACATGGTCAACTTTATCTATAAATAGAAGAGGCTTGGATGAAGCAATTACACACTTTGAACACCATCTAGCTTCATTTTCCATTGTTGTATAGTTCTCTCATACTTGTAAATTTGCTTAAAGCTTGTTTATCTTTTCTTTGCTCTTCATTGTTGTATATTGAGAGAAAGTGAGTCAAGCACAAGAGGAACCATAAATATTTGATCTCTTGCTTGTGCTTAGACTTGTGAGAAAGTGTGAACCTTACTATATTTCTTCAACCCACTGTGAGAAGTTCTTGAGGGAACTTTTGTTGAAGTTGTGAGGAAGCAAGAAGTTGTTCTTGCTAAGAGCTTTAGTTGCTGTAGTTGCACAAGTGTGTGTTGTGTAAGAAGTTGTTGTTGTTGTTGCTTACACCATAGTTTAGTGTAAGTGTTGCTGTGGTTGTTCTTATTGTTCATAATAAGAAGAGTAGTTGTTGAAAATCCACTTTGGAAATAAAGTGGTAGTGGAGTAGAATCATTTACGATTCGAACCACTCAATATCCGGTGTACTCAATCATTATTTCTCATCTCCCATTCTTGCTCTGATTTTGAATATTTTTTTGAGTTGAGCCGAACGAAAAAATTACGCAAAAGAGCCAAACACTCTATTCACCCCCCTCCCTTCTAGAGTGTATTTCGGACCTAACAAAAAGTCATACTTGTTGGAGACATCGACCGATCAATATGATCGATCGATGTCAGTTTGATCGATCGATGTCTAACAGTGTGCTACAACTTTTCATATAAATTGATGTCTTACAACGTGCTCCAATTTTTCAATCAAGCTACTTCGATCGATCTATGATGGACAGTGTACTTCAACTTTTCACCTAGACCACTTCGATCAATTGATGTGATCGATCGATGTCTAACAGAATGCTTAGCTCTATTTTTCAGCCACTTGGATCGATCCAAGTCACTTCAATCGATTACATGATCCATCAAAATCATGCGTCAAGTTTTTCTTGCTTAACTTAAGCTCAAGTCAACCTTTATTCTACTTTACATTGCATTTACAAACTAATATGACAATCCCCCAGTTAGTTCGTAAGACAATTTATGACATTTCATGCATATAAGAAGTACCTTTATATTTGAACCTCTTATTAGTATAACACTTCAAATTTCTAATGAAATCTTGATGGCATGAATGTCTTGAATCAGATTACTATGTGCTAGCACCGGAAACATTATACACATGAAAACACATTCTCCCTAGAAGTTCGTCTTAAACCGTACTTAATGTCTTTGTTCTTCCCCTAGTATTCATGAACATTTCAAGATATTTGTTTGTCAAAGCGGCACCACTTCCTATGTTCATATAGGTCAAGATTAAGATATTTCCTCTTAATCCTTCATTAAGGGTGCTTTAACACATCCTCCTTTAACACTAATATTCCAATTCTTTTAAGATCAATACAGTGCGGTTTGATCCTTTAAAGATCAATGTTAGTGTTTTAATCACCCACTTTGTGACTTGTTGTCATCCATTGAACCTTTGACTAGTGGTATGCTAGGAAAAGTTGGGTTTCCATCACAATTGAACTTATACCATATGTATTAATCTCATCCCTAAAGATGTACTTTATACCAAGTCTTTTGAAAGACTCTTTCTGAACGGATCCGCTAAGTTACCATCCGTTATTAATTGCCATACATAATCATATTAAGGCTAGCATGTCTAGATTTTCCGTTATGGATTTTACTATAAGTTCTAGACAACGTTGCTTGGCTATCACAGTGTAAAGAAATGGTTGGCATCGGTTGTCGCCATAACTTTATATCCAATAGTAGATTTCTCAGCCATTCCGCTTTTTTACCTGCAGATCTCAATGCTATGAATTCGGATTCAACGATGGAGTGTGTTATACATGTCTGCTTCTTTGAAGCTCAAGAAACCGCACCACCACCACCTAATGTAAATACCCAACCCGTAGTAGATTTGTTATCATTAACACTAGTTATCCAACTAGCATCAGTATAACCTTTCAACACGGAGGAAAAATTATTATAAAACAATCCGTAATTCATAGCTTTTTCAAGTACTAAAGTACTCACCCGATTTCCTTCTAATAGTCCATACTAGGATTACTAGTATACCTTGATAATTTGCACACCGCAAAGGCAATATCCGGTCTAGTGCAATATGTAGCATATATTAAACTGCTAATTGCACTAAGATATTCATGTTGAGCTACCTCTACTGGTATGTCCAGTCCATCTGTTTGAGGCATCATACGGTGTGTTTGCTTCTTTGATCTCAAGTGTTTGAACTTATTCAACACTTTGCTTATATAATGAGATTGACAAAGAGCAAAACCCTACTATATTTGGACACTTTTATCCCTAAGATAGTATCTACCTCACCCAAATTTTATATTTGCAATTGTGAAGTTAAATACTTCTTAGTTTCATTTACTCGTTCCATATTAGTGCAAACAATCAACATATTATCCATGTACAAACAAATAATGACACCATATTTGTCTGTAAACTTGGAACGTACACACTTATCAAAACTATTATGCTTGAAACAATTTTTTAAAATGGTAGTGTCAAACTTTTCATGTTACTGTTTCGGTGCTTGTTTCAATCCATACAATGACCTTACCAATTTACAAAATTTGTGTTCATTATCCGGTAGAGCAAAACCTTCTGGTTGTTCCATATAGACTTCTTTGTTTAAATCACTATTGAGAAATGCAGTCTTAACATCCATTTGATGAATAAACAGATTATTTATAAATGCTAATGCTATCAACACTCTAATGGATGTTATTCTCGTAACTGAAGCATATGTATCAAAATAGTATATCCTTTCTCGTTTTCTAAAACCTTTGGTAATCAATCTAGCCTTAGAAGTTTAAATTGAACCATCCGTATTTTGTTTTCTTCTAAATACCCATTTACATCCAATTGCTTTGGAACTCGGAGGCAAATCAGTAAAAACCTACATATAGTTAGACAATAATGAACTCATATCATCATCAATTGCTTCCTTACAAAATGATGCATCTCTTGATTGCATCACCTCCTTATCGGATTTAGGATCATCTTCAACACTTAGTACAACTGGTATTTTATTAAATACCATTGTCCTATTACCTTCACCTAAGAAAGTAATGGATTGTGAAAAAAATCAGGATGTAAATACTTTTTCTTTCTAACTCGTTGACTTCTCCTAACATCAGTTGGAGAACTTTGATATTGTTCAACAATAGAAGGACTATTAGAGAAATCTCCAACTATAGGTTAATTCAAAATTTCTCTTGTTGAATCTTGATTTGAATATGTTCTTAAGAATGTATTCTCAAGAAATTCAACATCCCTAGATTCAACCACCACATTGGATTCTATGTCTAGAATCCTGTGTGTTTTAGAGTTTTCAGTATATCTAATAAAAACGCCTTTGAGAGCTCTTGGCTCGAACTTAGTTTTTTTGGATCTTTAACTCTATAATGGGCTAGATAGCCCCAAACTCTAAGGTAACTTATATTTGATCTTTGTTTCTTCAATATTTCATATGGAGCAACCTTAAACTCTTTAGAAGAAATTCTATTATGGATATGGCAAGCCGTCAACAAGGTTTCTCCCCACAAATTCTTTGTCAAACCAGAGTTTAATAAAATTGCATTTAACATGTCAAGTAAACTTCTATTCTTCTTTCAGCGAAACCATTTTGTTGGGGTGTACATGGTGCACATTTCTGGTGTGTGATACCATTCTTCTTACATAATTAATTAAATTCAAGAGAGAAGTATTCACCACCACGATCACTTCTTAGAACTTTTTGTTTTCGATCTCGACTGATTTTCAACTTCCATTTTGTAAACTTTGAACATGTCAAAATCTTCATCTTTATGCCTTAGAAAATATACATACGTATATCTGGAGGCATAATCAATAAAAGTAATGAAATATCTCTTTCCTCCTCAGGTCAAAACATCATTCAATTTGCAAATATCCAAATGAACAAGTTCTATGAGTTTTATTTTCCTTTCAACCTTTGGAAATGGTTTCTTTGTCATTTTTTCTAGTATGCAAATCCTACATGTTCTTTCATTTTTATCTTTACAAGAAATTAAGGCATGCATAGACATAAATTTTATAGTTGCACTACTTACATACGCAAGTGTACCATGCCTCAACGAAAAAGAAGAATCAACACAGTAAGCATAAGTTGCAGGATTTTTATTGATATTTACCTTAAACATCTTATCGCAAGAGTAACCATTCCCTAAAAAGGTTTGATTTTTTGGACATTATAATTGTGTCTCCCTCAATTACAATCTTGAACCCATTTTTACAGACTAAGTTTGCAGAAACAAGATTCTTTGAAATCTCGGATACATGTAGAATGTTGACAAGTAACAACTTCTTTCCAGAAGTAAAGTCTAACTCTACACAACCTTTTCCTAAGACTTTTGTGGCATTGTGGTTTTCCATAAGAACTTGTTAGATATTTTCTACAACTTGATAGGCCCTGAAAAGATCCTTGTTGTTGCAAACATGTACAGTTGCACCGGAATCGAACTACTTGTCATTTGTTATTTTGTTCGTAGCTATATGCAATTCTGTCATCATACCAACATGCAAATCGGAGACCACTGCAACTAGTCTGTCGGTTCCAATATCAACCATATTAACATTGTTGGCATGCTCGGAACTACCACCCGGTTATTGTTTCTTTCGAAACCAACAGTCCTTCTTCAAGTGACTTTTCTTGCCACAATTGTAACATATTTTGCATTTTTTGGAATTTTCCATCTTGTCTGAGGGTTCAGATGTATCAGAGTTCTTTCTTTTATTTCCACCCCAACTCTCTAATTTCCCTTTGATATGATGCACTCTTTATGCATCTTTAGAAACATGCCGTTTGACAAGACTTCGGATCTCCTCTTCTATACGCAAATGTTTCTGAAGTTGCTCAAGGGAAAAGGATTCAGTTGAGTGCAGTAACCTTTTCTATAGTTATTCCAACGAGGGGAAGCTTTGAAATTATCCCTCCTAATTGTAATGACTCAGAAACTTCCACACCCAACTCTTTGATCTTGGAAACAATGACCTGCAACTCGTGCTCTTGGTCTATAATTGAAAAATTTTCGATTATTGTAAAGTTAAAATACTTCAACCCCTGCAATTTGGCCACACATTGTTTTTCATTGTTGTACTTGAACTCCAAGATGTTCCATATCTCCTTCGGTGATGATGTTGATGTGAACATATCGTAAATACGATTTGACAGATTGTTGAGGATGTGCCCAACACAGCACCTCATCCTCTTATCTCTTCCTCCAGGCATCCTTGACCTCCTCGAAGTCTTCTTCATGTGGGGTTGGCATCTCCTTCAGATTTGGGTCTAAGCAATAGCTAATCTGCAAAGCAGTCACGTAAAAACATCATCTTGTCTTTCCACCGTAGGAAGTCGGAGTCATAAAATCGGTCTAGCTTCATGCTTTTCGGACTTAGAAATGTCTTTGAATCCATCTTCCAAATATTCCTTACGATTGATAAGTAAATGGAAACACGATAGGAGTATAAGTATTATTGGATTTATGGCTTGAGGTGTGTAGTCACACTTTCCGTAAGAAATATTTGCCCCCACTAGTTGTTGTAGGATTATAGACAAATTTCCTCCTTGAATACAACAGCCAAACCAACTTCTAACCTCAGTAATAATGAAAACCAAATGAACTTTCAAATGAGGATGTATAGTGAAGGAAGCAAAATTTCAATTGCAAGATTGAACTTGATATTGAGATATCTTGAAATATGTTGCAGTAGCCTTTTTATAGGCTCTTCAACATCATATCAGACGTTCTTAACCGTTGAAAAATTATTGGATATGTTACTTGTGTTGGAAAACAGGGGTTTGAGTGATTTGAAAATGCTTGATTCAAATGTTACGTGTTCTCGAAATGCATGACTTATGTGTTAAATGACATGCGTACATGATAAGTATGCTTTATATGTTTATATATATTATTGTTGTACTATCGTGTCATGAAGGGCTAAGGCTTAAATCATATGGCAAACATTTGTTATGTTTATACTATTTTCAGGTGTCATGTTAAATGAACTAAACTAGTTCATTTAATGAAGTGCTTAAGGAGATGAACTAAACAAGTTCATTAAATGAAGTGCTTAAGGAGACATACTTGAAAATGCCTATTTATTATTTTCAGCTTTTGGAGTTAAAATTATACATTATTTTATGTATATTATATGGTGTATACCACATTTTACATGTCTAACGGGTTTGAGATAAAGTGAAGAAAAATCGCGCAATCGACGAAAGTCAAAAATTTGTTATTCTACACTTTCAAGAAGATGCTTTTTTGCTACAGTATGTGACATGTATCTAGACATTTCTTACATATCCAAGACACATCTTGGTGTAATCTTGAAAACCAACTCAAATGGTGATCAAAATTTACTATATATGTGAAGATACTATATCATTAATTTTCAAAATTCAAAAATGATTTTCAGCACATGTGAGCTGAGGTTCGGCGGCTGTTATGAGCTTATTTGGAAGCTAGGTGGAGCTTATTTTTCACTATGATTGGTGTAGAATGATCTACAAATGAATACTAATATTGATGGAGACCAAGACACACAAGGAAAGCTTTCAAAATTCAAACAAATGCTGAAGTTTTCAGCATATGTTCAATGGGGGCGGTTTTTGCTAGCTTTCAAGCTCAAATTCATTCCAAAAATGAAGGGCAATCACAGTTATGATTGATTTGAAATCAAGACATTTGAAATTTGAATTGTTTTCAGATTTTTATTGTTAATTTCCAGGTCATATTTTATGTGCCAAGGTGGATAAATGAAGACCTTATCCTAAAGTGACAACAAGACATTCTTCAAGAAGGAATGCAGCCAAAGGGGCTTATTTACACATACAAAAGCAAGGAAAAAGATCAAACACAAGACAAGACTCATTTTCATATTCTATCAATTGCAAAGCAAGACTTCTCTTCTTCTCTTATCTTCTTCTCTTGCACATAGCCTTAAGCTTATCAAATAGATATTCCATAATCTTTATAGGCTTCATTCAAACCATCCATACATGTTCCATTCTTGTACAAAGTTGATCAAGGTGTGATCAAACCTTCATTAGTGAGGTGGTGGCGTTTTTGTTGATTGTGGTTGTTGTTCTTTGTAAACGGGGTGGAAATTAAAAGAGTTGGTGTATAACTCCATCCACTCTTGTCTTAAGGTGTTTTTTATGATTTGTGAATACCAAAGAAGATGTCCTCGAAGACTAGTAGGTCCTTTTGACCGAACTAGTATAAAAATCTTGGTCCTCTTACTTTCATCAATTTTACTTTCAGTTTCTGTTTTTGCAACATTTTTAACGCCACTAAAATAATTAGCAAATAGCTTTCAAAAATCATCACATTTTTCAGAGAGATAGACAAAGGTCTTAGGTTTCATTTAAGACAAGTTTTATCGAATTTGGATAAGTATAAGTCATCCAAACGTTCATAGTTCTGAGACTATTGCAATCCAATTTTCAGATTGGCAGTGATCAAGAACATCAACATGGTTGACATACTTTCCAAAGAATTTTGAAAAACTATTTCAGCCCAGTAAAGTAGACATCTTAAGGGACATTTCATAACATTTTCAGATCATTTGGAGTTGTCATTAAATAGAAATTAATTTTTCGTTCTAAGGAAAAGTTTTTCACTAATTGACAGGGTCTAATTAAAAACGTTTGTTCATGGCCTTAGACTTTGAATTTTAATCTGAAATTTTTGCAAAATATAGATAACATATGATGGTACATTTTCACAAAATTTCATTAATTTTGGAGGTCTATAACCTGGTCATTTAGTTAATCCAAAACAGGATCTGAAAACAGAATCTGTTTTCAGAAGTGAGTAATTAGTCACTAAATTTTTTGAAAAACTAATTTTTCTGCAGTCACTATTCAACCCCCTCCCTCTTTTAGTGGTGGTATACATGTCTGAAAAGTGGTATCAAAGCAAGATTCACTCATAGGAAAGAAGATCTAACAATCTTTGTGAGATGACATCCACTAGCATCAAAACCAAGCAAGAAGGTATGTCAAGCCAAAGGCCTCCACTCTTCGATAGTGAGGTAAATTTTGATTCTAATTCTGATTCTAAACCATCTTATCATGATTTGTGTGTTCAATATCTTGAGTTACATAAGATTGCTAAGGCTCTTGCAAAAGAAAAAACGCTTAATTGAAAACGAGAAATTGCTAGAATCTTCTAACACAAATATTGTATCTCAATTAAACAATTCAAAAAGAGAGTTGTCTAGTTTGATTGATTCATTGTAATTTGAAATTGAATATACGACCTCCAAAAATGTTGTAATGAAAGCCGAGATCTTTGATTTGAGATCAAGAAATGCAGATCTAGAAAAGACGGTAAAACAATTCAATACAGGAACTTTGCATGTTAAATCGACTCATTTCTTCTCAAAAGCATAAATCTACCAAAACCGGATTAGGGGTACATTGAAGATAATCGGGTACAACGTAAATCTAAAAATTTTGTTTTATCTTCATCGCATAGAAAGTATAATCACGTACCATATAAATATCAAAGAAAGCCATTGATGTATACGCAAACTCATATCATACTAATGCATTAGATCACGCAGCTTGCATGCAAACCGAAATGCATATCAAAGCCGAAAAACACCTTTTTTACAATGATAGATTCGGCCATTATAGGACAAATAGAAGTGATCATAACATGTACTACATTCCTTCTTCATCTTTCTTTTCATCTTTTGTAGGACAAAGAAAGGTCACCCAAGTTTGGGTACCAAAAGCTACTCTTGCAAAGGGTTAAATCACTAACCTTTAAGGACCCAAAGTAAAGGATACCTGCATTATTGTTACACTTTGAAGGGATCGTATAAACTGAAAGATGTAGGAAACAAGTTGTTCCTTGATAGTGGTTGTTCAAGATGCATGACGGGTGATCCAATCCAATTCTCAAAATTAAAGAAGGTTAAAAAGAATGATCTGTAACCTTTGGAGATGACAAAAAAGGCAAAATAATTGGAAATGGAACAATCGGCAATCCAAGCACCCTTCGGATTTCCAACGTATTCTTGGTAAGCAACTTATCGTATCACTTGCTCAGTGTTTCATAATTTTTTGATAGCATTTTTGATGTGAATTTTTCTCACTCATACTTCAATATTGTTGATAAAATGGAGAAATTAGAGAAAAAAGATAAGGAAATATTTTTGCATTATTTATGGATGACATGATAGATGCAAAAGTAAAGCTTTTTATGTCAAATGAACTGAATGTGAATTTATGACATAGATGAAAATCGCGTATATGATGAGCATGGCATACTAGAAATGCATGAACACTTAGAACCACATGAACACTGAGAAAATAATCAACCAAAGAATGTGCATGATGCTTTGAATGATTCTTCTTAGATTGATGTTATGCATGATTTTGATTGATATGCTATAAATTGTTATTTATTGCTTTTGCTTCTAATTGCTTTTTTATGTGATTTACAAAATAAATGGAGATAAAAGCATGATTAAGGAGAGAGATTGACTTAAGGGGGAGCACGCCTTAAGGGGGAGTTTTGAACTTCAAATTTTGAAATTACAATTTATGGATGCATGATTGTAGGGGGAGCGATTTAAATCATAGAGGTTATTAGAGATTGTCGAGAAACAGGGGTTTGAATGATTTGAAAATGCATGATTTAAATGTTACGTGTTTTCCAAATACATGATTTAAGTGTTACATAATTTGCGTACGTCATAAATATGTTTTATATATTTATATATATCATTGTTGTACTAACGTGACATGAAACGTTAAGGCTTAAATCATATGGCAAACATTTGTTGCGTTTATACTATTTTCAGGTG